>JAWWTY010000158.1:30215255-30245423 GCA_035222235.1 Margarornis squamiger
CGAGAGGGGATCGGGATCGGGATGGGGACCCCATGGGAGGGGATCGGGATCGGGATGGGGACCCCATGGGAGGGGATCGGGATGGGGATGGGGACCCCATGGGAGGGGATTGGGATCGGGATGGGGACCCCATGGGAGGGGATTGGGATCGGGATTGGGATGGGGACCCCATGGGAGGGGATTGGGATCAGGATGGGGATGGGGACCCCGTGGGAGGGGATTGGGATCGGGATCGGGATGGGGATCCCATGGGAGGGAATGGGGATGGGGATCCCACGAGAGGGGATCGGGATCGGGATGGGGACCCCATGGGAGGGGATCGGGATCGGGATGGGGACCCCATGGGAGGGGATTGGGATCGGGATGGGGATGGGGACCCCATGGGAGGGGATCCGGATGGGAGGGGAGAGGGACCGTGGGGGGACCGGGATGGGATCAGGTCCCTGAAGGGATTGGGATTGGGACCGTGAGGGGACTGGGATGGGATCGGGTCCCTATTGGGATCAGGGTGGGATTCAGATCAGATGGGATCCGGATCGCAATGGGGATGGGAGAGGGATCGAGATGGGATGGGAGGGGATAGGGACCATGGGGTGTTCGGATCATGGAGGGATCGGGATTGGGACGGGATTGGGATCTTGGGGGATCGGGATCGACACAGGGGGGATTGGGATTGGGACATAGAGAGGGGATCGGAATCGTGAGGTGGGATTGTGGGGAGGGGGTCAGGGTAGGGATCGGGAGCGGATCGGCATGAGAGGAGATTGGGATCTTGGGGGGATCGGGACCTGGAGGGGGTTCGGAATCATGAGGTGGGATTGTGGGGGGATCGGAACAGGGAGGGAGTTGGGATGGGGATCGCAGAGAATTCGGGATGGGGATCAGGAGGATTCGGGAGCGGGAGAGGGATGCCAAAGGGAGCACGACAAAGCCTGTTCTGGCCGAACCCTAGGCGGTACCGGGATTTGCTGGGTGGCACAGGGTTCCACCTGGAGAGCCATCTCCTGTGAGTGGTTCACCTCTCTTGCACACCCTGATATTGGTATTGTTGTTACTCTTCATTTCTTACTTCATTACTGTTTCCAGTAAATTGCTCTTGTCTCGACCTGTGACCTTTCCTTTTTTGTGCTTCTAATTCTCCATCCCACCACAGGGAAAGGGACTGGGGAGCGAGTGAGCTCTTTGAGGTGTTTCAGTGGGAACATTAAATAGGGGAATACCATTCCTAAACCACAGCAGCCTGATTGGCACCCAAAAAGGAGCACGAAGGTTTGAGGTAACAGATCTGACCAGAGCAGGTTGGAGACAAGTTTGATCTAAGCATTTCTTGTCCAGAGCCACTCGTCACAATGTTGCTTGGTTTCTTTCACGGGGTTGTGGTACCCAGCCCTGTAGATCCCTCAGCATATGGACTATGTGTCCCTCATGATGTTCTTTTTCGGAGCAAAGAGGGGGATGAGGATTGTTTTGTTGCTGTCCTGTGTGAAAGAAGCTTATGGCATAACAAGGGCAGTAGGGGCCATTTGGGATGCGTGTTCAGTGTTGCTCTCCTGCCCTGACCTCAGGTGCTACCTCTGGGAATTCATTAATAACCATACCCAGTCTGTGGAGAGAACAGGGGAGGATAATTTCCCCCAGCTTTTCTGTCCCCTATTTCTCCTCCAGGCTTGGTACAACAGCTGAGACTTGAATTTCCTTTGGATGTTAAGGAAAGCATACTCTTGTTGATAGGTCTGCCAGGTCTCCTAAGTGCAGTCTACACCATGTTTAGGGTTATGAAAGAGATTTTTAGGAAGATCATTCAGAGATTTTCCCTGAGCGTGGACAGTCAGGATTGACGTGGAAGAAAATGGGTCAGTTTTTGAAGGACTTTTCCACTCCAATGGTCTGGAAGTTAATCTCTGAACCAGTACCCTCATAAAATGATAAATTATGTGAAGGAAAAATGCTGTAGTAGTTCCATGATGAGCTAAGCAAAGACTCATCTGAGCTAGAATGTGGGCATCAATGTCATGGAGAATGTGTCAGAACATGGCTCAAGCAGCATTCCAGTACCTCCCTCATCTGCTGGTTCATGCTGTCTTACCTGAAGATTTTCCTGACCTTCCTGCAGGGAACAGTTTGAACAGTTACAAAGCCAAAGCTTGAAGGAAATTGGTGTTTTAGAAGAGCTCATGAAGAAAAGTGTTGAAGAGACTGAGGAATGAACTGAATTGGTTTCATAAGTCTTGAGTCTTTCTCTGAGGGGGAGGGGGAAATGAGTGAGTGGTGGGTGGTCTGAGGTGTTTCAGTGGGAACATTAAATTGGGGAATTCCATTGCTAAACAATGTATAAAGCTGTGTGAATTATACACAAAGTCCTATAGCAGCAGCAACGAGACCAGAACAGCAATCAAACAGGGTGTGCTTTTCAGCCTTTCAGCAGGAGTGCTCACCTCTGCAGCTGAATCACCAATGGCATCCTGACTGTCACTGTGGCCCTCTGCAGACCCAGCTGTCTTGCACTGGTTTCTTAAATATATTTTAGTATGACTTCAAAAAATATGTAGGTAGATGGAGAAGCAGCCTGTTTATCATGACTAAATACAGCCTGTCCTTGGCTTTTGAATTTCTATTTTGGTAACTTTCGTTCTGTAGAGGTATTGCTGAGTTTCTTTTCTCATGCTATTCACATTAAGCATCTCGCACAGCCTCCAGAAATCTTCATGACCATAATACAACACATTTAAAAATTTGCTTTTAATATTGGCTTATAATCACAGTTTACTGCTAGACAGAAAAATAATTCAAAAGAAAAAGTCACTGTTTGGAAGCTTTAGCACTATCAGTGTGTCCTTGTAACACTGACATGTTTCTCTTTTGTTTGCATGAGCCTGCATTCTAGAGTTAAGGGGGAAAAAAAAATAATTAAAAAACCCCCAGCTTTGCATTTTCAGACTCTCTTCATGGGATTTTCTCCATGTCCTGGTGTCTTTGGCACCTCAGTGAGATCTGGTGCTCGGTGTTGTACACAGTGTTCTCTGTCAGGTCACACTATTGGTTTACATGACAGTATTTTAGTACGGTCTGCAGAGTCATCACTAAGCTATTTATAGTGCTGAACTGTCTTCATAAAATTAATGAACTGAATAGTGCTTTTCTTGTTTTCATAAAATTGATTTTAAAGTCTGTCAAGTGACTACCAGGGACACCCCCCAGGTCTGGATGGCAGCTTCCCAGCATCTGCAGGCTGGCTGTGCCAGTGTCACCAGAGCCAGTGCCTGTCCTGAGTCCTTGCAGTGTTCTCCAGAGGGGATCTCTGCTCTCATGGGGCACTGCAGGTGTGCTGCCTGGTATTTATTGCTGGGTTAGAGCAGCATTTGCTATTGGAGAGCCCACTCCACCTTGTAGGTCTCTGAAGTTCCTGAAAGCCCTCCAAGCTGGGCTCAAGATGATTTTGTGTTAGGAGCAGCTTTTTATGGTCCACATGTCTCTTCCTACATGGTAGCAGAGTATATTAAATGTGTGTGCTTTTTGACTTTATGAAAATCCTTTCGTGTGTTCCTTAGCCAGGCAGGGACAGGCCTGGCCTCTCTCCCAGAACTGCATGTTTTGTTCAGCAGCTTCTGATGATCCTTGAGTTATCCCAGGTATTTTGGAAGTTTCTTCTAATCAGTGGCTGCCCCTGTGCCATGGTATTCCTAGAATCCTTTTGGTTAAAAAAGACCTTTAAGATCATGGAGTCCAACACTCAGATGGAGTCCAACACTCAGATGCCATTGTTCACCCAAACTTGAAAATGAGATTTTTGCATTCTCCAGTAAACTTGCTGATGCACAGAGTTAGTCAGGGATGGCTGTTCTGTGTCCCTCACCTCACTCACCCATCTCTCAGTCACAAGCCAGCCTTCATCCATGCTGTAGGAGCATGGGGAGCCCTGTATTTTGGGATGCTCAGGGTGCAGCTCCTGGCTGGGACTTTTAGGAGCAGCTGCCAACTGGGACACCCTTTTGGATGACACCTCACACAGATTTAGAGTGGGGTGGCACAGAGGGGGTGATGGAGATGGTGAGGGGGGATTTGCAAGACTTACAGAGTGGGGTGGCACAGAGGGGGTGATGGAGATGGTGAGGGGGGATTTACAGAGTGGGGTGGTACAGAGGGGGTGATGGAGATGGTGAGGGGGGATTTGCATGACTTACAGTGGGGTGACACAGGGGTGATGGAGATGGTGGGGGGGGATTTGCATGAGTTACAGAGTGGGGTGGCACAGAGAGGGTGATGGAGATGGTGAGGGGGCACTGGGGCACCTCACTTTTGGGGAAAGGCCCAAGGAGCTGGGGCTGTTAAGCCTGAAGAAGAGACAGACAGAAGAAGAGAAGACTGAGAGGGGACCTTATTAAAGTCTCTGTACCTGAAGGGAGGGTGTCGGAGGGTGGGCCTGGAGCCGACCAACAGGCCAAGAGGCCGGGGGCAGGCGGGGTGTCCCCCTGGGCACCGGGAAGAACTCCTTCCCTGTGAGTGCCGCGTCCCTCAGGGGGACACCCCAAACCCCCCGCACACCCTCCCCACCGCGGGGACGTGCCTGAGCAGCGAGCCCTGCCCGGGGGTCCCACCCCGGCGCTGCAGGCCCCCAAACCGGAGTGTTTTCAGCCCAAAATCCCCTCCCGAAGCGCGGTGTGGGCGGGGCGGGCCGGGCCGGCGGGGCGGAAGGGAAGATGGCAGAGCCGGAGGCGCAGCTGCTGCGGGCCGGGGGGCTCTTCGGGGCGGCCGGGCCGGGGTGGGGGATCCCCGCCGGGCCGGGGGGCCCCAACCGGGCCGGGGGGACCCACCCGGGCCGGGGGAGGCTCCGGGGGCGGCTCCGGGGCCCGCCCGGCCCCGCCTGGTGCAGCGCCCGGGGCGCTCACGGTGCTCTCCGCGGCGCAAATGGGGGGGAAAACATCCCAAAAACCCCTCATAAATGAGGTTGTTTCTCAACACTGGGTGTGTATTCAAATCCCCCGAGCTCCTCAGGCGGGTCAGGAGTGGGTATTTATTTATTTCTCCTGCCTGCGAAGCGCAAACCGCAGCGGCAGAGCTGGGTGTGCGGGGCCAGGGTGAATGGAGGTGGGCTCTCGGTCTGGTTCTGGGAGACAAACCTGATTAACCCGCCGATTTTACCTCCTTGCTGCTGTTTGGCATTCTCACAGTGAGCATCTTTCCACCATAGAAAAAGACACGAACGGAGACGCGCTGTGGGTTTGGTGCTACCCCTCGGTGACAGCCGAGCTGAGGGCTCTGCTGATGCGAAAGTGCTGCCTTACGGACGAGAACAAGCTGCTTCACACCTTTGTGTTCGGCCAGTACAAAACGTCTTGGTTCTACATCACGACCGTGGAAGTGCAAGACTCTCCAGCCTTGAAAAAGGTAGGGCTTGGTGGGGTCTTTTCAGCAGAGTCTGCAGAGCATCCCCTGCAGTGTTTTCCCATTGAGGGAAACATGAGGAAGAGAAGGGATTCAATGTGTTATGTGCTCACAGATACAGCTCTTACCCAGGTGTCCAACCAGCCCACATGTTTCATTTTTTTTGCCAAAACATGCATTGGATGGAACTGCAGAATGATTGAGATACTCATTACCCAATTTAGATCCTTCCTGTTAACATGGAAATGCTCTCTCGTGGCATTATTTCTAGTTAATTTGTATTTCATGTTCAGCAATTTGTTTCTCTCAACAAAGTTTCTTTCATAGTGTCCAAAGTCCTGCTCGTATAGAACTTGATGCCTTTTTTTTTTCCAAAGAGTTGAGTTTTATAGGTACTTTCTTTTCCACTGCATTGATTACTGGAAGACAGCAAGTATGCTTGTATTTTCTGTCTTTTCCCTGTTATGAAAGTCATTAAACTGTTAACTTTATTCAATTTTCATGTTTCGTGCTATGTTGTTAAGTAGAAAGATAATGTGGCAATTTTATATGCCCACAGCAGAATACTTCTTGCCTTTCTTCACTCCAAGCTTACCTCTCCTATGAACCTTAAAGATATACAAAGAAAATATAATAAAATGCTGTCTTCCAGCAGTGGCAGTGGGAAATGATATTTGAGGAGGACATACGAGCCTGGTCATTGTCTGAAGACTTTGTCTCATCCTGTCCCAGCCCACAATCATTGGATTAAGGAAGTTTGTGGCCCTGCTATCTATTTTTTGCAGTCTCTTTCTAAATATGTTGATGTTGTCTGCTTCCACATCAACAAATTACGGAATGTCCCCACCCGCTATGGGGAAGAAAAATGCCTTTCTCTTCTTTAGAATAATCTCATGAAATTAGAGACTCTTGTAGTGTTAAGCAAAAGGTAGTCTGTACTAGAGCTGAATCCATTATCCAGCCGTCCCTGCACTTAGGAACTTGGAGCTACTGCTGCTGCTCAATTTTTTATTTTTATTTAAATTGAAATGCCTTGTCAGTACTGCAGTAAGTTCAGGAATGTGACAAAGACTGTTCGTGGTGGGTCATGAACTAAGCTCTGCATGTTTCTGTGCCTGTCATACACAGGTGACCCACTTCTCCATTGTCCTGATGGCCAAAGATTTCAACCCAGAGAAATACGCTGCCTTCACCAGGATACTCTGCAGGTCTGTGTAGGAGCTGGTTTGAGGTGCTGCTGTGTGCAGGCTTAGATCTTGCCAAAGCAAAAGGTTCAATTTCATTGTGTTAAATTTACTCTGTTAAATCAATTTGCATTTGTTCTAACAGTCTGTTGGAAACTGAGTCCTACAGATGGAATCAGATGATAGAAATCCTTGATTTGAGCTTATCTTGAGTTCCTGCAGTAGGTGTTGGGTGAATGTCAGATGTCCATCAGGTTTTAATATGTGTCTTCTCCAGTCACACACCACCACCTGCACACTCATTTTCTCTGAGAACATATTTTTTAAAAGTGTAAATTTTTGGGAAGAGGTCAATGCTGGACTCAAAGGTCACTGTGTGTATGGTGGACAACTTGCATCCCTCCACAACATCTCTGCTATAGATGTTTCTTGCAGCTCCTCTGAGCTAAGCACAGCCCCTGGGGATGTTTTTGCTTTTCCTCTAGGGAACTGAGAACCCTTTGTCTTGTCCCTCTTGCACCCAGAGTGCCACCTTCTCCTTCACTTGTCCTGTTTACTCACTTTCGTCCACATCCCCATTCTTATGATCTTTCTCTGCTTCTTTCTTTGCCTTTCCTTCAGTTTCCGTATTGATCCCGTCCCGTTCTTGATACCGAGAGTATTCCCTGAGATTTTTCAGCTAATTGTGAGGTTATTGTATACTTGGGACTTAATGTATTGAGTGTAGACTTGGGAATGCCATCAGGTTTTACCAGTTCTGCAGGATACCGAAAAACTGAGATTGTTCTTTTTCGGTGATACATGAAATATTTAGATTCCCTGTGGCTTGTTTTAATCTTGATTCACCAGCTAACACTTCCTTTCAAATCCAGAATGAATTATTTTACACATGATAATAATTGAGTTTCAGATGTGATGAAGCTTTGTGCTATAGCTAACATGGAAAATGGGTAGCTGACAGCTTCAGTGCTATTCCTGAAGTACCTTAACCTGTAAAAGAGGTTACAGTGTCTCTGTGCTGCCTGGAAGACAGTTAAAAGTGGATGGGTCCTGTTGGTGTCTGGTTCTTTTGTTTTGGGTTCTTAATAAGTATCAAGGACATATTTATATTTTTGTTTCATCATTTAACGAATAATGTCAAAAGAGAGGATAAAAAATGAAAAACTAACTAGCTAAATGGTCTAGCATGTAATAACAGCAGTTACTGTGGTAGTTGCTTTTTCATAAGGCAGGTACCTTTCAAGTCTGCAAAGAATCCTTAGTCTGGAACATGCCTACACCTTTGTGGCATGTTTCTGTCTTAGCCAATGTTGGTTATTCCATAAAATAGCAAACTGAAATAAGAATACAAGGTAGTTTTATATCCTGAAAGACACACATGCGTGTGTGTGCATGTTGGAAGGCTCCTAGTTTAGTATTTAAAGCCCCAACCAGGTGTCTAAATTAAGAATTCTTGCCAATAGTATTGTTATTTGTGATACTGACTTTTAATTTTTTATCTTTCATATGTCTGCTGGTACTGTTTGCAGTTAAAATACCAGACTCTCTTCTTTTCACACAGAATCTACTTGAAGCATGGAAGTCCAGTTAAAATGATGGAGAGTTATATTGCGGTCCTTACGAAAGGGATCTGCCAAAGTGAAGAAAATGGATCTTTCCTCAGCAAGGATTTTGATGCTCGGAAGGCTTACCTTGCTGGCTCCATCAAAGGTTAATTACTGCCAGGAGTCTCTGTTCTGATTTCTTCCCTACAGTATAAAATGCAGACTAGTTTTCATGTGTGATTCATTTAACAGTGCTATCCCATGCTGTTATTATCTTCCTCAAAAAGCATTATAATATCAGCATGCATATCTTCTGTAAAATTATTTTCCCCTCTCTTCTAGATATAGTGTCTCAGTTTGGAATGGAAACAGTTATCTTATATACAGCACTGATGTTAAAGAAGAGAATTGTAGTGTTCCATCCTAGAATAGAAGCTATCCAGGAGTTTACCAGGTACTTTGTCAGTTCCTTCCTTCCCATCCATCCCCAGAAGTCCAACAAATTTTGAACCTTCACTGAAGGAATATATTAAGGAAAAGAGAATTACATTAAGAATGAGAGAATATTTAAAGGAAAAAATATCTCGTTATTGAAATTCTGCAAAATCCCTCTTAAGGCTTTAGCTGTGTGTTCCTCAACTCAGAGAAATTTAGTGGTGGAATGAGCAATAAACTCTGCTTGCACTGACAGCAGAAATCTCTACAGTTCATGTATATGCACCCCAAATGAGACCTGGTCATAATTGTTCCTTCTCATGGCATGCATTTCACCCTGTGAAACTACAGCCAGCATGAGTAAAAACCTACCATGTCTCAAGTTCCACTCTAATCTCCCTAGGACTTTGCCTGCTTTAGTATGGCATCGACAAGACTGGTCAATTCTTCATTCATACGTGCATCTAAATGAAGAGGAAGTGGAAGCCTTAAAAGCCTGCACAGGTAGTGATCATTTATTAATCAAAAATATGAAAAAAAAATTAATTCCACTTTCTGTTGCTGCAAGATCTTGCACCAGTGCATTTGGAGGAATAAAATGGTTGTTTTCCTATTAATATCATTGTTCAAAGTTAAGCAGCATCATTTTCTTTAAAAAAGGCAAATCAACTAAGCAAGTATGTGGGAAGATAACTAGTTAATCTGTTGGGTTTGGGTGGGTCCACATCAGTCTATCCCTAATCACAAATGCAAAGCAGACTTGAGACTTTTTTTAATGTTGGGATCTGAGGGATTGAGTCTTCCTGTTGTACAGAAGCAGCTCACTTTAGACAAACTACATTTTTTTCCAACTTCTACACATTGCTAGTAACTGAATCTTTTTATTTTATGAGTTCCTAACTCTGAAGTTCCAGATTTTTACTTTGATGCCAGCGAGGTCTCTGGCTCCTGAGCACAGGTAGACTTTACTGGCTACGTAGGAGTTTGTTCTGTGTGACACAGTGCTGTGTGTGTAGGGCTTGAAGCATAATCCAGGAAGAGGCCCTTGGTTTATGCAAAGTTTGGCATGACACATCATGTGGCCACGAAGAGGCTTGTCTATGCAGAATAATGAGCAGCAAGACTACTCATCTTCAGCATTTCTACTGTGTGCTTTTTTCAGCTCACTAAACATGTTCCACAGAGAAAAACTGCTCTTCAGTTTGCTCACCTGGTGTGCTATAAATCTGCTGGGTTTATTGCTCTCTTCCAGTTTAATCCTGACTTCGTGACAAAGAGCTCCAGTGTGGAGGTGTTTTTAGTGAGAAAGTTCAGCGGCCTGTTCATTTGCAAAAGAAGTAATTTTAGTAGCAAAATTAGGAAGAAAGTTTAAAATTCCCAATTGATAACTTCACGATATTGCATGTAGTGTTAGTGGTTCATTCATGTTCAAGGACATTTTAGAAGTTGATTTTTATGCTCCTTGGAAATGAAGCATCTGCTGAACGTGCTTGTTGAATGACTGGCACTGTCAAGAGTGCAATCTCCTGGGTCCAATGAGTATTGTGTCAAATACTCCTAGAACAGACTCTAGGACTGCGGTTTCCCACAATGTCTTGGGTTTGGTTTGATTTTGTTTATGAAGATCCTAATCTTGCTAAATTCTGCTCTCTAGGTTACATTGCTGGATTTACAGATTCTGAAGTGAACAGTAGACCAGACCTCTATGACGTGTATGTGAATTTGGCAGACAGTGAGATTACTGTCTCCCCTGTAGTAAAAGGTTGGTTGCTGTTTATGTTTTGGATTTAAAGGCCATTTATTCCTGAGTTTATTATAGTAATTGCTGAACCTTGCTTAGGGCCACTTCAGAGGTGTTGGCAGAGCTGTTGGTATGCCAGGTTACTGCCTTTACCAGTAGATTTTAAATGGCAGTCATGAAAAGACTCCTCAATTTGGCTTGTTACTCATATGCTTTTCTAGATATCACAGAAAAGGTGATTTTATGCAAACATGTGGTGTTTTTTTTCTTTCTTACACAGAGGCAATGACAATGGGAAAACTTCACAAAGAAATTGGACAACTAATTGTTCAATCTGCAGAAGATCCAGATAAATCAGACAGCCAAGTCATTAAGGTTACTATTTTATTTTTAAATCTAGTTAACTTACTTCTATTGCAAAATCATGGCAGAAGGAGGGAGTAGGAGAAAGATTGTCCCTGGGAAGCAGTCAGTCTCTTCTACCCTCTGCCTTTTTAGAGATGAGAATTTTTATTCATCATAGAGATTTTAAAGGATAACTTACTTGGTTATCTCTTGTGTAACTACGTTGCTGAAGGAAATGCACAAATTCTATGGATTTTAAGACTGGCTTCCCAGTTTTATTTCACAAGGCATGGATTTTCTCAGTGCTTTGTCAATAGTATTTCAATGCCTTGAAAAAGTCCTGCTGAGATATGGCTTCTCAGCTGTAAAGCCTGATTTTTATCATGATGACTTTTTTCACTTCTTTTCCTATCTAATACGTTATTAGACATTTCACAACTGAGTGAGTTAGCCACAGAGCTCAGTAAGGCCAGGAGAGGAGCCTGTGGAGTGGCTGTGCTCCCTTTATCCAACATCACACAAGAGCAGGCTGAAGAACTGGTACAAGTTTGCCTGAGAATAAATGGGATCTTTAGTTTAAACGAGCTATTTATTTATCATTATGCCCTTTTTTTTCCTGTATTATTTTTTTAATAAGCATATGTGAAAACATTATGACACCTGGTACTATATTCATGGTTGCCTTTTTTTTTCCTGTTCCTCAAGGACATTTCTCTGAAGACAAAAGAAATCTTGGCTATTTTAGCCTCACTTACTGAAGTTTCTGATGGCAATGAAAAACCAACACTTAACCCCGAGGCCCTGAAACAAAAGCGGTTTCCACCAGCTACAGAAAACTTTCTTTTTCATTTAGCAGCTGCTGAACAAATGCTCAAAATCTGATTCTGATGCACTGCAGTGTTATGGACCAATTCAGAAATACTGTCTCTGCCATACAGATAGGTATACCTGGTATTTTATATGGAAAAATTAAAGGTATAAGAGTGAATGTCATAGTTACCATGATACAATGCAGAATATTGGAGCTTGACTGGGAACATACGGAGACATTTTTGGGAACATTCCTAATGTCGTTATCCTTCCCCAACTCTGTGTATATATGGCTCCTGTATTTCATACCACAGCATGCATGGGCCTGTGTGTCCAGGCTGTGCCAGGCATTATGACAGTGGCTGTTTGTCCTGCGTATTCCAGATGTTGGACAGCTTTGACTTGCCTTCCTGGGGTCTGGAACACAGCTGCCACATATGTGCTGTAAAACCAGCACAGTTTGGGTGTGTCAGTCTCTGCACAGGGATATGCTGAACATGCAGCTGGTCTGAGTGCTCCTTGTGGGCTTCCAGGTATGTTAGCCTGTCAGATGCTGCTCTTGCTCTGAACTGCCTGGTATCTGGAAATCCCAAATAAATGGACAAGTTCTCTTCTTTCTACTTGAAAGTGTCTAGGTGTGAAAAAAGGATGTCTGGGAAAATCTGATGTGGTAGCCTTAGTATATAAAGAAAGGGGTATTTTGAAGCCCAGGTGCAAGTTAAGCACCTCTTGGACTCTTGCCTTAAGAGGTTTTCCCCCCTTTCATTCCGTCCCACACAGGGATAAGAGTACAGGATTACTGTGTTTAAAATGGGGCTTCCTAGGTGGGTCATGGACAAGTGCTGCTTTACAGCTGGAGTAATTTAAGAAGTTGTTGGGGTTCGCAGCTGAGAAGAGACCTTGCCATTCATTCCTGATCCCTGTGACAGAAAATCAGATGAGTTAAAGCCTTATGGACCAGGAATGTTAACATGGCCAGGTACCACAGGTAGAGCATCAGCTTCTTAAATTACTGGAGCTGTAACACAGGTACTGTCTGGTGGTGCTCTGTGTAAACTTTTGAAGTAATCATAAAAACTGGGAGGGAGTTTAGAGAAAATTAAAATTTGCCTACTTGTTTGGTTGCACAGCCATAACTCAAGAGATTTCTTTTTTTTTTTTTTTCACTGAGCAGCCTGAAACTAACTGCTTTGTAATCTTCTGAGAAGAATTTAGAGTCTTTGTAGGGAACTGCTCTGAGCCAATCAATCTGTATTTGTTCAGAAATGTCCACAACAAATCAGTCAATTCTGCAGTAGCACTTTGTTATAAGAAAAAATAACCTTTTTCCTGGCCTTTGTACAGATAGGCTGTAGCATTTGGTTTTACATAGAGATTTTATACTTATGATTAAACCTTTAGTAATCAATATTTATATTGTTAAATAATTGGATGTTTGCTATTCTGAAACTGGTGGAGTTCATCAATAACTATTTACAAGCAATATTGGTTGGAAAAAGGGTTGTCCTTTTGCTATGTATCATATGTTAAGGAAATCTATTTTAGAATGTGATTAAGGAATGTGACATTTATGTATAAAATGGATAGTTATTACAGTCTGGAAATGAAAGTGCTTCTGAACAATCCCCTATTTTCAGGGGTATAAAATTCTCCTTTAAACACTTAGTCTGAAGTTTAAATTCTGAACACAGTAGCATGTACCTTATTTTAACTTCTAAGAAAAGTATTTCAACTGCCTTTGTTTACCTGTAAGCGCTTCACAGCTCTTTTCCTCATTTGCCCATTAATGTTTTTTCCTTGATGGTTCTTTAATATTGCTGCTTCTGTTTTGGGATCTTTAAAACAGTTGGAGTACCAGAATTGCAAAACTATGCTGAAAATTCCATTCAGGACCTACCTTAAAGTCCACTAAAACTGAAGTCTTTCACCAAGAAAAACCTGCATCTGCTTCAGCCACCTGTCTTAACACCACAGTGTAACTGAGAAGAAATTCACATCATTTCTTATTAACAAAAAGCCTTAAGGCATAACTAGAGACAGCCACAAAAAGCAGAGAAGCTCAGTTGCAAACTAAACATTGAATACCTGTTTTGCTTTCTGTTTTGGAAACATTTAAGTTGAAAATCTCAGTGTTGTATTAGACCTTCTGATGTTTGTGTGACACAGGTGAAATATAGTTTTGCACTTAAGGAACTGGACTCATAGCATGCTTATGCCTATTTAAAAAAATCCTCAACAGTCTGCCCTTTAATTTATGTAGATTTATTCTTGAAGAGTTGTGACCATGGAGTCATGGACCTTAGTTCTTAGTTTTGCAATGCCGAGATTGAACTACGGCTTGGTGTTTAGGTTGGAAATGTACTGCTACATGATCAAACACTTTTGTCATCTGGTGATTTTATTGTCAGCACTGTGCAAGATGTATTTCCCTCTCTCGGCTTCAGTGCTTTCAAGGGATTGTCCTTATGTTCTTGCATTTTCTTAATGACTTTTGGCACTGTTTATTCTCAAAATGGTTTAAAATAAAATAGAAAAATCTACAAGGTCAGGACAGGGACAGGTTTCAGCTTATTTCTCACTTCCCTTTCCCCAGGCTATGTACAAGCAGACTGTGTGTGCAGTTGCTGGTTTTGCAGTCAGATGACATCCTTTCTTCCTCCTTGAAACAAAGACCATGTAAAAGGACATTTTTATTCATACCTTCTCATCTTACTGCCTTTCTGGCCTTGGATAAATATAAAACTCTGAGTAGTTTCTGTGGAATAGATCTCTACTACACTTGCACAAATTGGAAGGTAGATAGTGAACACAGCAGAGGCTTGCAAAGGGGAGCAGGATCAACACTCAGTCCCTTCAGTTGAGATTTTGCTGAGTAAATTGGGTTACTTGCTTTAGTGCTTTCATCCCTGGGGTTTTAGTCCCTGGTATGAGCTGCCCTGCCATTTCCCCTACAGGCATGTGTGTGGGAGAATGTTCTGATTGAGAGCAGTGTAATGCTTTGTAACCTGGAAAAACTTGACACAGGACATCTGGCAACATCCATCTTAGAAGTTCTGGCGGCTTCTGCTTTTAACCTCTGACTGCCACCGAAATGTCTACTGAGGATTTGTGAATCGAGTGTTGTGGGGGGTCATTTGAAGCAGCGACATTTCTAGATAAAAAACAAGCCATGAAGCTCAGAGGAGGAAGGTCACAGCTGCCTCATACTGCCATACACCCTTCCCTGGGCAGCTGTCTGGCTGGAGTCTGAGTCAGAGGGATCTTGGCTGAGGTGAGGTCATTCTTTGTAGCTGCCGAATGATGTGAGGCTCGGGAGGAGACTCCAAAGACTGGGCAACAGCTCCTTCCGGAGTGACATTGCAGCACGTGGCGTGGTGTTCGCTGTCTGATGCAGAAGGAGCTGCAGTGCAGGGCTCGCTCTCTTCCTGCCTTCCTTCCTCCACCTCATGGCCTGTGTGGAAAAGTAGCGTGGCTGTGTTACAAGCCTGGGGGTAAAGCAGGGACACAGTTCCAGCTGGGAAAGGCTTTGATCTCAGTATTTCTTAATATGGGAGTGGCTGATTTGGTTTTGTTGGGGTTCTTTTAAGCTACATTAAAGGAAGCCTCATTGTATATTCCTATATTTCACGAAGACAAGCTGAGTAGGTGGGGCACAGATAACATTGTGCATATGGAGACTTAGAGTTTTCCTTGAAGCCAAAAGCTTCCATCTGTTGTCATGCACCACACCTTAAACCGGTTCCACCGCTGATGCACTGTCACTTAACACAAGGGTCAGCAGTAAGGCAGGAGACAGACCTGCCCTGGGCTGGTATGTTGTTAATCTATTCCAGGTTACAAAGGGGAAGTTTTCCTGTAGTTGCTGACTCTCCTCCCAGGTGTCTCAAACATGGTGTTTTGCTGCTTGTCCCAGTCTTGTTCCCCTCACTTGTACCTGTGGACTACCAGGTGTCTGGTCCTGGCAATTCTAGTCTCAGTAACTTTAGTTCAAGGCTGAGGATGCCAGGGCCTTTTTAGCAATGTATTTTCCCTGCCCTGATTTGGGAAGGAGCTGAATCACCCAAGCTGACAATTTAAATGGCAGGCGCCTGCCCTCCTCTTCTGGAAAATCCTGGTTAGGGCAATAGAAACATTTATGAGAATGGGGAAAAGAGGTATTTAATATTCCTGAGGGAGCTGTGTTTAATATGGCAAATTCCAGCTCAAGTATTCAGTAAAAAGCTGGTAGTGTTTGAGAATGGGCAGCTGTAATAACAGACACTGTCACCAGACCTATTCCAGAAGCCTTACTCATGGAGTTGTAATGACATCAATTTGCTTAAAACATCCAAGAGCGGTGCCAGTGGATTTATAGCTTGTCTAGTTACCATGACGATTCAAAGTTCACCAATATATTAACTTCTATTTGTTGGCTTTCCTCTACTGTTACGTTTTGGGGTTTTTTTTTCTTGTTCCCACTGTGGTTCATGTAACTAGCATTTACTTTAGCCAACCTTAGATTATGTTTAAAAAAGGAGTGGAGAGAGGTGCAGGTCTTCATTGTAGTGCTAATTAATGTTTACTGAGAGTGGAATTAGACCCCATCTGCATTTGCCTTTGGTATGTGACTGAAATAGGATTAGTACAGAAACAGGGGTTTAGAGAATTAAACTGTAAGATTTTAGCTGTGCCTCCACTGTTAGAGGTTTGGAAGGAGACAAAACACTTTACTGGGAGAGTCAGGCTGAGGCTTAAGCCTGCTCCTCCTTACCCTGTGGTACCTAAAGAGCAGGACAAGCCTCCTCCCCAGCTCAGGAGGGCTGAAGCTGATGTGATCTGGCCATCTCCTGTCCCCTTTTGGCTGCTGTCAGAGATAGAAACATGATGTGGTTTGGGCTGGAAGGGACCTTAAACATCATCTGGTTCCAACCCCCTGGCCTAGGCAGATGACATTGGGCTCAACAGACCCTCTGGTCTGGCACAGTACAATTATGTTGTTGACCCAGATGGGATTTTCTATAAACCGATGAACATGACACACAGAGGCAAGGCTAAGTGAGCCCTGGGGAGCTCAGTAGGTGGAAATGATCGTTTACCTTTAAAAATTCACTACAGTCCTCCAGTGGAGTAGTGCAAACTCTTTGACACTCAGGTTTGGCAACTTACAGGCAGTGTCCATATGGTCTTCCTGAAATAGCCTTACAGCAAGCTCCCCTCAAGTTCCCGGTCCTTGGGATGTGCTGTTGCTCCTGTGCTCTTTCTTCCCTTGCCTGACCTTTCCCTGCAGTAAGTTCTTAGAGGAAGGCTCAAAAAAGGCAGAACTCAAACAAGAAACTAAACTCAACCCCCAACTTCCTGCTTTTGTTCAGTGCCAAAAGCACAGCAGGAATCCTTTTCCTGCAACAGACCAGGCCTGCTATTTTTCCTTACTTTTTTCTGTGCTGCTGTTTTCCTGTAGGATAGATTGGACTGGGAAACCATTGGTTCCCTCATACTGTGAAAAGAACTCTCATCCTCCAGCAACAGGAGAGCAGTGACCTGTGTATTGTGCTCTAAAATAAAGTTAAACTATGGCAGGGTTTGGAGGCTGCATTTGTGATAATCACTTTCACAGAAGTAATTTTACATTATTTAGTGCATCTCCATCCTTGTCACACAGAGCTTTAGCAGCACCTCACGTAAGAGAAGAGATGGCTCAGAGATCACTGAAGACATCACAACCACAGAGTCTCCTGCCACACTTATGGAGCTTCTTTCCACCTTGTTCCTTCAGGAGAAGGTATGACCTGGATTTTGTGGCAGGTCAGCAAAGCAGAGGAAAGCAACTACTGGGCCAGACCAAAGATCTGTTCAGCCAAACGCCATATCCTAGTGGCCACCAAAGGCAGGCACAAGAAGAGGGTGAGAGCAGGTAAACAAGCTATTTATTCCCTCTACTCATCTGTAGTATGGAGCTTATGATCTTCTGCTGGTGTACCTTCCGTGAATTTACTATCCTTCAATGGATTCCCTTTGATGGAAATGTCCAGTTTCCTCTTAAATTCATGTTGGCTTTTAGTATCCAAATGTTCTTCGAAGTTCAACTGTGTGTTGAGCTGTCTGCCACCACCCTAATCCCACTTCTGGTGTTAACAATCAGATCACAGCCCGGGTGTGAAGCTGGATTATCCCCTCTGCCACATTCATTACTTTTCACTTACCCATGTGGTATTTACCCTGGTTTTACATCTGGTATTGTAAGCTCTTTCTGCAGCTCTTCCCAGACAGCTGAGGGCCCCTGAATAATTTTGTAGGGTCAGCAAAACATATCACTGCACTGACCAATAGGGTAACCCTTATGCCACACATCAAAAGAGCTTTCTTTTGTTTGGATAAACACTGTCAACCTGCAAAAGTGGGAATTCCTCATTGTCTACAAGGTCAGGAAGACACGGGATTTCCCAACAGCTTCAGTGTAAAAAAGCCAAGCTGTTAAAGCTCAAAGGGCATCAGGCCTCAGAACTCCTTCAAGGATGTTGAGAAAGCCAGGAATCAACTGGTAGTCAAGTTTGATACCCATTTCCTGAACATTTCTTAAGCAACTAAATTTAGCCAATATTGTATTGCCATCAGGGCTACTTTGCCTTAATATAACTTTAAGGGCTGTCTCACTCATGTCTCATCCTCCAAATGAGTGTTGTTAAATACACTGAAACACACAAAGTGTTCTGAGAAGAACCAGTTTGACTTTACCCAAACGAGTACTGATGTTAGCTTCACCAGCTGTGTTCCTGGAAAGAGGTGTGCCAAAACCTGCAGCAGCAACAGAACACCCTTGTGTACTCAACAGTCTTTTTAATAAAGAATCAATCACCCGAGCAAGCACAGAACACAGGCTGTCACTGTGTTACAGTGCTTTCTGGTACAAATGCCATTTTCAGCATGTGTGTGTATCTGCTCCCAGGCTGGAGCTTGCAAAGTCCTGGGGCCAAATTCTGCCTCTTCACAGCCCAAACCATCGTACACCACGTCTAGTAGGTACAGCACCACAGATTCACCATTCAGTCTCAAATGCCAGTGGAATTTGTTGGTGCATTCATAATTCACTTCAATCAGAGGACACGTTTATAAATCAAAGCCAACCTCTAAATCCCCCTGTTGTAGAAGAACTCTGTTTCTTCTGTAGATGACAGAATCTCTGGCTCAAGGTCCTCTCGCTTTATCTGCAATGCACAGAAAAGGAATCAACACCACCATAGCCTGGTAAGTTTATGTTAAGCCCTTGTTACTGCTTTGCACTTTGTACAAATTCAAATACTGCATTCAGTGTTTGGGGCTCTTTGTTTATTTGGGGGTTTGAGGGATCTTTTTTGTTGTTGTTTTGGGGCTTTTTTTTTTTTTTGCATCTCCAACATTTTCTACATGTGCACACATAAGGGAATAAATACTTTGTATTTAAGAATAGTGACATTATCTCCATGCACTATAGAAACATGGAATCATTTAGGTTGGAAAAGATCTTTAAGATCACCAAGTCCAGCTGGAAATATATTCAGGTGACATCCAGCAGAACTCCTGCTGTGGGCCAAGCAATTGGGAAGCCCAAAGGGAACCAACCAGCCATACTCTCAGTACATAATTTCTCACAAGTCCCCTCACTTATGTTCAATTTACCCTTGCTGTCATAAGAAAACAAGAGATCTAAAAAAAGAAATTAAAATGCCAGAAAGTTTAGGCAAATAAAAGAAATGACTGAAAACTGCAAGAGCCCAGTCTGTGATTTTCTGAGAATATTCACACAGTGCTGATAAGAGGGAGGAAATAAATGCAGAAAGAACCCCAGGCTCCTCTCTCATTTGTCCTTCTCCAAAGTCCAAGGGCTACATCCTCTACTTAAAACCTGCCAAGAAGGTGTTCTTTCTCAGGGAACAGATTACACTTCCCATTTGAGGAAGGCAGGGTGAAGAGATGTCACATGTGAGTGAATTTACCTCTCCAACGACTTAATACTGACTTTGCATGAAAGAAAAAATTCTCATCTGCATCCTTCCTTTCTCCTGCAGAACTGAACACAGTGCTGGAAGAGCCTTGACTTAAATCTTCATGACAGTTCTCCTGACCTTGCTTGCTTCAGACTGTTGTGAAAGTCTGGTAAGTCTACACTGTAAAGTAAATATAAATAACACAATGCAACTGAGACCTAGAAAGTCCTGAGAGCCTCTGCCTAGTACATGGGCCTTCACAAGCAGCCTCTCTGCTGCCCCATTTACCATATTAATCCTGTTGATTTTTTCATATGTGGCCTTCAGGCTGCTGGCCACAGCTCTGGAAGGACTGTTTACTATCACAACAATCCTAAATCAAAGACTTACCTCCCCACACTGTGGGAACATACTAAATGACACTGGTACCATCCCTCCTAGGACTGATGTAATCAGAAGCATCCTCACTGAAGCCAAAGCACGAGGACTTTTTACCAGTTTTGCTCTGTCCAAGACATTGAAAAAGTATGTCAGTTTGGGCTTGAAAAATCTGATAGTGAGACAAAGAGCATTAGCCACTATTGTACGGGTTGAAATTGCACTGAAAGTAGTAATAACATATGCTTACAGATCCTAAAGATGTTTCCTTACTGCATTTCCTATGTTTTTACTCCTAACTTCCTATGCTTTCCCTTCGTTTTGTATTTGGCTGCAGCATTTTCCAAGCACAGATTGTCAAGATTAAGAAAGTAAGATCAAAATGAAAAAAAAGGAGAGAAGGTGCATTAATGCTTTAAAGTATCTCAGTCTTTTGATTAAGAATGTTTTTGCATTACCCTCTTTCCTTTCACATTTAGTTCCCGTGGGCAATCCTACTTTGCTTTGTGCAAAAACTTATTACTTGATATATATTTAAAAATTTTTCTTTCATCTATATTTATGTCTTCTGGTAAAAGGAGTCCCTTAAGGTAAAAGAGGGGATAGGGAATCAAGCCAAATTACATGACAGAGATGACCCTTACCTGTACTATTTACATGACAGAGATGATCCCTACCAAAATCTCATGGCAGGATAAGAATTTTCTCATACATACAATGTATTCTTCTTATGATACAGGGGTTTAAAATGTTGCAAAAGCAAGAACTGTTTTACAACATGTGGAAAACAATTTGGAAGTTGTGATTCTGCTTTAGTTGCAAATTCAAATGCCATATTACCTCTTCAAAAATACAAATCTAAGTCCTGGGAATAACCTTGATGCTGACACTGGGACTCAAATCAAGTTAGGGAATGTAGGTGCTGGGAAACAGCCTGTCAGGAGAGCACAAACATGTTTCCTGCATGGGAGCAGAGAGGAAAACCTGAGAGTCTGACACAACCTCCTGCAAACCCTCAAAGCACAATGCAAACGTAACCAGATTCTCTTAGTGATCTAAAAGAATCACAGTAGCTGAAGAGCAGCTTCCCAGATAATCACTTCTACCAGGAATACTGCAAACTCAAGAGAAAACTGAGCAGGCACCCCCAGCCCTTCTGCAGTGCCTCTTACCTTTGCAAAAAGTGCACAAGCACTTCTGGCAGGAAGAATGTTGTCCCAAACAAGACTCCTCTGGACAATGCTGTTTCCCTAACAGCCTTCAGAGAGAGAGAAAAACAAACGTTGTTAAAACAGTGCTCTGTGCAGCTTCAAACACTGCCTGCTTCTGTGAGCACTTTTTTATCTACTACCTTGGAGCTTCAAGCAACAGGTTAATGAGGAATTAAAACATTTATTAGAGGAATTATTCCTTAAATGGAAGCTAAGTGGCAAATACTCCACTTATGACTAAGAAATACCTTAAAAGGGAGGTGAGACTATTGATGCCATAATGAGTTTTCTTGCCATGATAATAATCTTGCTGAGACTTGCTTTTTTTAAGTTGTGCTGAACTTCATACAATTGGTTATACCTTCTGGGCATCCTACACTAGCCTGTGGCAAATCTGAAGTTCTCTCTCCAGCTGTCCACAAATCTTTATGCTCATCCAGTTGCTTCCTCCCCTCTGGAAAGCAGCATAAAAAAGGAGGGTCACTAATAGCATATAAAATGCATCTCCCTGCTCTAGTTTCTCTGCCAAACTCTGCAGTGGATGTTGATGAGCAAAACAAGGAGCAAATACAGAGTCAGCAACTGCAGCCCAAGGATAAAATGCAGTATCAGGCTGTAGATCAGGGCATTTACCCTTTGGGAGGCACAACCTTTATTCCCACTATAGGTGCACGTGATATGCACAATACAGGGCTTTTCTCTGAGATGTCCCATTAAAAGAACGTCCAAGAGTCTTATCTTCTTCAGAGGTGACCAGGGAAAGCAAAAATGCCTGTGCCAGCATCAATGTGGCCCAACTCTGGCACTCAGTATGTTGGTCTGGGGAGGCTGCCAATCCCTGAAGACACACAAGTTGTGGAACCTGGTTTCCAGAGACCTAATCCATGTCTGTCCAAAGATTCAGCACCTCTGTTAGACTCCTCATTTCAATATATCCAACTCTATCTACTCTCAGCATCACGTTGTGTTCTCAGCAGGGAATAAAAGCCAAACCAAGGGAGCCCTCCACCTCCTCACCTACCTTCTCACCAGCATTCCGTGACACTCCTACAACCTTGCCATTCCTGTCCATCACTTCTATTCCATTCTCAAATTCTGGGCTTCTCACTACTGCTGCAGTAAATGCACTTGTCACACCTGCAGGGTTAAAGAGGATTTTGCTTTAAAAGATCCAAAAGGACTTTCTCAATAGTAACATTCATATTTATGTGCATTTTACATTTCCAGTTTAACTGTTCACAACTGAATAACCTGGCAGCTTAAGAAGGGACTGCCCAATAAAAATCTACTTAAGATCTTAATCTTTTTTTTTCAGAAGCTTGAGCAAGATTGTAAGGCCCTAAAAGGTGCTTTGTCATGGATTCAGAGCTTTAAATCACTGGCACCCAGCTCAAACCACGAGTACTCTGTGTGGAGGGATTTCTGTTGTGGATAGATTTTTGTCCTGGTCAGCACAAAATCCAGCACAGAAGAAAAGACAGGCTTTCAGTAAAGGCTGCATCCCTGAACTGAAAGGGAGGGTGCCAGGGGAACATGGGCTCTAATATGTTCCATGGTGGCTCTTGTCTGCCCAGCTGGGTCTCTGTCCCATATGGAAGTGAAGATGAGAATGTTTCAGTCTCCTCCAAACCCAGCATTACAAGGTACTGAAAACATCCATCCACTGAAAACACAAGACTAGACCACCAGCACTAATAAAGGCCCTATCAAATGGGAGTCAGTAATCTAGCTGGTTTGCTTCTTCCTCTTTCCTAGACCAAGATCTAGGCACAACAGGGCATAGACTGGCAAACTGACCTTGCTTGAAGTAATAGATTTCTGTTTTTATTAGTTTTTGACAGAGCTGCTCAATAAAGACTTCAGTGTAACAGAGGACACTTCTCAAATGTTAGACTAACTTTAATCAATTACCCTCAGGCCTCTCTCTACATTTAAGGATGTGGAGGCACATTTAACATCTGCTCCAAGGGAAACAAGTCAGAAACTTCTAATGAAGATCCTTTGAAAAATATGGGTAGACATCTTGCAGAACTTGGAACAGAGCATGTTTTAATTTTACCAATTTCCACCTAAAAAAGGCCAGAAATTTCTTTAATGTCAATAGAAACATAGTTAATTACATCAAATAATTAAACTTGTCCTGGTGCAACTTCACCATGGCAGTAGAGCTGTTCCAGTAATGAACTGAGTGCCACTTCTTTGCAAGGTTAAGAATATTCTGCTGTAGCAACTCTCACTTTCTGCACTCCCAGCAGTTTTGCAGCCCCAGCTCGAGCCAGGGACTCTGTCCATGCACACCCAGGGCTGTGTCGCACTCTGGTGTCACGGATGTGCCACACCAGGTCATGTCAGTGCCACTGCTACCCTCCTCCTGATCTCTCCTGGCAGTCCTGAGGGTTCCAGGGATATGTGCAAGCCAGAGAAAAATGCCAGCTGCAACCCTGGATATCTTTGGAGAAATAGTAGCATGTCACATGTACAGGGGCCACGAGAGTGCTCTGCAGCTCTGAAACTGAAACCAGCAGGAGTCAAATGAGGGCAGTGACAATTCAGTGAGCAGTAACCTGCACAGAAAGGAGGGGGCCCACCAAAGGCAGCCAGGGGAGAAACAGTAAGACTACACCTGTTCAAAGGCAAGAAAACTCTACAGTCAGATGGGTAAATGGCCCTCAGACCAGCTGCACAATGCACAGTTTCTTTGCACTCACCAAGCAGAGGAGCAGGTAGAAGTTTTCTGACGATTAGTTGTGCTAATGAACTCTTCAATGTGTAACGATTCATGAAGGTAAGAGGGAGAGCCTAAAGAATTGGGAGGAAACAGGCACCTTTATTAAAAATGTGCAGCACTTCAGTACGTGCAATAGGTTAGGAAAATAAATCTCTTACTTAGTACATAGTTACCCTCTGTGAAAATAAACTAATGCTTTGGTTTAACATTCCGACAAAATACACACTTTCTCTAGTTACTGAAGGTGCTTATAATCACTCTTAGATCAGAATACAAAATACTATGGTAAAAGAAGCATTAAACTTTATTATGTAGAGGACAGCAGCAATGTGAATACAAAGACAGAAAAAAGAAAACAATTACCTCTGAATAATAGTCCTTGGACATTTGTCCAACTGCCTTGTGTCACATACTGCTCTCTCCCCCCAAACAGGAAATGTGTTTTACTTCTGTATTTTTCCTGATTCTTTGCAGTTTCAGCCCAATTCTATATTCCCATAATACACTTGCAGGAAGTTGCATTTAGGAATGAATGGCCAGGACACCAGCTGGCCCTGAGAGT
Organism: Margarornis squamiger; assembly: GCA_035222235.1. Taxonomy (NCBI): domain Eukaryota; kingdom Metazoa; phylum Chordata; class Aves; order Passeriformes; family Furnariidae; genus Margarornis; species Margarornis squamiger. The sequence continues at coordinate 30,239,516 of JAWWTY010000158.1, forward strand.
CTCCCCTGAGGACAAAGGGAAGAACTCCCACCATCACCCAGGGCATAGCTGCCTTCACAGAACTCTGTAACCCCAAGAACTGTTTGGCCCACTGGGCAAAGGTGAAAGTCCCTCTACCAGAGGCAAAAACAGTTGCATTTTTCTGCCACAAGGCTTATGAAAATCACTGCTTTGTGTGGAGAGCGAGGAGAGGCAGTATAGGGGCATCTACACTTGTTATCATTGTCACGAGGATACCACAGTTCATTCTGATGTAGCAAACTCCAAAACCCACAAATTCCTATTCTGGCAGAGATCACAGTGTTATGTAGGTAGCTCTCAGCTACCTGCCCCTTCTGAAACGCTAATTTACCTGCATCCAGTGCAGTATTTTCATGGCTATGCTGTTCCTGGGATCCAAGCAAACTATCCAGTACAGATGCCTGCAGAGTTCACCACGTGTTTAGTGAGACAGATCTCTTCCACCACATCAAAAATAAACTACAACAACCCAGTGGCTTACTTTGTGTTTGTAAAACCTGGCCAGTTACTCTCACCACCTGTTTGCTAAGCTTGCAGAATAATAAAGTGACATAAGAGGAACCATCAGAGGAAGCCAATCAAGATCTTGGCTGACAGATGATTGGAAAAAATTCTTATTCTGAACAGTTCTGTGGCGAGACATCAGAGCAGCACATCAGAGCACAATCCTGAAAGATACCTGGCAGTGTGATTATCTCAGTGCCTTCTCCTTCTCAGGAGAGCTTATTAGGAAAGCAATCACTGAGCAAATACATACACCAACACAGGCTGCGTAGGAGACAGCTCCCAAGCCATAGAAGATCTGCTTTTGTTGAATCGAGTACTCCTAAGAAGGGCAAAACAAACATACTTCATTAGTACATTTGCAAAACACTTGTAAATCAAGTTCAAAATGGTCTGGTGCAATTTCAAAACCAAAAATCAACACCTACTTCAGCCTTTGGGGTTCCATTTCCATTTAACAGGGTGAATGCTGTGGTATATGTGTGAAACACGAACTGCAGAAGCAAGAGATTATAAGCAAAAATGAATTCAGGATTGAGACTAGAAGACCTGTAAAAGTAGAAAGAGTAGAAAGAAAGAGGCAATTACCTGGAAAACAAAAGTTGACTTTGCCTGGTGCTGAAGAGATGAAACAATGACCTAGGAGGAAAACCCCACAGGAAAATTAGGTTTGATGAGTGTAGAAGTTTTTAGTGCAGAAGCACCAAGACAACTGCTGTGGGACTACTGGCAGCAGAGTCAAAGGCTCCAGACAGTGCCCAAAGCCATTTGCTTTGATTTTAGGCTATGTTTTCTTGTTAGAGAGGTGACATGCTCACTTCTTCTAAACAATATAAAACTCAGAGACCTATATAAAACACAGAGACACAGTTGTTAAAACACTATGTGCAAGAGTGTTTAAGCAAGATGCTTTCTTACCCAAAATAAAAAATGCATTTGTACCTGTGAAGGTTAAATAGATGCAAATAAAATAACTCAGACAATAAAAGTGTAGTTAAAGAAATGAATGAGAAAGGGTCAGACTGGTTTTGGTGGGGCTATAAATACTAGATCTGACTGATCTAAGATCAAAGATTCCAGAGGTTACTTCCCAGCTCCTTCTCAAATTCAGACACTGAATAAGAACTTCAGTTTTAATAAACAACAGCCTTTCTTGAGTTCTGACATACCAAGCTCAAGGTGTGGAGCACTCACAGAGAACAGAGTCAATCAAGATAAAGCAAATATTGAATAAGAGGAAAGCAGAGAATTTCCAAAGCCTCAGGGAGCATCACTAATTAATTTAATATTAGTGCATCAACTATATTATTACTGCCAGCACTGAATCCAACCACATCTATGAAGGAGCATTAAACTGTAAATATAAAAAAGAGTATTTCTGTTAATTTTATTGTTGCTCTTAATGAATTTAACAGCCACCAAGACTTTCATTATACTTCCTATCAGCACCATGTAAGTTCACGCTGTAATCTCTCTATGGAATGACATATCTCAGGATGTATATCATAGTCCAAACCCAAAGACATCTAAATGAACAAACATGCATACAATTACAGCTACAAATTTTATGAAACAAAATGGTGCAATTTTTGAGGAAGGCAACGAGTTTGTTTTTGTTTCTTTGGTAATTCATTGACAACACCATTTCCTACTTGCAAATGCATGATCTACGTAAGAAAAAACTCGTATTCTGGGCCTGAGACACGGAACACAAGGCTCTGAGTCCTTCCTACTGCAGTTCCAGATTTTTGAGGTTAAACAGACCAAAACCAGGCCTTGCTCTCAATGCTGGGTGGTTTCACCTTTCATCAGAAAGTTGACCTTCACTGTTAACAATCTCTTGGAAAACAGCTGAAGGAAGGGAGCTCACAGGTTTGGACTTCCAAAGAGGAGTCTTTAAGGGCTCCATTTCCAGGTTATGCAGCACTTACCATAAAACAGATGTCTTTCAAACAGCTTGTGCTGAAAGTACAATGAAGCAGCTCAAAACCTTCTACTCTCTCCCTCCAACCACTGGCTATGGAAAAATACAAGCCTTGCTAGATGCACACTGGCACCTGTCACAATTACTCACCCATGGAAGAGTTAGGGGCATGAAAGCTAAAAAGAAAGAAAACTTTATTTCAGTAAAAACAACTGCTGTGAGTCTAGACAGGTGATTTTGAGCAGAAAATTCCTAAAACTTCCCCCTCTAGTTTCAGCTCCAAGTAAAACACTGTCCACAAAACCCACCATCAACATGAGCTTCGATTCTAACCTTTGTGTGAGCCCCATTTAACTCCATTTCCCTGGCTAATTGGAAACTAAAGAACTGAATAGAAGTGCAACTCTGCTCAAAAAGAGAGGTGGCCACAAGGCTGTCACAGCTGTGAGTGGAGATAAGGAGTAAATAGCCTAGTAAATATATCTGATTAACAACCTGTGCTGCCTTGGCTCCCTAAACAACACCCCAAGCACCCTTTATTTGCCACCACAGCAACCAAAGTCATCCAGCAGCCACATCCCTCAAGTGGAAACTCAGCTTATAATAGACTGTTACAGGTGGAGGGATTTGGGAACTCATTCCTGACAAGGAACAGAGACTGATCAGACTATTTCCATCCAGATGAGCAGATAAACCATGAGAAAAATTCCTCAAGAGGAACACAGGAATAAATAAATCCTCAGCAGATGTGGCAACAGAACTAACAGAATTGAAAGTCTGCTTACTTTTCTATATGGAAAAGAGCATCTCTGTAGTATCACAGCAGCTATTTACTACAAGCTATTCCCCCTTGATGCTTCAGTCACATACACAAAACATCATTTAAGGGAACTTACCTGGAGGTCTAAACAAAAGAGGAATTATTTTGTCTGTATCAGGATGTACACTGGACTGAAATAAAAGGCAAAAAAAAAAGCAAATTAGAACAACTTTGTCATACCTGAATAAGGGAAAAAAAAGTCTAAATATTTTGTAAACTTACCAGGCTTAGCAAGAAGGCTTTTCTTGTCTAAAAAATTTGAAAATTAAGTTAGTAATCAAATTTCAGAAGTGACTGCGTAAAATCTTCTAAATTTATTTCTTTTTCTAATAACTTGCTTTTATATGAAGTGCTACATATTTATACATCCCTTTAATTATTTCCTACCTAAAATTTCTCTCCACATACTCCTTGTTGAATATAAGATACTAACACCCCACGTGCTATGTAACATCACCAAAGTACACACTGTGGTAGAACAGAAAATTCATTAAAACAAACCCCAATTTAAATATGGCTAAAACCCACTTATGGTAAGACTTTAAGTACACCCCAAAATACCTGATTATTCTGTATGGGCTCATTTAGGGTCTCCTCACTGGTTTGTATTAATAACCTCGCTCTTTTTATTTCGTCCTGTATTTGAGAAAAAAACCGAAACAAACAAAAAATAACTCAGATTTCAATATTCTGAAGTGCAATATATTAGTCATAAAACACTCTAAATACAAGCCAGAAGCTAATAATGCAGCTGTTCCTCACCTAAGCAGTGAAAGCAAGAACACACCTACACACACAACCAAGTCACAATAATAGAAACTTTTAGATTATTCAGGCTCCCTTGGTCCCTTCTAACTATCAATCCCTCAATCCATCACACGAATGAACTGGAACTTAATTTAAGCATATAAAAAAACCTCACAGAAACCAAGAGTGTTAAACTTGTACTTAAAATTATCCATGAGTGCTGACAAACTCAGATTCGCTGCCAAAGCACCTGATACCCCCACAGGCACCTACAGGACTATCTGAAAATTAAATTCCAAACCAGACTTCTAAAATTACCAGAAATGATCAACTACATCACTAGATGTTCCTGCATGTTCACAAACATGTGAGCAAAATTTGAATTGCACACACTCTTCCTTTACTGAGGATTGAGGATTTAAATTATGTACAGGTAGATTTAAACAACAAGAACACAACTATAACCTCCTGTAGTTATTAAGAGTCTGCATAAAAATCTGCCCCTCTTAGGAGAATTTATGAGATCGTTTGACATTTCTTCAATAGAAATATCTCTATTTGCAGCAGTGTATTTTAATTCAAGGAGGTGTGATCTAATTCCAGATCTCCAAATTCTGGAATGTAATGCAACATTTTCTTGTTGGGTATCAGAATCTTATCCTTATTAGCTAATCTTTTAGGAGAATCAAACACCCTCATGAGCATCAGCTGGAGCTGCAGGGCACGGGTGGGTGTGTGGATCAGCCAGCAGAGGTTTGGGGTGCAGGAGAGCAAACCTGTCCTCTCCCACCCTGCCATAGCTTCCCACCAGGAGTCCCCCACAGCAATCCCGGGGTTTTCCTTGTGCTTAATTGGGATAATTCCACTGCTGGCATGGCAGCCATGGGCTGAGCAGGGCTGCTGAAATGGTTGTGTGTAGAAATGCCCCTTGGTTTACAGAATTAGGCACAGAAATGCATACATGTATGTTTCAACTTATCACGGAATGGTCTGGGTTGGAAGGGGCCTCAAGGATCATCCAGGTCCATGCCCTGCCAAGGGCAGGGGCACCCACAGCTTCTCTGGAAACCTGTGCCAGGACCTGCCCACCCTCACAGGGCAGAATTCCTTCCCAAAATCCAACCTAACCCTGCCCTCTTTCCGCTTGGAGCCGTTCCCCTTGTCCCAGGTCCCTCTCCAGCTCTCCGGGAGCCCCTTCAGGCAGGGGCCCATGGCGTTCCCATTATGTGTTTCCTTTCCCTCAGTGGCACCGTGTGCCGGCCCAGCGAGGCTGTAGTACTCACAGCAGGCTTGAGGAGCAGCAGGGGATCCAAGGCATCAGCCCAGAGCAGAAACCTCTGCAGGAAAGACTGAGGGAGACACGGCCGAGACACATGGGGTGTTGTTTGGACATGGCCCGGCCACTCTGCCCCCCACCCCTCACCTGTCCCCCCAGTCCCCTCTGTCCCCTCCACCCCCACCTGTCCCCTCCATCCCTACCTGTCCTCCCATTTTCCCTCTGTCCCCCCCGTTCTCCCCTTGTCCCCTCCATCCCCCCAACCCCCATTCCCCCTCTGACCCCCCATCCCCACCTATCCCGCCCATTGCTCACCTATCCTCCCATTGCCCCGTTCCCCCATCTTCCCCTGTCCCCATCATTCCCCACCTGTCCATGTGCCCCTCCATTCCCCCCCGTCCCCCCATTCCCCACCTGTCCATTTGTTCCCCCATTACCCCCTGCCCCCCCTTCCCCACCCGTCCCCCCATTCCCCACCTGTCCCCCCAATCCCCCTTGGCCCAGGTCCCATTCCCCACCTGTCCCCCCAATCCTCACCTGTCTCCTCCATCCCCAACCTGTCCCCCCAAACCCACTCCATCCCCACGTCCTCCCCTGCCCCCCATTCCCCACCTGT
>JAWWTY010000158.1:30253208-30290230 GCA_035222235.1 Margarornis squamiger
CCTTTATCCGGGCTCGCTCCAGCCCCTCGATGCCCTCCCTGAACTGAGGGGCCCGAACTGGGCACAGCCCTGAGCTGTGTCCCCACCAGCGCCCTGTCCCTCGGTGGGTTTGCTGTGGGGCCTGGGTCTGGCGTGTGCTGACCCTGATTGTGCTCAAAGCCTTCCAGATGCAGGCTACAAATGCAGTAGGCTCTGACTTTATTGAACTCACTCGCGTTATAGTTACAAAATCACAGATTATTCTGCGCTGAAAATGACCCACAAGACTCATCAAAGTCCAGCTCCTGGCTCTGAGGACACCCCAACAATCCCACGATGTGCCTGGGAGAATCATCCAAATGCTCTTTTAACTCAGACAGGCTTGGTGCTGTGATCACGTCCCTGGGGAGTCTGTTCCAGTGCTCAGCCACCCTCTGGATGGAAAACCTTTTCCTGATAAACCTCCCCTGATTCAGCCTCAACCTGTTCCCTCAGGTTCTGCCTCTGGTCACCAAAGAGATCACTGCTGCCTCTCTGCTTCCCCTCTCGAGGAAGATACAGACTGTGATGAGGTCTCTCCTCAGTCTCCTCCAGGCTGAACCGACCAAGTGCCCTCAGCCACTCCTCTCAAGGCCCTTCACCATCTTCATAGCCCCTAGTTTAATCATAATTATACAATTACAGCGTACCAGTTGTGTGCCTGCTCATCTTCTCTCGGCTGTGAGCTGATGCAAACCCAAGTCACCGTGTCATTTCCCTCCCCAGCGCTGTGTTGACCTGGGGGATTGTCCCAGTTCTGCTGGGTGCATGGACCATCCCTGGGGAACCACACAGGTCCATCCCTAGGAAGAGCAGTGCGTGTTACCTCTGCCAGAGGTAAGAGAGACACAAATCCCCATTGCAAGCCCCCCATCTGCTGCCAGAGAAAGCAATGCAGGGAAGGTGTATGGCCTGTGGAAGGGACCACACCTGGTATGTGTAAGATTTCATTTCCTTGCAGCTGGGGTTTTTGGAGAGTCCGGTGTTGAAGCCCAGGCCCCCACAACTCAGACTAAAGGAGCTACTTGAACAGAGTCAGTCGAGCAGCACAAGGTTTTCTTGGCCTGTTTTTGTTGAATACCTGCTGGGAGCAGCAACAAAGATCACCTGCATGAAGAAGTGCCAACTGCCTTCCTTGTTTAGGGCCATGTGCTTTGGAGCAGCACAAGCAACGTGCACAGCCCAGAACACTGAAAATCACTTTCTAAAAGCCCATTTCTCTTTTCTTTTCTTCTTTCTGTTTGTTCCTTCATCTAAATAGTCAAACTGAGTTGAACCCAATTTCCCTACTTATAGCCAGAGTGAGATGAGAGGGAAGAAAATGTGGACACTACAGGATATGGACACCCAGTAAGGGCTCCACCTGCATACTGCTATAACTGCTTCCTGCATCCACTGATTTCCTTGAATTCAAATAGACATCACTGTTGCTTTTGATTTTGAGGCTGTTCCCTTTGGGCTCAACACCTGCTGACAAGCTCTGAGTGTGTATTGGAACATGTGTGCACAAGCACAGCGTGATGTCAGTGAACTACCAGGTTCTGAGTTAAGGAACCTTATCTACCCCTTGCTTCTCATTACTGCTTCATTAAGGGGCACCTGAAGGTCTCTGAGAGAGGAGTTCAGGTTTGACCCTTGCTGATGAACCAGGCCTGCTGGAAAGTGCCAGCTGGATTGGGTCTCAGCTGGGAAGGTCACTGGCTGAACGAGGAGTGTTGGCTGGCTGAGCTACTCAGTTTAATTGCATGTATGTTACCTAAAATTTAGGGGCATTCTTGCATAAAAACCCCTCAAAACCTGAAAGTGGAAGCAAGTAAACTATTTGTACGTTAGAAAGTATGTCAGATAGGCTGTGGGTGAGCTGTGCCATAGCCTGCAGCCTTGGATTTGGAGAGGGAAGGAGCAATTGTGGAGAGTCATGACCACAGTGGAGGTGTGGGAGGTCCTCCTGCCGCTGCCTAGGGCTGCAAGTGGAGTAGGGAGCAATAAAACTGAGCTGGGACACCTGTAGAGCAGTGGCTGTAGGTGAAGAGCAGCAAAACCATCAGCCATTCCCTTAAACAGCAGTGCAGGATGGCATGTCTGCATTCACATCTGCAAACTGGCACATCCCTCACAGGGAGAGACGTGCTCACCCAGACAAGTCCTCTGGGGCTGGGCAGCAAATTGTGTACCCAGGGATGGCTGGGCCACAGTGGTTGCTTTCCCTCAGCTGTGGGAGCTGCATTGTGGCAGCAAGAAAAGGGTTATTGCTCGGATTTCCTGAGGATGGCTGTCTCATCCACAGATGATTATTCATAACTTCTAAGTTAATGTATTCTAAACCGATGTCCTTCCCCCCTCCCGGAAAGTTATATTTGTTTAAAACTCTTTGTTTAAACACTTGGCTTGCAGGTGGGGAAATATTGCTCATGCTTTGTTATGAAGGCAGTGTAATTCAGCTTCTCAGGCCTCTGTGCAAAAGCTTGAACCACTGCCATTTAACGGGAGGGGGGGGATTTTCCATTTTGCTTTTTACTGAGCATCTCTACAGTCTGAAGACAGACCTTGTCACTGCCAAAGCGCACCTGGTAAAAGTTGCTATTTTTTTCCTCAGCTCTGGCTCTGGCATGGGCTAGAGCAGCTGCTAAACATGGTTCTTCTTGACATCTGAAGTTCAAAATAAATCTACCAAGTGATACCATATGCACATCTTTTTCCAAATCTTGCAGGTTGTCTTCTTTGCTGTCTTTAAGCCTGATTCAGATGAGACATCTGAAGCTGGGGAAAGACTCTCTGGGGATTTCAGCAGGCTTTAGGGAGAAGTTGATATACAAGGTGCAGAGCAGTGGATAAGGCACTTGAACGGATAATGGCAGATGTTATTTTTTGTTAGGATACTTATCTGCTTGCTCCCATTTTGTGCCTCTCTTTTCCCATCTGGGAGTAATTGACTGTGTCTTTCTGGTGAAAAACTTCAAGATCTGTTGATACAAAGTACTAGAAAATGCTTGTTTGTTGTTACCATTATTGTTTTGTGAGAGCTAGATTTTAAAGAGCTCTTTGAAAGGTCATCACTAACACAACAAATTATTAGGGGGAAAGTAGCTGCTTCGCTCTAAACTTGATGAAAGGGGTAAGCAAATCCCTAATCAGATTTGCTGCCATGGGTCGCTGAATGGCAGAGTCTGTGCAGAGTATGGGATGTGTGTCTGCTTGTTTAAAAAATAAAATCCACTCATCTTTTAGAAGGTTATTTTATTCCATGTGCTCATATGCTGTAAGAGTCGTTTGTCCTCTACCTTGAGGGAACAGATAACTGAAAACGAAGTTTGGAAATGGAAAGAAACAACAGAGGCATGAACATTTTTATCTAAACCAAAGCAAAAAGTTCGGCTTAGACAACACGATGCATCACCCCGTGGCTGTTGGTAGATGGCAGCCTCTGTCCTTGCACACAGAGGCGCTGGAAAATATTCCAGCTGCCTGCAAGTGCTCACACAGGCCTGTGTGCTCCCACCTGCTGATACTGAAGCTCCGCAGGAGACGAAAGAATTTGCCCATTTGTAGCAATAAGTTTCAGAAGCAATTCCAAACACAATCCAGCTTGGAGTTAACCATGAATGGGCTTTACTGCATTATTTGAGTGTTATAACATGAATTTAGGAGATAGCTGCTGTTACGGTATGTTTCCAACTGATAAGTGTAGGCAAAAGCCTTTCTGACATCAGGTTAACCGGGGGTCTTATCCTGGCATTTCAAGCAGGCTGCGCTGAGGCCGAGTGGTTTTTCTCTGGTGTCAGGATAAAACTGGGTGTGTTGCTGCTGTGTTTCTGGCTGGAGCTGTGCGAGCCCACCCTGCTGATGACTCATCCTTAGAGTGGCTCAGAATATCACACTGCCTTGCTGCTTCCCTATTCCTATTACACTGATGCATTTGGGTCTCACACGGTGTTGGCGTTTCATTTGCAAACCTCTCTTTTCCCATAAAGGAAAGATGGCTGCCAGCCCTGCTTTATCCTGATGTTCAGCACTTTTAGGTGTTTTTCTGAACCTTTCCTGAAGGACTTCAGACGGAAATTTAAAAGCAGAACAACCAGACCCATTAAGCACCTTAGAAAGCACATTTTTCAGAATTTAACTAGGGTTTTTTGCTAGCCTGTCTTTTTTCTCTTTTTAAAATTGGCTGCTTCTGCAAATGATTCAGAATAAATTTTCCCTTTTCTCTAAGCAAGCACTAAATTAGGATCTTTAGGCCAGCAAAAGGGACCTGTGTTCCTTCCCTGCCACCCTGTCTAGAGTCCATGCATTTCAGCACCAGAGTTTACAACAGTGAATAGAATAAGATAAGCAGTGAAACAGATTTACAGGTCTCCTGTTTCCTTCTTCCTCACTCACAGAGAACCTGATGGTTCCAATAAATCAGGTGTGGACATACCTTGAAATTAAAAGAGTGGATATAAATAAATCTACCTCTTCCTATTTTCTTTTTGTTGGTTTTGTGAACCAGATGTTCCAGGTGACAGAAAAATGAAGATACCAACAGCTATGAAGAAGTCCTGAGGAAAGAGTCCAAAAGCTGCAGCAGGTTTTGCAAAGACTAAATAATGGACTTTCAGGCAAGTAGGTCTGTGCAGTGGCACTTGCTCTGGCAACACATGGGGAGCCACATCCATGAAAGGGCCCATACATAACAGACCTGTGCTGGAAGCACACCCTTGTCATGTATCAGTGGTACAGTCAGGCTTAAAAAACTGCAGTAAAGAGAGATGCAGTGAGGACTGCTCGTTTTGATTTTGCTTTATGAAATAGTGCTAGTGAGTGCCAGCAAACACACCTCCTTCCATGTTGTAGTGTACCACATTGATTTACATGTGTTAGAAACAAGTTTTATTTTGTTAAGCAACATAAGACTAATGAAGAAAACCCTCCCCATTGTTCTTACCAATAAACATGGAGTCAGAATCGGTGCTCTTAATGTAACTGAGACAAACATATTATTCCAGAACCTCAGCAGGCCGGTAGCAGAGCTCAGCTTTCCACTCCCTGCACTCAGCCACATTTATGTGACTGCTGCTAGTCCATTTCGATGCACAGTCACTCAGCTCAGCTGAAATAACCCCTCTGGCAGCAGCACACGCACAGCTCAATCGCTGCCCCTGTTTCTGCAGAGACTGTGTAACTGTGCCTTTGGTTGCCAGGATCGTGGAGAGCTTCAGAGCTGCGCCGTTCATTAATGCTGGGTAGCTCCATGGGATTCTTGAACTGGTATAGATCTGTCCTAACTTTTTTGATAAATATATTTACTCTTTCAGAAGTAAATATTTGAAAGTATACAGGACAACATGAGCATGCTGGAATCAATACTTTTGTCCCATGGGGCAACACTGTGGATAATTCCAGGTGTCTACAGGTACATAATTACATAAAAGAGGAGCAGTAGAGCTGTTGGGTGCATATGCTGAATCCCAAGTGCAACTCAGACTTGAGACCTTCAAGATCTGCCCTCTTCATTCAGGCACCTCTGTAAAAGTTACTCACCAAACACAGTCAGTCCTCCCTGTGGAGTCTCCCAGGAAGGTAAATCCCTCCCCACTGAGCAGCCTCATCCTGAGATGTGGCAGACACAGTGATATCCCGTTGAAGTTGAGCTTGCTGCCGCAGTGAGTGGTGCTTCACAACATGAGCACTGAGACACATGCCTTCATTTTTCCTTTGGAAGAGGAGTTTCTTGTAGTATTAAAAACATCCTATATGATAAAAGTTGTGACTGTCTTCCAACATCAGCCATGCTGTAATGCTGGCGTTGTCCTTGTGATGACCCTTAGTGGGAGGCTGTGCAGGGACATTGAATGCACTTACAACCTGAGCATAATTTTCTCTATTTACAAGCAAGCACCAGTGCTTGCACAGAAGTGTTCAAACAACAAGCAGGGCAGATGCTCCTTAGGAGCCTCATCTCTGTGCTAAGGCTCTGGTTTCCAGGAAGCAATTTCTCCCTCAAGAATTATTTAATCAGAGAAAAATCTTCCGGTACTTACAGACACAACTGCTGCTGTATAGAACTTGGCATTACAAAAGTAAGTAACCACAACATGGCACAGCTCTGGAGGCTGAACGTTTTCTGAAGCAATAGGAGAGAGATGCGGAGGATTGTACATAGCAGTGCCACCTGCTATGCACAGTAACTTTCAAAGTTCAAACCATTGAGACTTAATTGGGTACAAAAGGCATTTATTATAGCTATTTTACCCTAATGCCCAAGGTATTATTCATTAAATGCATTTCTCATGTATTTCCTATGTTCAGGAAATGTGTTCTAGGCAGTCTGCAAGTTATGCTATTGCAAACCCTTTCTGCCTGGCTGTGGAAATAGATCTGTACAATAAAAAGAGAAGAAAAAAGTAGTGTCTGTGCTCCACTTGCAAGAAGGTGCATGTTAATTTGATTTGCGTCATGTGGATTTAATCAATGCAAATACAGATGGGGGAAGAATGTCAGTGGGAGTAATGGGTCGTTTTTATCCTCTTTCTTTCCTTGACCTGCTGAATCGATCTACCCGGTTGCTAGGAAAACCAGAATCATGCTGACAGGAGCATCTGTCCTATATAGACAGAAGAGAATTTATGTTGTAATCCAGCGCTTAAAATTCACAAAGTTTCCACAAGTGGTTGATGTGTCACACAGCTGCTTGCAAGGGGCGAAAACAATGGTGTGCAGAAGAGCCGGGATTCCCTCGGGTACTTCCCTGGGGAGCTTTTGAGATCCCAAGAAAGCCGAGAAGGGCGAGGGGAGGAAGAAGCGTGCGCGTGTCGGCGACCCCTTCCCATGGGTGCGAGCACCTGCGGGGCGGTGACGAGCATGCAGACCCGGGCCGGGGAGCCCTGGGGACCCCCGGGCAGGGCAGGGCAGGGCAGGGCAGGGAGCTCCGGGACCGCCACCACCGGGTGGCGTCCGGCCGCGGGGCTGCGGTGGGACCGGGGCCGCGGGGAGCTCCGCGCATCCCCCGCGCATCCCCAGCGCCGAACGCCCACCGCCGCCTCCCGGCCCGCCCTGCCCGGCCCCTCTCCCAGCCCCTACAAGTGCGCTCCCCCTCGGCATCCCCGGGGACGCTGCGCGGGTGCGGAGCCGCCGCAGGACTACAGGTCCCGTCGTGCCCGGCCGGGCGGGCGCCTGCGCGGGGCTGCGGGGCCGCTCCGCGCTGCCACACCCCCGGGGAGGGCGGCAGGAGCGCCCGAGCCCGCAAACCACCGGCGGGGCCGGCGGGGCGGAGGATGGAGTAGCGGGGCGCGGCGGTGCGGGGAGCGCCGCCTCCGCCCGGGGGAGCGGGGAGGCAGGCGGGGATGCTGCGCGGGGGGACAGCGCGCTAGGGGCAGGAGGAGGGTGGTCGCCCGGAGACTCCGCACCTCGGAGTGACGTCCTGCTGCAGTGCCGCTTGCCTGCGCTGCCCGAGCTCGTCAATGGAGCTGGAAAACATCGTTGCCAACACCGTTTTGCTGAAAGCCAGGGAAGGTGAGAGAGCGGCGGGAGGGGGAGAGGGGGGCTTGAGCATCCTTGTCGCAGCCGCCCCTCCGCGCAGCGATGCCCGTGGGAAGCGGGTGGGCACCGGCGGGGATGCGCGCCGGTCCCGCCGGCGGCGGCTTTCGGGGTGCCATGTGGCTGTGCCGGTGTTAGAACCGGCTTGTTTGAGACAGAGTCGCGGCGAGAAGGAAAACACCGCTTTTTTTTCTTTTCCCCCCTGTGTGCGGGGGTTTGGGAAAGGAAGTGAATGAGATTGCAGAGATTACAATATTCACCCATCTCTTCCTTCCCCCTTCCCGTCTCCCCCCCAACACCCGCCCCCCCTCAAATCTGGTCCCACAGATTGTGCTATTTCAGCGTCTATTGTTAAAGGTCAGCTGCAGATGCATTCATTCAAAAGGGCTTAGCAAATCTGCAAATAGCTTTCCGCGCCGTGTGGTGAGACCGGCAGGATCGTATCGCTTCCCCGTACAGTCATTGCCTTATTCGGCGTTATTAGGTGAGATCATGTTGCTGCAAACATGCCCATTGTTGAGAGCGTGTTTGTCCCCGTGCCCGAGCCGGGCAGAGGGGCCGGGGGCTCGGGGGGTGCCCCGAGGGGTGGCCGTGCCGGGGTTGTCCCCCCGCGGCAGGCGCCGCGCTCGGGCAGCGGGATGGGATGCTCCGGGCGATGCCGGGGCGCCCTGAAAACACGCCGGGCTGCCGGCTGCGGGCTCCGTGAGCATCCCCGTCCTGCCCCCCAGCACACCCGCAAAGCCGAGTCCCGGTGAGCGGTGGATGGGGCTCGCCGGGCTCTTTTCCCCCGCCAAGTCGGGAGCGGACGCGGTTTCCTCCCCCCGAGCAGGCGGATATCCCCCCGTGCCGGCACGGCGGGACACGGCGGGGCTCGGCGGGGCCGGGGGCTCGGGGCTCGCCCCGGCTCCCCGCGGAACCCCCGTCCGCCCGGGAGCATCCCTCCGGCTGGAGGGGGAGCGCCGCGCACAAGCAACACGTCGTAGGGATGCGGCATCGCTGCCAAGACGCGATCGCTTTCTGTCTGTTCCAACCCATTTTTTTTTAAAATGTTTGTGTTTATTTACTTGCTTACTGCTTAAAATAAGGCATTTTTCCAAGCCCTTGCTCAGACTGTCTTCGCTGAAAACACTTGCCAGACTGGGCGTTTTTAGGTGCGGTACAACCTGCAGCCTCTTTTCCCCTGCCCTCCGAAGCGCTGGAGCTGCCTGCGAGCGAGGCTGGGCACGGCTTGGGTGGGCTTCACCTTCGGTCGCTCTGAAGCTGTGGAAGTACGAGTAAAGAAGCATTCATTTTGTAAAAGAGATCATTCAAATAGTCCTCCCCTGGAGTGCTCCTTTTGCTGGGAAAATAGTTCAAATTGTAAGATAATGTTTATATAACTCCTGGGCTGTTGAACTTGTGAGGCTTAGCTAAAGAGTAAAGTCCTGAGATCCTCCCAAAAAAGCTCTACAAATAACAAGGGCAAAGGTGTTATCCCACTCAACAGATTGGTGAATTATAACTTTCTGCCTTCTGATGGAGAATTTTTATTTTCTATTGTAATTTTTGATATTGTTTAGGATGCAGTTGTTGCTACCAGCCATACAATGCTGGTTTAGATTTCAGTAGACTTTAGGAATACTTTAAAGGACTGGTATTAATTACAGTTATTGTGCATTGTTTACAGAGAGCCGATATTTTGCAAGTAATTTCAAATGTGCCACTCAGTTTTACTGTCTTTTTCTACCATCCTCGGGAAGATGGTTACAGTAATGTTGTTATTTTATGTTAAAGTCATATTATAGAAGCCGTTAGCTATAATCCAAATGGCAGAAATTAATCAAGATTGACTCCAAACTACGTTCCAACTGTTCTTTAAACCATGTATCAATCTCCAACAACGTTTTTTGGAGGCCTGGTGCTAATTTAGTTTTAAAGCTTTTTTAGAGGGGATGTGAATTCTTTTAAAATGAAGAACAAAGGACGAGTGCTGTACCTGACATGAGAGCCACAAGTATTATACCTGTATTACATTGCCACACTTTTAGTTATTGTTGCAAGCTGCTGCGAGTAAAGGGGTTTTAAACTTTGCGGGGAGTAACTTAGGTGGTTGTCATTGCAGATAAGGAAGACAGAGAGCACATGCAAGACCAAGAGTAAAAGGAAGTTAATATATTGAGGATTATGGTATCTAAAAATAAGTTTGTTCCAGGTCCTGCAGACTCCATCAATAGATTTAGCTGGGTGAGCATGTAGCCAAAGCCAAGTATGTGCATGTGTGTTTCCACTTGTTAAGTCAAAAGTGAAAGCTGTATTAGCTCAGCTACTTGGTTGTTGGTGCTTGCAATGTGGTACTTAATGTCAGAAGAAGGAAAATAATGGGATCCACTCTGCAAATGTTAGTGAAAGCAGTTTTGTCACAATTGCAAGGGGAACACGGACCCACTATCAGTAGCAAAAGGGAAATTTCTGATCAGTTTCGAAAGGAGATTTAGGTAGACCTTCAATGTAAACTCCAGCAGTGACATTTATGAGGGAATCAGAAGTAGGGCTGAATGACCACCACAAATGTTTTATAGCAAATATTGGTTTATATTTTGCAACTCCTTTGCCTTGGCCGTGGTAGGGATTTTTTTTTTTCCTGTGGTCCCTTTTGTTAAGTTCCCTCATCCCTGATGTAAAGTGAGCTTTTTAGCTGAAATACCAGGAGGCAAGTTTTACAACTGTTATACAAATACTTGCACTTGAATCCTGATGATCACAATGAGAAGCACGCCCAGAATTAACTGATGCCATGTGATACATGAGTAATCTTATTAGAGCAACAAAAAGAGTAAATGCAGTTCACATACAAAAATATATTTCAGTGAATAATTTTGAGCAGAGAATAAATTTCAGGAAATGTTAATATTTTTGCAGAATATGAAGTTTTTGACACAAAATTACAGATAAGTTATTCAAAAGTCTGCCAGTCTGAACATGTAAAAAATGAAGTTTTATTGCATTTGAAAGTTCATTCATGATTTATTCGGAGTAAATTTATGCTGTTTCCTCAATTATAATTTCTCATTTCTTGAATACAAAATCCCATTTCACAAATCGCTAGTCTCTTTTTGGACTGACTAGAAAATACATCTGGTTTAATTATAGGAACCAAATAGGTATTTGGGAACTATCTAGTGTTGCCTGGGGAAATGAATAAGCAGAGAACGGAAGACAAGAAAGATGAGAGTCATAAAAAGAAAATCAAAATAATAACAATTGCAGTCATTTGGGGTTGAATAAGAATCCCAGATTATGAGGTGGTGAAACATTTAGCTGGATCTTCATAGAATCAGGGGACAGTTTGGGTTGGAGGGAACCTTAAAGATCATTCAATTCCAAGCCCCTGCCAAGGGAAGGGACACCTTTCAATAGACCAGGTTGCTCCAAGACCCATCCAACCTGGCCTTGGACAATTCCAGGGATGGAGCAGCCACAGCTTTTCTGGGCAACCTGTGCCAGGGCCTGCCCACCCTCACGGCCAAGATTTTCTTCCTAATACCTAATCTTAACCTGCCCTCTTCCAATTTAAAGCCATTTCACTGGCCTTTCTTTTCATTAGCCTTCTTGTTCCTGAGTCTCAGCAACAGTGTGTGAGCCACAGAATCATCTAACCGTGAGTCATGTTGATACACCACACTGCCAGCAGAGAATCCAGGTTGGGGAATGAGTCTCAGTTCGTTTTCCCAATTTATGGGTGTTTGACAAGAGGGCATCATCAGAAACAGGGAGCCAGGAGAGACTTAAGAACTGAGTCTCCCAACATTTCAGAGGAACTTTAACAGCCCTAATCCAGAGAAACTTTAAATTATATCCACAGAGTCATGAATCATCTCTTGCCTGTCAAAAACAATGAAAAGACAAGTCTTTCAAAGAGGCTGATGATTAAACTATAATGTTTGTATGGAGAATAAACAACATGGTCAGAAAAGCATGACCAAGGCATGGTGATTACCTGGATACTCTTCCTCCTGAGCCATTCCTTCCTAGCCATAAGATCAGCCTTCCTTCACGTTCCCTGCTGCTTCTGTGGGTGTGAGCTTTCGCAGACAACCTGAAAGGCTTTTCAAAACACAAATACAGCTTGCCCCTGAAATTGCAAAACCCTTTACAGATTTGTACAAGCAGACAGACGATTCTCACCACTTTAAAGTTTTAATGAGAATTGTAATGTCGAATTTAGTTATTAGTTTTAAAGCAGCCAATTTGGAAGATAAGCTATTGCTTTTCTCAGACTTTCGGTTTCCAAAGTACAAAGTTTACCATGTGAACTTGGTAAAAGGAAAAAAACATTCATCCAGTAAAACACAATGCAGATGCTTTTTTTCCTTTTTAGGTAGGCTGGAATTCTAAAATAAGCTTATTTATGGCACCCAGGCGGAGCCTTTGATTGGCCTGGCCAGAAGGGGAGACCTTCTTTTATACTCAGAATTTTTTGATGAGTACACACTGATGGCATATAACATGCAAAATGTGCCTGTTCATAAATTGCTGTATTTTTAGCTTGCTTTTCCAGGATGATCAGAGGAGAGATTTCTGTGTGTCCTTATTGGCAAAAGACTAGCAATAAATCCTAAACAAGAAGCGTGATTGCTTTCCAAGAACTTGGCTGCAGAGCAATTGGAAAAAGGGCAGTAGAACAATGAAAAGCATATTTTGAAGGAAAGAAGGTGGCTGTAGTGACAGCCAAAACCCCATGGAGATTATGATTATTTGCAACTTCATTAACCAGTGCATTGAATGCAGGATTTAAGGTCCTCTCCTCCATCCCTTGACATAAAACCAAAATGCTTTGTATGGAAATTGTTGTCTCTGTAAGCAGACAAAGCTTACATGAGGTGTCTCAGCTTAGTTTTCTTTTTAGAGCTCAGGTTAAGCTCACCATTGTAATGGCTTCGAAAAAAGTATTTCAAGAATGGAATCAGCCATTGCTTCAGATGCAACATGGTGCTTTTAAGCAGTAGCTTAAAAAAATTAGATTCCTTTTCAAGCCTGTAACCATTTCTTTCTGTGGAAGGGAAAAAAAGTATCCAGAAGAGTCAAGAAAATTTCATTGTATTTTAATTAAGGAAATTCAGAAAATGGGGGTTTTCAGGCCTTCATGAAAAGAACGTTCCAGTGACTTCAAAATCTCTTTTTACAGAAGAGAATGAGTTCTGTAGCCATACCTGGCTTAGGGGAAATGTGTGTGTGTGTAGAACTGGCTTGAAATCTCTTACCTTGTGGTTGGTTTTTTTATATAGCCTTGCTGAACACTCTGTTCTGGGGTTCTCCCAGTAGGGAGACACACCAGTTTGCAGTCATGGGCACAATGCTGGACAAACCAAGAGCTCTTCCACCTGAACTTTATTACTGGAGACAGGACTGTGTCCCTTCATGTGTTTTGTTGCTATGGAACTGCTATGGCCTAATTTCTATCTACCTTGTTGGGTTTGTAGACATTTAAAAAAACATTTAGCAGTGAGCCATGATGATCTCTCGGGTTATTAACACACTGGAGCTATTAGGCAGTAAAACTTTTAGTACAAATGTTAACTATCGAGGTTTGAGTAAAGCTACTTACATCTGCCCCATTAATCTCATGGGATTGCTTTCCTCAAGTGCAGCATAATAAATATAGGAAGAGACCGCCTGTCTTCATTATGAGTATGTTCTTTTCCTGAGAATTTTTTAACTTAGTGTTGCTGAAAGTGTGCACTCAGAAAAGAATTTTCTGTATTTATACAAGACATGGGTATAACTTTGTGGCTGAACCTAGCTTTTTTTTGGTATTAATTAAGAATAGTCTGAATAACTTCGTCAAAAACATCCCAGAGAGGTGGTTTTAGGGATGCTCTCAGTGATGCTCTACTTGTAGCACTTGGACAGAACTAGCCCATGTGTCTTTGTGATAAACAGCTCCAGAACAAAAACCTCAACCAGAGTCTTACCCTGAGATGAGTCCTACACAAGTGTCCTTGCCTCTGTCCCCAAGGAGTTGGTGGATGGGGCTGCACTGCCCCATTTTGATGGCAATGAAGAAGAAACAGGTGAAGAGGAATTCAGCAGCTCTGACTTTGCTGTTTTGAGGCCTCAGGGGTATGTTATACCTGTTTGGTAGCTGAAATTGTTTCATTTTTCGTTTTGCCTGTGGACAAAAACACCCAAGAAAAAGTCCACACCTGCGTTGTTTCAGTCGTACTTCTTGGAAGATGAGCTCCCTTTCCAGGTCCTGCTTTTCTACCTGAAATCTGCTGAGGATTTACCCAGCCCAGAAGATGAAGACCTGTGTGCTGAGGAGTTTGATATTTGCAGTGAAGGGTCCGAAGCCCCAGTTGTGAATTCAGACTTATTAGTACAGATGTGCTCTGATCCCCATAAACCTCAAAGCTGACTGCTAGGATGTGGGCAGGGTCCTCCTACAGAAATTGTATTTTTGTTGCTTGGCTGCCCTTATGTGCTAAGGCATGTGACTGATTTGTCTCTCCACTGTTTTTATGCCAGTGTTACTCTGTGAATGACTTCTGGTTTGTATTGGTCCAAAGAAAGCTACTGAAGCTCTTATTTCAGCACAAGCAGTGGTGCTAAAGTCAGTGGAATTATTTCCGTGGCTAAAATATCCACAAAATCACATCAGGTTTCATATTGGTGCATTGAAAAAGTTTAAAAGCAAATTGTTTCATTAAAGCAGTTACTCTCTTTATAAAATATTAGCGAAATCTTGCCAAATAAACAAGGGTTCTTAGGTAGAAAAATGGGAACTAAGGTTCTAACTCATCTCTATGACATCTTCCCCTGCGTTTCTATTCTGAAAATATTCTATGTTGTATGAATTTTCTGTGTGGCAGTGGGCAAGAAGAGAATCAGTTGTTCTTTATTTTTACTGGCATGTAATCTAAACAATAACAAGATGATATAATCCTAATATATCTTTAAGACCACAGGATGTGAAATTAAATTAAAAGGCCAGGAAAATAAAGAACCCTGCAGTTTGATTACACTCAGCTGGATTATCTTTGTAATTATTTTCCTTGGAAGATTTAAAAATGCATATGGCTTTGTGAGAAAGATTAAGCAGGGAAATCAAAATTAAAGTAAACATTCTAAAGAAAATATTGCAAAGATGATGGGTATTCAAGTTAATTAAAAAAAATGCTTAGAGTTGCCTTTTAAAAATGAAAGGATGGAACAAAACACAGGTGAGGGCAAAGATGGATGAGGCTGTGAAGTGTGTACAACTGGCTCAGCTGCTTCTAGCTCATATAATGTCTTTCAGATATGGCTAAGAAACTGTCAGAAGTATTTATTCAAGGCAGAAGGGCAGGCTAAAAGGAGCAGAAGCACACACAGGTACCCAAGACTCAGTTCAGACCTGGGAGCCAATAATGCAAATCGTGAAGGAAGGGCGGTTGTCTGTGCTCTAGGATGAAAATAGTTATTCACAGATAACTTCTCCATGGCACAGCCAAGGCTGAAAATTTTCTGTATCCATCATTTCCAGCACCTAGGGATGCATTTACTATGCATGAGTAGTCCCATGGACTTCACAGGGGGACTGCTTGTTGGTTGGAAATGCAGCTTGTTTGTGCTCAGGGATCAGCCAGTTCTCACTGCAGCACTGCTGTTCCAGACACTAAAACCACACAGACAGAGCTGAAGTGAAACTGCTGGAAGCCATTGGGAAAGGCCTACTGTGTCATTTTGTCCCTTGTCTACCATGTACTTTTAAAGGTATGAAACAGTTTTGCTATTAAACAGTTTTGGTATAAAAATGACTCAAATTTATGCATCTAGCTCTCGAGAATTTTTTTTTATGAGCCCAAGAAATCTTGATTTTTCTTCTGGTTAAATTACTCAAATCTCCTTTACTCATCTAATACCTTTTGTGCAGTTTTCATTGTTTTTTTTGCGGGTACTTTCTGTTCCTCATCAGTTATAATCTTCCCAAGTTTAGCAGGTTCTGTTCTTTCCTTCTTCCAGCCTGTCAGTTTGGATGGCAAACCTCAGGTTTTGTGCAGTCAGTCCTCAGGACAAGTTCCTTTCCCGTGGTGGGCTCCTCAGGATGGACTTGGCAGAACCTGCTCAGAACCTGCCCCACCTCAAAATCAACTGAAAAAGCTGCTCAGGTGGGGAGGGGCCCTGGGGAAGAGGCAATACCACAGAGGGTTTTTCTGAGTAGTTCCCAGCAGTGAGGTTGCTTGTGGAGCTCCCTGTTGTCCTGAGGATGCTGAAGAGGCGGTTAATAAGCTATTTTTTGCCTTGGTTGAGTGTTCTCTTGGGTCCCATTGAGTGCATGATTTCACTATGAGCCTGGTTTTTCCCAGTAGGCTGAGGTTATGCTACAAGTTCTAGAAGTTACCGTATTTTTGGTACAATACCTCTTTTGCTGCACTGCTCAAAGAGCCAATCTTTACCTTGTGTGGGTGTGTAGAACAATGACTTACTTCTTGGATGCTGTTTACTGGCTCCCAGTGCTCCTGGACCAATCCCTTTTTCCTAGCATCATTCTCCCAGTGAATAAATCTGGATGATTTTGTTTCCTCTCCTTGTTGCAGTACTTTAGACTTTTCTAGACCAAAATTCCCATATTTTGTTCTTCCCACTTTTCTAATCTGTCTAGTTTATTTTCCTTGTCCTCTGTTTCTGACACCACCTTTGAATTTGAGAAGTCTTTGATGTACTGTTTAAAACATACTTAATTAGTTTGGATTAAGTGTCAGGTTCCTGGCCACATGTAAGGCTTTATGTATTTTCCACTCTTGTATTATCCTCGGTTGCTCTTTAGTCAGTGTTTAGTCTGTGACAAGTCTCCTCTCTAAAATTACTGAATCTGGTCTTTTTTTCCCCTCGGTGCATGTGTTATGGAAGACCTTCATGACTCTCTAAGAAGTCTTTATTTACAGTGAAAGCTTTAGACTCTGCCTGCCTCAACGTCCTCCCTCAATTTTATTTAGCCACCTAGTGTGTCCCAGGGAAGGGACTGCCTGCCAGGAGAATGGAGACAGTCTCTGACATTACAGTTGTGTTCACTTGGCAGCATTTGCAGAAGGCACTGATGGAGAATCTCATCTTGTAGGGGGAAAAAAGGTAAAAAAAAAGAGAGAGAAATGCAGCTGGAAGAAGAGGAGATTCAGGAACAAAGGGAAGATGTCAATGATGCCAAGTGAAAACAGCACCAGTGAGTCCTCTGTGACACTTCTGTCAAAATATTCCTGTAGGCAGTGCAAGGGAACTGACACCTTTAACAAGCAGATGAGTTGGAAAGAACGGATGCCAGGCTAAATCATCATTTAGCCAAGGTTGCCAAAATATCTGTTGAAGATATATCTATATCTATATATATTCATACTGGTGCTGTTTAATGCTTGCCATTCAATTTTGTCTTAGGTTTTTGCTGATTTTATCTTCCCATGGCTTTTCTTCCTGTTCCCTCTTAGGTTAGATATTGTTTCTTCCTGGGAATGAAGGTTATATTGGTAATTTCTTCCAGCCACTGTGCCTTCTTCCATCTGCTTTACTTTTGGTTGTTGCAGATTTTATTTATTTATTTTCCCAGTGCTCTGGTCTCTATGAAGGAGGAGAGATTCAAGTGATAAGCTCTCTGGAAATCAGTAGGGTTGCTTTCTGTAGGGGAGATCTTGCTGCTTGCCTGGCAAACCTTTCTCCAGCAGAAATCAATGGGACAACCTACCTCTCCTCTTGTGTTCTGTGGTGCAGAAATGCAACTGCTCACCCTGCAAGTTTTGCAGAGGAAATTTTCCTTGGCTAACAGTTACAGGAGATTAAGGGAATCTGGACACTCAGCTTTAATCTTCTTACTGTGAGAGGAAGAATAGTTGCCCAGTGCAACATTTGGAAGCAGTGAAAAAGCTTACAAATACGGGAGTTCGGACTAATCCATGAATAAACCCTTTCTGTCTCCCTCCTTAGAAATTCCACATCTACATTCCATCTTTGAATCATGATTTTGTGTTTTCTGAGGATGCCAAATTATAAATCATACGTTGACTGAGAATCCCTCATGAAGCACACATCTGGGAAAGCTTGTGCTTTGTTTATTTCACCAGCAGCAGAGTTTTAGGAAGAACTATCCAGATGACTTACATATGATGTAAGGTTCTCTGCAGGTTACCATACACCTGTCCAGGAAGCCTTATCATTTAAATTGCGTCTCCTTCCAGTCTCTGCTGAATGAGAGACATAGGAATGGTTCAAGAATGAAAAACAAACCCAAAACTCGAGCTCTCTGGTTTGTAGGGCTGGCAGTAGGACAGAAGAGCATTTGAAGTAAAGATCCTTCTTGCCACATGTCATTGATGGACACTGAATAGCAGCAGGTGCCTGTGGAAAGGCATGGATACAACAATCCTTCCCCAAGCTGATCTTTTCAGCCTCTCACTCCTGGGACTTCCTGAGCAGAAGGTGGCTTTCCCCTTTCCCCCCTGGTACTTAATAGAGGGATCTATCCTTTATGAATTTATTTAATCCATTTTTTGGGCCGCATTTCTAATTTTGGCCTGAGCAGCTTCCTGTGGCAATGAGTTCCATCATGGAGCAAAGGCATGCAAGCTTCCCCACATGTGCACTTCATGAGGGACTCTTGGTTGATGTATGACTTATGTTTTGGCAACCTCAGAGAGCAGTCATTGTGAAGACGTGAAAGTGTCTTGGAGGGGAAAGAAAGGGAATTATCCGCAAATCAATCGAATACTTCTGGGTTTTTGTTGTGTTGGTTTGGTTTCTGTTTTTTTTAACATGTTGATTTCACTGTTGCTTGAATTTCTATTAGATCATCCATGATTTTATAACCCTTTATCACATCCCCTAAATAGTCTTTCTCCAGGCAGAGAGGTCCAAGTCTATCAGCTCTGTCCCTGTGTATCTCCTAATTCTGTATCCTTTTTGAAATGGGTGACCAAAGCTACATGGCACGGTGGGCAGTGGCAGTGATGCTGACCACTTTGTCCTTTATTCTGTTCCCCATCTTAACTTGATGTTTGTTTGCTTTTTTCCTTCACTGCCACAAGTATTCATTACTAGGCCCACTGACAGCGACCTCAGAAATTTGTCTCCTGAGCTGCAGTGTTTAATTTGGAGCCCATTGTTTGGCGAATATAGCAAGAGTTTTTTCCTTCATGTGCAATACTGTCTGACACAGAATATAGTTTTTTTTCCTCCTAACCCTTAAGTGATTCAATACTGCAACATGCTCCTGCAACTCTCCAGAGGCTTTTTATGTTACAGCTGTCCTGAAGAAGTTCATCTTGGCAGCAGATGCCATCTTGCTATTTATCTCTTTTCCAGACCATTTATAACTACACTGAATAGTCTGAATCCTATCACAGATCTCTGTGGCACCCCACAAGCAGCCTTGCTCCACTGTCAGATTCTTATCCCTGATTTTCCATCCTGTCAACTGCTACTGACTCACAAGGTCTCCTCTCCAGAAACAGTTTTGATTCTTAAGAATTGTTGGTGAAGGCCGCTGCCAAAAAAGGCACTGTTCAAGTGTCAAAGTCCACCTGCCCATGTGGCTTTGATTACAACCAGCTTCTTCCAGAGGTGGAGAGAAGAGAAAACCTGTGAATGAGAGATGTAGGAATTTGCCAGCTGATGGCACTGTTCGAAGGAGCCATTCCCCAGACAACTGAGGATTGGCAAAGAAATCAGGGTTGCACCAAGGGCTGAAGAACAAGGTCCCAGGTGAGCACTGTTAAAATGGGCACTGTTTGAATTTACCCATCAAATTTTTGGCCGTCTGGGGCTGCTGTAAGGTCAGTGATCACTTCTAATGACCAGAGGAGTGTGGTACCTGCCAGTAGGCCACCGACCACAACGCACTTAAAAATAAACCCAACCTAAATCTCCCACCCTGCCCCCAAACCCTGCCAATCCTGGAACAAAAAAAAAAAAGGGAAAAAAAAATGCTTTCAGGTAATTATTCTTCAGGACCTGAGCACTAAATATTCTCCTCTGTCCATGTATGCATGCACAGGATGAACCTCTTTCTTCAGACAGTCTAATCTGAGATCTCCAGCAGGTCTCGGGACATTTGTTATTCTGGCTCATGCAGACCTCCAGCTGCAAAATGTTTATTTGGCTGTGAAAAGTCTATGAAGTAACAGTCTTTGATGGATCCAGCATATTGTTTTCTCTTCCTTTTTTGGGATGCTGTTTGCCTCCAGCTCTCAGGGGGAACACGTCTCTGTTTTCTGTGTATCATGAATACCAGAGGCTGTGAACCAGTGCCAGTGTGTGTGGCACAGGTGGAGCACTGCAGCCTCCCCTGCACACAGGTTGCCTAAAAGTGATGTTGTAATATGACTGCACAACACGTTAATGGTTAACCTTGCCGTGATTTCAGGTTGCTAATAATTTATCCTTGCTTATTAGCAGCTCGCAGGTTGAATAATGCCGTGGCACTGGGATTATTCATGGAGTCCAGGAAGTAAACTCTGGCTCCATGAGCATAGTTGGGAAAGCAGATAGGGAAATATATTATTTCTTGAGTGACCTCTCTAAGACCTCTGTGTGGTGGTTGGTATAAACAAACTGGTAGTGGCAAAGTTTGAGACAAGAAGAAGGCAGCTTTCTAAAACTTATGGATGTGCTGTGTAAATGACCCTTCCAAGACGAAGCTCAAGTCTCTATGTCACAAATCCTTTGCAAAGGGATTGTTTGAGTATATTTTTAAGCAAACGTTTACCAGCTGTGTGAAGGCACGAAGCTTTTGTGAAAGCCCAGAAATATTTTACAAGGTGAGGACAGAACATGTTTTTGTTCAGAGTCCCCAGCCTGAATTTAAAAAAAAATACCTAGGGATACTTTTTTAAAAAACACATATTTCAGTTTTTTGGATACAATGAGTTGAGAAGGAAATAAAATAGGGAATTAAGTACTGGATACCAAGCTCTGTTAAAATGCATATTCTATGCAGGGAAGAGCCAAATGTGAGAGGTCTGGCATTTTTCTGGGGCCAGAGACCAAGGAGGGCAGGCAGCAGAGCTTTGATCTCTGCCCTTTGTTCCACTCCGTGCTCACGGTTATTGCTCAGCTGTTGGATGCAGCATCACATCTTAGGAGAGGGAATGTAGAAGGCTGCAGGGCTGTGAATCTGCTAGTGCAGGTGTCAGCTGAAGATGCCATCCTACAAACACTGAAGCAAAAAGTAAATTTCAGAAATGAACAGTCCCATAAGGTGAACAATTTGTTGGCGGAGGCAATTTGAGCAGTTGCTCATCAGGGAAAGTAAATGCTTTGCTTCCCAGGCTCTTGTCTGTTTGTGTAAAGAAGGTCACATTTTGTATAAGCAGTGAGAGGACCTGATGCCTAATTCCAGCAGATACTTGTGGGAAGACTGTTTTTTTGAGGACTGTTTGAGGCTTGTTTCGTTAAAAATGTGATGAGATTTCCAGATGCTTCTGTAACGTAGATCTGCACTGCTGCTGTTATCTTTTCTTCTGGGCTGATTGCAAATCACAGTGACTGTGTTTTAAAAAACACAACAAGTGATGCAGTAACTCCTCTAATATCTCATTGCAGATCAAGTTTCATTTGATCTTAGTAGAGAAAGTCCAGCTGGAGGATAAAGCTAACTTTTAGGATTGCATAATTTTGCACAGAAGTGAATTTTGCTTTTCATAAATCTTACTCTTTTCCTCTAGGGAGGGGGGAAGAGGGAGAGATAGCTTGACAGGAATCGGTTGTTTTGATTTAAGAGAATGTGAGGAAATGGTATCTTCCAATAAATACACTTTTTATTAAAGTTGAATACTGTGACAAATAGTTTAAACTTAGAACGTCAGATTTGGTATGTAAGCAGAGCAACTCCACTGAGATTTGAGTGCATTGCTAAGATTAATGAAATATACTTTGTAAAAGAAGGGCAATGATTCACTGAGTAAAAATAGGCAGCATCTTAAAGACCTTGTAAACACAGCTATTAATTTTACAACTAGGATCTTATACTCTTTGTCTTCCTCTGAGAATAATGCCCCTGCACTCCATGACACTGTTCAGTGGATACAAATTCAGCTCTTAAATAGATTTTATAAGTGGCCACAGTTATATTTTTGTTTGCATGTTTTGTCCATCCTTTGATATATCTTCATCATACTTTTACTGTATAAAATATTAATCTCTTTTATTTTAAGCCATCAACCACAGCACAAATCCTGCTTGAAACACTTGCTTTAGTCAGCAATAACAATACAAAGGGAGCCATAACTGACATGCCACTCCTTTTCCACCAACTTATGTCAGAAGTTTGCAGTCTAGAAAGTACTCCTTGGTGTGAGGCACTAATTCCCTCCCCGAGTTTTGATTGTGCTTAATGGTTAGTCCGATGCTGTACTTCACTTTTGATTTGAGGGAAGAGGAATGACTTCTCCCTTCTTTTCCATAACCTCAGTTCTTTTAATCTTCATTCATTCTTTTCGGTATCAGAGAGAAGCTTTCTTTGGCTTGATGCAGCTTTGTGGAGATCTTCCCAACAGCTCCTGTTTTATTCCACTGTCTTGATTTTCTGCATGAAGCGTGTATTTGTTTTCTTTCATAAGAAGGAAGCCTCAAAATTTGGGCAGGAGCCAAAGGCTCAATTCAAGTTCAGTGGTATTAATTTTTATTTAATGGAACGTGGCAAAATCACCATCATTTTCTGTTGAACCCACTGGCCATGAGTGTCTTTTTTTTTTCTTTAAGCTAAAAGCACAAGACAGCATATTTTAGGTGTCAGCTCCTTTGGCTTTGGACAAATAAGCCAAAAGCCAAGCTTATTGCTTATGCAGGGGTATTAGTAATGAGCTTGTACCAATGGGGTAAGCACAGAGATCACAAACACAGTTTGCTGTGGTCGGCCTGCATCCCTGACCTCGCCAAGCTGGAGCAGGCTGGTGGGATGGCAGGGGGGATATAGAGGCTCAACTGAAAGGAGTTCATGCAAAGCTAGGAGTTGTGAACAGCAGGAAGGTCATTACAAGTTTTTGGTTTGGGCTGCAGCTGATGGTGTGCACGGTGACAGATGTGAGCCTTGGCCTCTCTCAGCCTCTGGGCTCTCCATGAAACCCTCTCTTATTTGTCTTGTATACCTGATGTTCTTTGAAACACTAAATATATCTTTTTGTACTCCTCTGGGAAGTGGGTATATACAACCTGAGCTGCAGAACTGTGAGGTCTGTAGGGTTCTTTTCATTTTCTCCTCACCTTTTCGATTTATGTTTTTATCATTCTTGCAGGGTCCTGAACCTCTGTTTTCAGTCTAAAGAAAAGAATCCAGTAACTCATCTCCTTTGGGAAGAATCAGTCTGGTTGATCAGACTGGTATGTGGATATTTAAAACATAATCAAATGCTGAGACTTCCATGTCAATCTGTAACTGGCACAGACCTAATGGTAATTTGTGCTCTGACTTTGCCTCATTTTTAAAGAAGGAGGAGTGTTATTTGACAAGCAGCTCCTTTTCTGGCCAGGGTTACCCACGCAGCAACCAGTACAATGTAGTGAGAAGTGATGGGATGTGAGCTGTGATGGTGGATATGCTGTCATTTATAAATGTTTCTGTCTGTAGCTATCTACATCTGCCTGTGCTCTTATTGGACATGTTTTTCATGAAAACATAATAATACAGTGTATTTTCTAGCATTGCAGAGCCCTCTTCCTTTTCCTGGCTGTGATCTGTTTAGAAATTGTTTGGAAATGGTCTTTGGTAACTATTTAATTGGAACTGGAACTCTAATCACATTGCTGTGCAGCCATGCAGGGGCTGTAAGTCCTGTGGACTCCTCAGCTCTGCAGTCCCTTGCAGAGAAGCAAGTCAAATACAGTTAGCTGAGTACCTGCCTCCACAAGGCAGAGAAAATAGTTTTACAAAAGCCACTCTGGCCAACACAGGGGTTAGCAAAGACCAGGCTGGGATTTGGAGCTTTTTTGGGATCCTCTGCAGCAGCTCTACAGCCCCTGCCCCTTCCTCTGGCTGAATATTAGAGTTGCAATCCAATCCTTGGTGGATCTAACTCCTGTTTCTTTGTCCTGGCTTTGTCTGCAAGAGGATTGTCCACTTCCTTGAGTTGTTTGAGTGTTTGCAGCCTTGCTTGAGTAAAACCCCATGAGAGGATGCTGTAACTGGGCTTTGGGCAGGGGGAATGTGGAACTTGCTGCATCCCTGCTGTTGTGCAGTGCCACAGGGCTTGGCCCCCTCCCTGCCAGCCAAGGCACTGCCAGCCTGGGAAGGGGCAAGGTGAGGAGAGGGCTCAGGGTATGGCCCCTTCGTCCAGCCCCTGAGAACAAGAAACTGCCAGGCCTGGGAGGCACGTCAGGGACTTGCAGCTGTTTAAGAGGGGGCTGGGATCAGTTAGAAAGTGAGCAATTTTTCTAACTGTGAGTAAATCCTGCACCTGGAAAGAGGAGAGGACTCAGGAGATTGAAACTGGAGTGGAGCAGGACACCAAGTACCATTCCAAGTTGTGTATCCCAGCCCTGGCATAGAAAACTTAATCTTTTGGTCTTGTAAGTCATGATAGGTGAGGCTGGAGAACAGGAGAATGGTCTCTACCACCAGTTAGCCTTATGCATTTTAGTCAACTGTTTACTCTTTCATGGTCAAAATCTCTTTTGCAAGAGACTCTGTAAAGCAGCTGAACTTAAGGATCTAATAAAGGGGATATTAATGCAGGTGTCTGTGTTACATGGAAAACAGAATATGCAATGACGTTCCTTTCTTCGGTGGAACTGCATGCGGTTTTCATTTTCTGTGTATAAATCAGCATATTTTATTTGTTTTGTAGTAATTTGTAATACATGGATCAGTGTATTCTCCAGTAACTTACCCTATTTATTCCAGAATCATCCCCTATTTAATTGTTATGATTAATTTTTCAGCCTGGTTCTTCAATTAGCTGTGCCATGTAGGCAAGTAGAAAAAAATGCATGTCATCATTAATTATCTTATGGAGGAATCATGATTAATGCCACACTAATGTCCAAGCAGATCAAGGAACATTCCTATAGCTGACATTCAGGGAACTTTTCCTTTGAAGTCACTGTAGACTTTGGCTGATTGAAAACCTCAGGACTATGTCCATGTTCATCTTTCTTCTCAAAATTAGGTAAACCAGGTGAATTCTTTCTGATGACATTTTTGATGATTTTTTTTTGGCCATGACTGCATATGATGTTCTTTCTGAGACGCTGAAACTAAGCATGCCTCACATTTTCACAGGTATCCTTACCTGACCACCAAAATTTGTACTTTTCCCTTATAGGAATGGCTTAATTCAATTTTTGAAAGTTTTCTGAAAGCTTTTGAAAATCCTGGTTTGCTTTCTCGTTTTTGGGCTCCTCTTTGCTGACATGTGAAAGGGAAATACATACATACCTCCAAGCTGATAGCATTCCTCCTGCAAAGTCCATAACCTTACAGCAAGCTCATGTATATTGCATTCAGCAGTAGTTAAAAGCATATATGGTATGGTAAAGTCTTATGTA
Organism: Margarornis squamiger; assembly: GCA_035222235.1. Lineage (NCBI taxonomy): Eukaryota > Metazoa > Chordata > Aves > Passeriformes > Furnariidae > Margarornis > Margarornis squamiger. Next base: position 30,278,223 of record JAWWTY010000158.1, read on the forward strand.
GGCACTTAACCTTTTCTCACAAGGTTAGCTGCTAGTGGCTACGTTGACAGCTCGGCGATTTCACAGAAGTAACCATTAGTGTTTCCTGTCCTCCCCATGAACTTTAAAAGTATTAATTGTTTCCCTCTGATGATAGTAGCACTGCAGATGCAGAACCCTTTAGTGCTACTCAGCATTGGCAGGCACAGGGAAAGATGATGCAGCCTCTTCTCCGAGCAACATAGAGCTTAACTAATCCATGGATCCAGGCAGGCAGAGCACCAGGGTGAGGAGCAGCACCTTGTCTGTGGTCTCTCAGAGGTTCTGGGCAAGAGAAAGCAGCAGAAGGCAGGTCCCTTGAGACTGTTAAGCGTTGCACTCACAAATCTGAGCTCCCCACTGTAGGATTTGCAGCCCAAGAGGTTAATTCTTGTTCTTTCACCTCACCTCTTGTAGAGAAAGTTGTCCTCTCACGCAGCAAAATTCTGCTTGCTTGAATCCTTTCAACTACTTCTGCAGCTGTGAAAGAGTTTGACCACAGTTGCTGTGAGATGATGATGTAGGGGGAAAAAAGAGTGTGTTGGTTGTAGGGCTGCTTGTTTCCTACAAACAATTTACCCAAGCAGATTAAGATCTGTGATTTTCCAAAGTACAAGTGCAATAAAATACGGTGGAAAACAAGAGCTCTTGCTATACTGTAGCTACCTGTTAAACTCACAGCTGAATTGAGATGGAACATGCTGGCTGCCCCATATGAAAGCAGTGGGATTCAAATCTCGGTTTTCATCAACAAAGTTGTTTATATTAAAAACAAAAGAACTGCTCTGAAAAGCATTGAAGAAATAACTGTTATGTGGGAACCCACAGCTTCTCATGACCCTTTTTTTGTTGTTTTGTTTCTTTTCCTCTTCTCCATACCTAAAAAATTATCCAATTGTACCATTAATCAGTGATACTATGATCCAAACAATAAAGTTCTTTCCTCCTGTGAAACTAAGATTAAATATTTTAGCTCTGTAGGAAACATACAGGTAAAGTGTTATCTCAGCTTTATAAAAAGAGTATCGCAACTTTATTGGAAAGGTAACAGAAATGAATGCTGTGTTGAGACACTGTTGCAAGTGGGAAGGTCTGCTGAAATGTCACCCCTCCAGCCAAACAAACAAAATAAACCCAAACAAAGTCATTGTTTTAGCGTGTTTTAAAGAGTCAGTTGTTTAAAACAAATGGTTTCAAAGCTAAACTGAATAATTAGATGCTGTGCATGCATTCCAGCAGCACAAGTCTCACTATGGAATAGCCATGTGGGCTTTCACCATCAGCTGGTTTAATATGTCTACAGCTTAGGTTGTGTTCCTGCTGCATAAATGGGCTTTTGAGATGCATTTTTAGCTTGTAATCAAAAAGCTTGGTGGCAAATGAAGATTAATAATGCAAAAGTGCATCACAGTTGTGACAGTGGGGGATTTTCACTCGCACTGATGTTTCTCCTGGTCACAGCAAGTGACTGGTGGCTCAAGGTGCGTGTACTGAATTTGGGGGTGAGCCCCTTCATCAGGCACAGGAAGAAATGAAGGACAGATTGGCTTCATTAACAGCATTTTTTTCTCATAAGAGGTTCTTGGAAAAAGCCAAGGCTCTGTGAATCCCGAGGGAAAGCTTATGGACAAACAACATCATGTCTGCCATAGCTGACTCAAGCCATTATAATGAGTTCTTCACTTCCCTCAGGCATTATGGTGCTTTCCAGGGTCTGCAGAGCAATAACCATACTGCTGGTCATGCACGTACAGGACATTTAAACCCTAGTGATGGGCAGTGATGCCAAATGTAGCCAGGATATCTCCTGATCCACGGTGCTAGGCTTTCGCCTTCTCTTGCAGTGGGATGTATGGCACAAAGCCATTGCCTTGAGCTTTTCTCCTCATGTTATGTCCCAGTCTGTGAGCCTGGACAGTGCCAGCACTTATTGCAGAGAGCCCTGGCTTCTCTTCTGCTCCCTGGCACAGTACTGGAGCAAAGCCTGGCCGACAGTGGGATTGGTGATGGCCTTTGAATAGGTGAAGGTGCTGGGTAGGAGGTCTCATCCCTTGGGCTTTGAGGACAGCAACCTAGTCTTCCTGTTTCTTGTGTGTTGCAGTTTCTGCTGTGCAGTAAAATCCCTGTAGGGAGAGGTCACAGCCCCCCCCAAGGGGGTCAGATTGCCCAGGTAGGGGGGAAAGAGTAGGAAGAAGGAAGAGAAACTCTTGGGACCCTTGTTCTCAAAAGATAAGACTGAAGGCTCCACTCATTCCCTCTCTGGGAGGTTTAATAGTGTCACAGGATCAGGTGGATTGTTCCAGTGCTCAGAGCAGCAAGTGGGGTTGTCTCTGGATAAATACGGCTACAGCTTGTTCCCAGTTACAGCTCACTGCCACACTGGCTTCCCTGAGGCTCTACCAAATACATGTATTGAAAAAAAGAGTGGTGATAGTAAGTTTTATTTGCAACCTGCTCTTTTAAATGAAGTGCAGGTTTTCAGGCAGTTCAGCAAAGTTGGGTCTGGCTGAGCTTTACATCCACACAGGTGCCTGCCTGTGATCTGTATGGATTGTGAGTGAATGGCTCCCAGCAATAGTTGGTGCCAGTGAAATGTGGAACTAATAAATGTCTGCAGTTAGTGTCAAACTGGAGAACATATTTTAAATAGTAAGAATAGTGTTTGAACTCCCATAAGCATAACAACGTGTAGCTGTAGACTTTGTTAATAAATAATTACCGTGTAAAATCAAGCATATGGAAAATATTTCCATTTCTGTTTTCTGATTTATAACTTACCTTAAGCACTCAGGGACAATGTTCTTTCCTGCAAAGGAAAATGACAGGTTATTAAAGATATTTGATTTTCACCTGTGAATATGACTTTATTCCCCAAAACCCTTATGCATGAGGAAATGTATATATACGAATGGCTCGCCTTGCTTCAAAGTAGAGAGCACATGTGACTTCAGAGTCTACCTCTGGAAGGTGACTTACCAGCAAAACCTGTAAGAGTTTCAAGAATTCATCTGAAATCATTGCACTGTGAGGCAATCGTCCCCAAGTCGTTTGGCTTTAAGGTCTAGCCTGGGACCTGTTTCCAAAGTATATGAACACCAGTAGACTTTGCCAGTTGGCAGCCTGGGACATGAAATATCTGTTACTACTTAGTGCAAGAACACCATGCTACAGACTGTGATTTAGGAGGTTGGTGTTTGCAAATCATTTATGAAAACTTTCTTTTGTTTCATCTTGTAAAACTTTGTAATTCAGCTGCTGCCCAGGGTGTTGTTAAGCTTGAAGGTATTAAGCACTGCAATGTTTCTGTTTTAAAATCACAGTTTTTATGTATTTTAGGAGTTTTGAACTCCAAAAGCATTCTCAGAACACGGAACATTTCTCATTACCAAAACTGATGCTGAAATAAATTGTATTTTTTTTTGAAAAGTGAGTAACCCAGCTCAGTCTGTGGTGTTCTATAAAACCTTTCAAGCTGAGGAATGGAGTGTGTGTGTAAGTAACAGGCTTCCAGGCTAGGACAAAATGTCTTGATGCTGCTGATGCTGGAAAGGCAATTTTTTCTTAAATACTTTAACTTCGGTTTAATTGGCACTCTGGCATCACTACTTTACATCACTCCACATCAAGTCAGGGTGTTATTTTATTTGGTTTAATATATGTGTTTGTGCAGGTCATTGCACCTCCTGTTTAAGAATGATACCAAGACTGGGTTTTCAGCCTAAGTATAGCTAAGACAAGTACCAGTGGAATATGATGGAAAATGTACAGCCTTAATGGATGTGCTGGTATGCCCTGTTGAATTTTGTTGTATTTATTTTGCTCAGAAAGAGAAAACAAGTAATTAGCCAAGAAAGCTCACAGCTGCATAGCACACTCCCTTCTCTCCTATATACACACAGTCTATTGGTATATACAAAACTGGCACTAATGAAACATAAATAGATCCTTTTCCTGTATGGAAAAGACTTATAGCATTGAAAGGGAATGAAAGCAATGAGATTCTTTGGAAATCCTAGTTATTTGGGTTCCCAGATTGGATTTTAGGCTCTAACTCCCTTTGCAGTTCCATATGTGGTGCAATGTTTTCCCAGGTTTCTTGGTTTGGATTCTTTTGGGTTTTTTGTTTGTTTTATTTAGGTGTTTGTTTAAACGTGTTGGGAGGTGGGATCCTGTGTCTGGATTTCTATAGCCACGTTATTTGCTGCTTCCAGCAACCACCCCTTTGTCCAGAATCAAAGCTCCTCTTCCTCCCAACAGCCACGGAGCCTCCATCTGTCAACCATGACTTTCACCCCTAGGAAAACAGCTAGCTCCCAGCTTCTTTTATTGTTATCTGACTCCCATTTTAACTTCTTGCCTCAGTTCCTAAAGTTGTGTTGTGCAAGAGGCTTGGCAGGCTCTGACCAGTGCTGTTCACACCGTGCTATCGCCCCTGCTCTCCTCCACTGCACCTGCACCCCGCTCTTTCCCCAGCTAAAATAGACACCCACTTGCAGGTCTGGCTGTACACCAAGTCTTGGCCACTGGCAGTCTATTCTGATCTCAGACAAAAAATGCCATCACATCTCTGGCCTTTCTTCACCTAGGGTTACTCTCAAGTTTATTGTTTTGAGCAACTGAGCAGCGATGCAATGCAGTCGTGGCATTTATCTCTGCGCCTCCACAACGTTTCTGGTCAGACATGCCTCGTGTTCCAGGCATAGTAGGATCTTCATCATGGTGAAGAGCACCCGTGCTCTTCACGACTTTGAAAAAAATTCAAATAGACTTTCTGCATTTTATTTTAAAAGGGGTTAAGGTGATCTGGCTTCAGTTAAGATGATGGATTTACTTGCATAGACTGCATGAAACACGGCAGGATTGAACCCTTCAAAACCTTCCTAAGTAGGAACAAGCTAAGGAATTCCCCATTGTTGTTCTCAGAGCAATTCAGAAGATAGTTTTCTAGTTTATCAAACGCACTTCCTTTTTATTTCTTCTGTGCTTTTTGCTTTTTTAACAATTACTTTTTTGTTCACGCAATCCCTTGACATCAATAGGAAACCTTGTCTTTGAACACCTTTGAGAAGTTCGTGTAAGTGATTAGTAAAATGCTAGCCCAAGCTCAGCCCCAGCTTTCCTATTATCTAGCAGAAACCCCACCTTCAGACTTTCTGCACGTTGCATGGAATTTCCTCTTCTGTCTGGCTGAATTTTTGGAGAGCCTTAAACATTGGCAGTGGCTCTGCAAAATTTTTCTGGGGAACTTGGTAGAAGTTGAGCTGAAATGCTGAATTATAATGAAAGCAAAAAATATAACATCACATCATTCCCCAGGAGACTCGGTTTCTGCTCTCACTTTGCCAGCCTTGTGGCTCTGTGTGCATACCTGGGGCTGCAGGACCCCCAGCTCTGCTCTCAATGAGTCCCTAAAGGTTTGGGCTCTTGAGACTTAAAATAACCCCACCCTTGTGTCAGAAAGCCTTCCTTTTCCAGGATGTGCACCAGTAAGACTGCAGCAGGGAGGTGGAGGGTAGCTTATAGACCATGATAAATTTTCAAGAGGTTTCTTCTTCCTATAGGCAGGGGTATTGTATACAGGGATCATTAAACTGCTCCCCCAGATTTTGCATTTCATGGTGACACGTCTGAAAGGTACCGGTGACTAAGTTAGATAAACTTTGAAATGCTTAATTGTTCTGTTTTCCAAACGCACCCTCACAGTAATGCTCAGTGCTTTAATAACAGTTTCCTTAGAAAGTTCAAAATGTTTTGTATGTCACGATGCCAGAAAAATTAGCTTGTAGGGAAACAAAACAAATATGTAATTCTTAATGGGAAAGGTCACTTTTCTATCCCTTCCTCCTACCTGCTGAAAAGAGTTATTTAACAGTGTGTGCTTGGCCATCTGAAGTGGTGCCACCTCCAGCTTTTCTGCTTGCGTCCCCCTTTTGGCACGGAGAGTTTCAGCCTCTTATCGCAGCCCCTTGCTCCCTCTGTGTACGTGGAAACAGCTGTTGCCACATGTTTATCGTGAAGTCATGAGCCGGGCAGCAGCGAGGGAAGCCTGGCTGGCCGGGGCTCGGAGCATCACCCCCAGGGCAATCGCGGCTCGGGCTGCCTTATCTGCCCTGGGATGCGGGCCAGGCTGCACACACCTCTGCCTTTGTTTCCTCTGCCCCTGTCCCCAGCAGGACTGTGGGGTTTGAGCAGCGAGCAGTCACGTAAGAAGAAAGCATCAGGGAAATGCCGGAGCGGGGATAAGAGGAGGCTGTAGGCTGGTGGTGAGATGTGAATGGTGCGTGCTTGGCACGCTGAAAAGGTGGCTGAGCCTAATCAGGGGCTGGCCAGTCGCGGGGACAATCGGTGTCCCCGGGCCACAGTGGGAGGGGAGCTACGGCCTCGCACGCACACACAGAGGAAGCCTCCACTTGAGCAAGGGGATATTTTTGCATGTAGTTATTTTCTCCAGTTTGGCCGCCGCGTGTTGGCAAAGAGGCTGCAGCTCTCCTCAGGAGCAGCCAGAGGAAGGGAAGTTGCAGCAAGGAATACAATGGCTGAGCACTGAATAACTGTGTTTCCATACTGGCTTTGTGTGACACAGGTGCTCCGTGCACACACACCCAGAAACACGCAGTCACCCGTGTAACAGAGTTGCAGAGAATTAGTCCCCTTGCTCTGATGGCTGAAGCCACTCGAAGTTTCTGGGGGAGACGCCAATAATTTCTTCCTAGTTGTGATTCTTCTCCCTTTGCTTCACCCTTTTTTGAGGCTCTCAGATGGCCTTACTGCAGTAAATTCTGGTGCTGCCTTCTTTATCTCAAGGTCCACAAGCTCCTCTGCCAGTGCCATCACCTCTTGTTTGCCACACGATAGGATCTGTCATGTCCATAATATTCTTTGCCTTCTGCCATTTGAAAAGCTCGATTCCCATGCAAAATCTCTCTCTTCTTATTTCCCCACAAGAGTCTCTCCAGGGTATATTGTCTTTTATCTTCTGGCACGTGATACATTCACAATTAAAAAAAAAAAAGAAAAAAAAAAATGTTTTGCAGAATGCTACAAAAGACCACGAAGCTTTAGGACCTTTTGTGACTGTTTTATGACAAATACTGCTCAGCGATCTCTTGAGCACACCTGCACTACATCTGGCTCTCTGGTGAAGGCTTAACTTGTTTGCCTGAGTTATTTTACTTTTTCATTGCAGATATAATTTAGGCTGTTTATGTGTTGTATTAGGCACATAAGAATTGCAGGCAATTGTGCCTCAACCAGAGTCACATCTTGGACCACACTATCAGTCTCAGTAATCTGGATTTTTTTTGGTGGCAGTGGCTGGTTCCAGATGAGTGAGGAAGGCATAATGCTTTGACTGTCCCATAATAAAATATTTGGGAAGGGGTTTTTTGTTGGGCTAGCCAGGGATCACTGGAGAGCTGAAGTTTGATGCTTAGCATTGATTTTTGATGTATTTCACCCAAACACCCACACATGCTTTCCCATTCTTCCTAATAATTTGCTGGAGATCCAGCCCAGTCTTGTGTTCTCCCTCTGAGAAGCTGCACAGCCACACCAAGTGATTTTCTGCAGGCACCTGGATGAAGTAGTCAGAGAAGCAGCTAATCCTATTCTTAGCTCGGCATGCTGGTTATCTGTAAGAGGACAGTCTGCCAGAAATGTCTGGTGACATATTTGTCCAAGGGAGGGAGGTTTGTGCCAAGATGCTGTGGGTGCTGCTGTATGGAGTTGAGTTTAGAAGGAGAAAAATCTGTGAAATGTGAATTCAAAAACACAGCTGTCGTCAAAGAAATAAGGACCTGTTCCCAGCAACACAGATATATTCAAGATACAGATATTTTTGAAAAATTATTTTTTAAGTATCAGGAAATTAAACAGTAAATGCTGCGGTGTCAGCCAAAGTTAACTCTACCTAATACTTTTGGCTTGGCCACCAGAGGTGGTAGCAAGCTGTATGTGCAGTTAAATGCTGTTTTTATTTCATTTCATTTTAAACTTAAAGCCCTTTATGCAGGCTAAACATTCTGGGACTTGTGCTTGACTGTCACCCAGCAGTTTTGGCTGTGTGTGCGTAACCCGGCGGTGAGTACGTGTTACAGTTCTCCCTCTGTGCCTGCTCTGGAGCAGTTATGAATTTGTTAACAGCTTCAGGAGGAGAGCCTGGCTGCACAGCTCACCCACAAGCAGCCTGGGCTTGAGGGTCGCCCTGCAGTGCCTGTGCTGGCTAAGGGTGGCAGCTGCTTATGGACGCCCATAAGATTTTTGTAAGCTATTAAGGAAAAAAACCAAAGCAGTAATTTAAGAGCAATTGCAATACCTGGCAAACAACTGCTCTCTGTTGTCTGCAATCAGGGCCACTTCACTGCAGGGCATTCAGTCTGCCATAGACTCTGCCAGGCATCCAGCGAGGTCCCTTGAAGCACCCACGTGCATGCACCCACCCCATGCCAGGAACTCCCAATGGGAAATACATTTTGTTTGCACCGTGTGTTTCCAATGACCCTTAAATCACATGCTTAAATCAGGGTGTGTGAAGCCTTCCCTGAGGTGCCTGAGCCCAGTTCTGCCCACCTACCTTTGGCTGGGTTCAGGGGAACTGTAATGTCAGTCTCCTCTGCTCCCCCCCTCCCCTGGGGAGAGAACTCTGGTGAGAACTCCACAACATGGGTGGGAATTTTTTTCTCTCCTATGTTTTTCAGCAGTGGATGCCAGTCAGGATTTAGGCTAAGGCTGTAGTGGTCAGGATGACTCTGATGGGCACTGGAGGGGATTTGGCTCTGGGAGTCCCTCAGTGGCAGCACTGTCTGGGCTGGGGGTGATGCTGCCAGGATCTCCTCCTGAAGGACCTCAGTCCCTTAGTGATTAAGCTGGAAATCTTCAGGTGCTCCTGCTGCAAACTGGTTGTGATTCTGGTGCAAGGACAACACAGCTATTTAGGTTGTGGTGCCCTCCAAAAGAACATCGATGTTGAGACAGGAGGGAGTGTGGCTTATGCATTGTTTGCTCTAACCATAAGCGAAGGTGGAAGCTGATCCCTGTGGACAGGTTTCAGCTGTGCTCATCTGTGCCTGAAGAATGAATTGCTTTGAATTCCTAAAGCCATGAATTTCATGTGTGGACATAATATAAAAAGTCACTTTAGTTCAGCAGAAAAATATTTGGACCCACAAGGCAAGGAATTGTTTTTTATTATCTGCATCTTGGGTAACAAATCCGTTCTGATAAATGCAGACAATATCAAGTCCATTGTTGTTGGCACCCAAAATAATAGATAAGTTGTCTTGGGCAGTTCTAGTGGATGATGTCCAAAGATGACAGGCTTTTGCTGCTGATAAGTTCAAAGTAAATGTAGTTTTTTAGGTATATAGGAGAATTGTTGTTACCTCTGGGTACTGAGTGTTCCTAGTCTAGTTACGTAAGAACAAACAGTGACGAAGTTGGCTTGAAGCCTTCTTCAGGGTTTATTTGGATCACAAAGAGAGTTCCCTACTCTGTAAAGAGAGAAAACTGGGTTGATTTCACACTTGAAACCATTCACTATGAATGTCTGTAGCAACACCTGGCAGAGGTCCCACTATCACAGAATGAAGGCACCAAACTGTGTATCAAAAATACAAGAAGAGCAAAGCAGCCAGGCAGGACATCTCTGTCAAGGAAATTGATGCCCCATTCATTTAGCCCTACAGTATGTTTTTCTTAGACATCCTGTGCCTCCTTCAGGGTTTTGAAATGAACCATAACAAGTTGTTCCTGTGCACAAAGTCTGGTACTCATTTGTACTTGCCAGGTCAAGCTCTTCGCTTGCATGAGCGTAGAGACCCTCCACTGAATCAGCTTATTGCGTTGCAACTTAAAGCAAGATTAAAAAATTGCACTCCTGCTGATGCATAAAAATGAAATTAAATGGCAGGTGGATAGGCTGTAGAAGTCATGGTGGTGCTTATTGAGGAGATAAGTCTTCAGGCACCTGACATTTTTGTGGTTTGCCTGTATTACAGTGAGGTCTCATCTAGGGCAGTAATTGTGGTACCTGGGGAAGGGGCTGGGGAGGGGCACAGTTCTGTTTCATGGCCAAACTCCATCAGTGTCCTACTGAGCCTGTATCAAGGCACCTTGTCACCTTGGCTGCTGTTCCTGTTGATAAATGACAATGAACCCAGGTTGTCACCGGGATGAATGCATCATCAGGCATTTTAAAAGTGCTTTAATATCTTTGTAGGCAAGGTTTATGCTACAGAGGAATAAAAGGTATTTACTTCTGTATGTGGTTGTTGCTGTGATACGTTCCTTGGCTTTGTCTACCTTTCTTACGCTTTTTACAGCAATCCCTGCTTGTAGCTGTTTCTCTTACTTTATGTCCTTGCAGGAAACAGAGCCATTCCACACTTGACAGTCATTCCCTTCACCCAGGTGTTTATATGCAGTTCAATTCAATTCAGTTGTGCATGATCCTTCCACTCAGTACTGGTAAGGTGGTGGGAGGTGAATGGAAGGTGTCTTCATCTACATAGATACATGAATGGAAACTTCTGAAAGCCAAAAGTGATGGGATCAGGAGCAGGTTTCAACACAGCAATAGCTTGAAGGTACTTTGTGACACCTCAACAACAGTAGTTAATAGGTATTTTTGCTCCAGCCTTTGAGTTTGCTTGCCTTGAGTGCTGATACTGCTTCTCTGATCTGCTGCGTAAGTGCCGCAGAATTTGTGGCCAGTTCTGGTATCCACAGCCCCATCCCTCCTTCCAGTGTTGTGAACATTTTCGGTGATTAACTGGCAGAGGGAGCCCTGGCTGACCTCAGAGCTTTCCTTTGCTGTTTACTATCATTATAATAAGATATTTGACCCATACAATAACGGCATTAGTGTTGGGTCCAAACCAAAATCTTTGGATTCAAAATGCTCTAAACTTCGGGAAATGGTCAGACCCAAATTCTGTGGCTTGGCACAGGCTCTGAATGAAATGAAACCAAACATGCCTAGGATTAAAACTTCTTTAGAGTCAGAAGCTTTACTTTCTTTTGAAAGAGTTTAATTTTTTTAATCTCTGTTGTTTGAAGTGTTTCTTAGGACTTTGGAAATGCAAGTCAGATTTCTCTACAGATTTTTTCCCCCAAATTCTTTCATATTTGTAGATTATTTTCATAGACTTCTAATACAGAGGAAGCTGATGTTTTCTCCTTTGATTTTTGGTTATGTTTTCATCTCTGCAGCAAGACGAAGAATTAACACAGTTGCAGACTTGATGTTTATAGGCTTCAAGCCCTTAAGCTGCATAGATAGATGTATACTTTTATATGCCATTCTTGGAAAAACACTGGTGACATGGTTTTAATTTTAAATTGGTCTAACATCTGAGGCTAAAAACCTTAATTGTCCATCTAATGCTTTCCCTTTGGAGACTTGTGTGCTATTGAATCTTTGATACATGAGGTCTCACTGCCTGCCAGTCTCTATATGTTACAGAGAAATCTTTGCCTTCTGTGCAATGTTTAGGGAAAGCATTAAATGCTACCAGATCATTGGAGAAGGACTTGAGGACCCTGGGTTGAACTTTTTTGTTTTGACACTAGTTAGTTACTTGACAGATGACTGCCTGATTTTCCTGACTGTTTATTTTTGAAAAGAGCACGAGCATTTTCAGCGCTCCTCTCAGCAACTCACTGCTGCCTTCCCGAAAAGCCAGATCCCAGGCATTTCTCTTAACCTTTCTGTTTACTCCCTTTATAAACAAAGATTAAGGGGACCTCCCTGGGAAGTTGATGTTTAAATCCTTTGAGGACCTCAGCGACTGGACCTGCCCGAGGGGGAGGAGGTGGTATGTGCGTGCACGTCTCAGGGATGCTCGAGGCTGGCAAAGGCAAAGAAATGTGGAGTTGATTTTCCTTTCTCCTCCTGGGTCTGCAGCACTGCTCATGCTTCTCCTTCTCCTTCTCCTTCTCCTTCTCCTTCTCCTTCTCCTTCTCCTTCTCCTTCTCCTTCTCCTTCTCCTTCT
>JAWWTY010000158.1:30290330-30375617 GCA_035222235.1 Margarornis squamiger
GTATGTTCCTCTTCCCCTTCCCCTTCCCCTTCCCCTTCCCCTGCCCCTTCCCCTTCCCCTTCCCCTTCCCCTTCCCCTTCCCCTTCTCCTTCTCCTTCTCCTTCTCCTTCTTGTCCTCTCCTATGTCAAGTTTCAGCATTCACCTTTTGCTGCCCCTCCTCAGCACCGTGGTGGTGACGGGGCTGTCACAGCACCCAGCCCCGTGGTGGGCTCTGCCCTGCAGGCACCCCGGTATCACAGCTGCTCTCCACCATCCCCTCTGGGGTGTCACAGAGCTCAGCAGAGAGTCTGGAGAATGCTCTGTGGTCAGGAGAGACCACGGAACTGCAGCTGGAGGCTTGTGGGTTGGACCTGACCTGCGGCAGGGCCTGGCTCTGTGCCTTTTCCTTGGAGAGGGTAGGGAACGGGAGCTTGGGCACAGCAGCCCCCACTGCTGCTTATTTGCAGCAGCTGAAGACCTGGCCTGGGTAACTGGAAGATACACAAAACATTCCTGAGCCTGGAGGGGCTCCATAGCTCGGTCTGGGGATTAGGATCCTCTCCATATTCTTTATTTTGGTGTTTGTGAGGTTCGTATTTGTATTAATGTGAAGGGATGTTTGCAGAAAGCCAGATCAGCTCATAGTGTGGTTAGTGCTTCTTGTAATGCTGAATCCAAGTGCTCCAGCTTCTTGACATTATCACCACTGAAAAAGAAAAGAAAAATAAGGAAAAAAACAACATTTGGCACATTGTGTTGATGACATGAGGGTGATAGACATCCATAGGTGCACATTCTAGACATACTTTTATATGTCATGCCTGAGGAGAAAATGATTGCAAAAGTGTGCTTCTTAATGCATCATCCAAACCTTACAGTCTGAACAAAACAGCAAAGGCTCACTCAACTAATCTTCTCCTAAAGATAATACCATGATATTTCACATCATTTTGGGGTGTTTTTTCTAGCAAGATCTGTATGCATTTATCAACATTAAAAGGCTAAGGTAACTTATTTTCCTCTAGAAATGCCAGCTGCAGTAAATCCTCCCTCCTTGCCACTCCTGTAATGGAGGGCTTGGCATTTTAAAGCCCTGAGCTGTTGACTCACCTTGCTTACAGAAGTCCCCTCCCTGCCAGCTCACCTTCCCCATCATCAACACCTCTGCTGCTCCACTTTCTCCGTGGATGGTCCTGGGATTCTTTACCAGGGACCCTTCCTGAGCCTTCACATGAGGCTGTGTTTCCATCCCTGTGTTCTCCAGCTGATCCCTCCTGGCATCCAAGGGGGTATCTTGACACGCAGCTCTTCAGGGACCCAAACTAGCATCTGTCCCATAAACTCCTCTCTCATTACCTGCAGCCCCTCGAAACCCTTCTTTCAGCTGACTGACCCACATTTTAGGTGCAGGCTGTGCCATACCCTGTGAGTGCACAGTGTGTGTGTACTTTGTGGTATGTGCTGATTGAGCTCTGCACGGCCGCTCTCTAACACTGCTTTATGACATTAGAAATATTTGCTTGTGTGTAATGTCACGTCCTAGTTGTCATGTTTATTCTGTGGCCGGCATTGCCAGTGGGATTCAGGCTGAGCCTACAGAAGTGCTTTATGCATTTGTACATTTTAGGAACCAAGTGCACACGGTTGTTTGTCCTTGTCCCTAGGTCTCTGCCCAGGTCTCAGTAGCCAGAGCTCCCTTACACCAAGCTGCCTGGCAATAAAGGCTTATATTCTTTCTCCAGACTGGAAACAAAATTCCCAGCTCCTTCTTTTGAGCTATTTGCCCGATTTCTGTTGCTGCAGTGGGTGAGGGCTTGGTAGCGCTTCATGGACTCACCCTTCCAGTTGTGGCTGATGGGGATGCTTCACTATTATTTAAAAGAAAAAAAAAAAAGAGTGGGAGTAAGATATTCGAGCTCTGCAGCGAGGCTGCAGTGACAATTTTAAATGCTTATTTGTGCTTTTCTTCTGTGTTACCACTGGAAGATGGAAATGTGAGGGTGGAGGAGAGCAGAGTGCTGTTTAGCGGCGCTGCCTCTGTGCCGGAGCGTGGCTCGAGGGACGGGTACCCTGTGGCTCTGCTGTGGCTGAGCTGCTGGGTGCAAGTGTGGCTTGGCCACCACCAGCCCTACATTACGTAAAAGGCCGTCTGGCCCAGGGTTAATTCTGTTGCTACCAGACTTCAGCGAAAGTAAATGCGTGAAACATTATGTAACCCGAGGGGGAGAAATAGGATGGAGATTGTGGTGTCCACAGATTGAGTGGGGAGAGTTAGGGGTGTTGTTAATGAGTAATTTAGAACATCTGCAGACTTTTTATTACAATTTTCTTCCCCTTTTTTTTTTTTTTTTTTTTTTTAGTGTTTTCCACTTCCCTGCTTTGTGGTAGTGCCTTTTTTAAAAGACCCAAAGGCAATGTTGTATCCGGCAATCGGTGAATTTAAAGGCTTGGATGCCTTTTTAATTTGTGTTAGTGCTGAGATCCAGTGCTCAGAATAGGAATCAAAATTCTGCCTGAATAGTCTTCATTCTCCCAAGGAAACTTACCCTGCCTCTTCCCAACACCTCTCGTCCTTGTGTCCCCAAAAAACTGGTGTGTGTGTGCAGGGAGAGACCTGCCTATTCCCACATCAGCATTAGGTGGCTGCTGAGGTGTTACCTGCTGAGGTGTTACCTGTGCAGTCACCGGGGTGGACACACCTTCTGTAAGCTGGTGTATCAGCTCTGCATTTGAATGTGGGCATGCACAGTCCCCCAGTGTCACTCTCTGCTCATACTTTCCCCCTCCATCCCCACAAGCACAGTAGCATCAATAGCACTTACAGTGTCCTTTCCATCCAGGAGCATTTTAGGATTTTTTCGGAAAGCTGTAAAAAGCATAATCTCCTCTTTGCAGAAACAGATCTTTATGCTATTCTGGAGCATAGCAGATCCCACTGCTTGGGACAGGGCCAGCTGGATCTGTTTAATATTCAGCTTTTCTTTCCTTTTTTTTTTTTTTTGAGAACTGATCTGTATTAGATATTTGAGCATTTAATTCCTTTGTTGTTATATTTCAAGAGAGGAGGTATTTATTCTTCCACATGCTCAGTTTAATCAGAAGACTGAAAATAGGTATTTAGGGATTCCAGTGTTATTTATTTTTCCCTATTAGGAAATGAGTCACGAATAAGTGACAATACTGTCTCCAATCGGAGGGAGTCAGAGCTTGTGGATGCCAAGGACCCATCTGCTGATGATGACTTTTAACTGCCCAGTCTTACAGCCATTCTCTGAACCTCACCCTGTTGCTTTTGCCTTTTATTATTTTTCTTCCCAGCAAACAGAAAAAAGGACATTTCACTCTTTGTCAGTGAGCACGCATCCTGAGAGGTCCTGAGTGCTTTTTCCTCCCACTAAATGGAGGGGGTGTCGCAGGCGGTCAGCATTGCTCAGCTCTCCCTCCATCAAATACATCACAGAAGCAGCTGCTGGCAGAAGCACTCACGAAATTACCCATCAATATCTCTGCTTTTCAGCTGTCACACACTCTCTGCACTGATAGCAAGTCACGTGCGTGGGCCGAGCTGGGATGGCTTTACTGGAAAGATGGCTAAGAAGTAATTTCTTTAACCTGGGAGACAGGGAGTGCTCAGGATATTCTGCTTCGTGCCAATGCCACAGAGCCAGATCTCTAAGTCCTGTTCAGTTTAATATAACTCTCAACATGCATACCAAGTGCTGCCTTAAGATGCTACTTATTAAAATTGAATGTAAAAAACCCCAACACCTATGTTTTATTTGTTGGTCAGGACCTTTGCCTCAGCGCTATAGTCCTGTTTGTTATGGTATTGCTCTGATATGAAGTCTTTTGTTCAGTGCTAAAAATTAATTATTTTTTAAGAGCAGAATGAACTTTATGTTGAAAGACGTTTGCTTTCTAAATAAAAAAGTATAACTGACACTAATTCTAGGGAAAAATTATGTTGGTTTTAAGGGAAAAGAAAAGTAATTACAAATAACTGTGTGCGAAGCCAGATGAGATTGGCTGGATTTTGAGGAAAATGTATCTTAATCCCTTGATCTGACAGTTGCCTGGCAGTCAGAGCAGGAAAAGAAAGTCACTGGGTTTTTTTTTTCCATCTCTGTGAGGTGGGAAATGCACATCCTACTGCAGAGATAGAAAATGGACAAATAAGTCTGCTGGGCAGCATGACAATCACACACACGTTCTTTTCTGGAGAAATGGCACATAGGATATTCTTGGTTTCCGGTGATAGGAGTATCACAGGCTCTGCCTGAGTCACCTCTGGGTCTCACATGTGTGTTTACATAAGTGCGGTGTTACTAAATTACGGAGGTTTTTATTTTGTGTAGTGTGTTCATCATAGCTGTCACTCCAAGAGCTAAACAAAACTGGAGCCTTGCTCTCCTGCTGCTGTGGAAAAACAGGAACAAGCTGTTTATGACCAAATAGTTTGAAGTCTGAGGCAATAAGAAAATAACAGGTAGAAGAGAGGGGTAGGATCTGTTCAAGCATCTGTATGTCTGTGCTTTCTGTGCATATGGGCATGCTTTGTTTGCACAGAGGAGGAACAGATGAATTGTAAATATAATCTTTTTCCTATTTTTTTTTTTTTTTTTTTAATATTCTCATAATCCAATGGTTTGAAACTGTGGCAGAGCAGGTGTACATTGTCCTCTCTATTTTTCAAATCTCAGAGCATTCCTTACCATTCTTGCTTTAGACCAGAGTTTCTTCCTCACCCTCCCTACCCCTCAAATAGGGGATGGAATTGCATCCCCCCATTACAGGCTACAAGGCACTTCCAGATCATGGAGAGCTTTCCCAGAATTAACAAATCCATGTGTGTCTTGGGGCTACAGAGCTAATTGCCACTTTCTGATGCTTCGCTTCCTCTTGTAAAGAGCGAGGCTGTGGTCAAGCTGTAAAGTAGCAGCTTGAACAAACATCTTTGAAGCTTCTGATGTGCACAAGAGTCACCTATAGAAATACACCTGAGGAAAATCTGAGTTTCTGAAAATCAGGGTAATTTATCTGGGATCCTTTCCCAGGTACCTCAGCTCCACAACAGCCTAATCCAGTAGGGTTGGCACTGGGGACCCCACAGCCCTGAACAGCTTCCCTGCGGTCAGTTCAAAAAAGGCAGACCTGGGGGTGGGTAAAACTGGGTTTGTGAGTAACAATGAAATGGCATCTAGCACACATGGAAGCCATCATATATAGTAGATGCAGATGTAACATGGAGCTACAGGCCAGTGAAGAAAGAGTGAGGGTGTAAAAGCATGTCAGCAAACATATAAAAATGAGCCCAAGTTGATCATAGCATGAGGAAGAAAAGACATCAACATGAACATTATATTTCTGTTGGGGGAGGTCTCTGGGTGAGGGGGATTCACTGAAACATCCCCAAATGCCAGAATGAAACGTCTGGCCTTGGGACTCAGAGAAGCTGGGAAAGGGAGAGAATAGCACCAGGAAGCAGGGTAGAAACTAAGTGTGTATGTGAAACAAACTAAGTGTGTGTGTATAACAGTTCTCACCATGCTAATATTAATTCTTTTTATGTAAGTAAAAAGAAAAAGTAGATCTTGACTGATACTGATTAGGGTCTGAACACTTCAGTTATTCTAACAATAAATACTTGGCCTTTTGTATATATATGAATATATACACATACATTTATACATATGGTGTGCTTCCTTCTTACTGGTAAAATGAGCTTTTGAGTGTAAAAAAATAATGTGTGTGACATCCCCTTTTTTATTAAGGCTTGGGCTGTAGGCTTACAGCCTAGAGATGATAAAGGTTTACAGTTTAGTCTCACACACGTCCCACCTAAATTATTCACACGCCCTTCAGCCTGGCCTTGGCTGCCCTTAGACCCTTGGATGTGAATGCACATGTTGGGTCTCAGGCTGGGAATACGAATGTGACAGCTGTTCGGGTGCAGTGGAAACAAAAGACCCTTGAGTGGCTTCCAAGGAGGCCCTGGGACCATGCTAGGGGAGCCTTTGTGCTAAGGCAGACTAACCCCTCTGAGGGGCTTTTTCCCCAGGTGAGATCCAGATGATAAGTTGAAGTTTCTCTGCTTGTGGTGGTCGGACTGAAAACCAGTGTATTCTGCTGGTAGATGTGAGCTAGGGAATCTACTTGTGCTCTCATACCAGGTGGGTTAAACCCTAAGGGCTAGTTTTCCCAAGGGCAGGCAGCACAGGAGGAGAGGGGGGCATGCACAGCCATGGAAAACACGTGTGTTTTGAAGTGGACACCCATCCACACTTGCTGTTCGTGGCTGCTGTCTTGCATCAGGTTCTGGCTGTTCTCACCTTCACCCCAAGTTTCCTGCAGCTGAACAGAAAGTGGCTCAGACTGAGAGTTGAGAAGTGGTTCTCCTTCAGCACCTGCAGGCGGGTGAGGATCTGCTCAGTGCCTTCTTCAAGGAAGGCAATTGCAGAGCCAGCTCTCTTTGGAATGTGTATGAATTGGTCACATTTTTCTAACTCTAATGAATCTTGTGTCAGTGGTGGAGAGGATTGCAGTCATAGGTGAGAGAGGCGGAGATGCCATCTCATAGGTTTGATCTTGAGGAGGCTGTCTGCATCCTCCTAGGTGGCAAAAGAGGATGGGTGGTACTTGTCCACAGTGCCAGGATTCTCTGGGAAAGCAGGTCAGATAAGAACTGGTCTCCTTCCAAAGCAATAGAAGGGTTCCCTTTGGCTTCAATACAGTCATGTCACGTCTTCAGAACAGGCCTCTTTGCTGAGGGCAGCCTGGGGCTCATTTCAGGACAATCTGAAGTGCCTTGGCAAAGTGCTTGAGCAAACCTCTAACAGTGCATATTCCCAGTCTTCCACTTCTCCCACTCTTCCAGTTGGACAGAATAGTGAAGTTCCCACTGTTGTCTGTGGGGCAACATCAGTGCAGCTTCTTAAAATTCCCTGAGGTCTTTACTTGGCTCAATTCTTGTCCTAGATGGCCATAAAATTTTGATGTTTAGTTTTAGTACTTTTGCTACATCCTGCACTGCCAGACATTGAGGCCCACAGTGACTTGTCTTCACTTACTGTGTTGAATGTTAAAAGGAAATAAAAATTCTTGTACTTAAGGCTTTGAAATGCTCTCTAATGCAGGAGGAGAATGTCAGGTACATTTAATGCATTTCATCTACAAGACGTGCTTTTAAATGATGACTACTTTAAAAGTATTCCCTAAAAAGAAGGTAGAGAGTGTTGGATATTTATCAACAAATAAAACTGCAAATGAAACAGGCGGATGGTTCGAGGTTTATCTCTGAAAATTACTGAAGCGTTTACAGAAAGGTTTTGTCAGGTAATTTGCATATTCATGAGTAATTTCTCCAGTTGCTGTATTTAGGTGATAATGCCCTTTTTTAATACTGTAATTAAAATTTTTTTGATCTAGGTTATACTTCAGTTGTTCGCTCAGGTGCACAGAAACAATTGGTGTTTTGTTTACGTGTTGTTTCAAATACAGCTATTACATGTAAAACATCAGTTGTAAGAAAAAATTTTCATACCTGACAAATTTCTGGAGGGACCCCTTAGGTAGTCAGACTCTTGACACTGCCATTTGAGAACCCCACAGCTACAGAGATGCTTAGCCCAGACCAGTGCATGCACTCACAAAACTGGGTGGAGAAATCAGAGGCATTAAAGGCTGGTGGAGCAGGAGGGAGGTGCCTGTAACTCTATTTTAAATGGAAATTCTTTCAGGTTTTACAAACTGTAAATATCTTCTGGAGGGTCAAAGGTTGTCCTCTGAAGATGCAAAGAACATGCAAAATGGATGTAAAAAGGTGAAATTAGAAGTGAAAGCTGCTGCAAGAGCAGAGTTAAGTGTGTGGCACTTCTGGAACCCGAGGCACAGCCAGTCAAGTGTGTGGCTGTTCATTGCTGTCCACTGTTCTCCTTGGATGAGTGAAGACAAGCACAACACAACCACAAACCCTGCTAAAAGACCCCCAGCACTCTTCTGACCTTGAAAAGAGTAAAATAATCAAGTACAGACTGGCCTCTAGGACAAGAAAGGGAAGGATGGAGGAGGAGATGGGTGAGGAGGCAAAAGAAGAGTGAGAGCAGGCACCAGAAGAGTTGGCAGCAGCAAAGCCCAGAGCCAGCCTTGAAGCAATGAAGATTTGTGTCAGTGTGTGAGGGCAACAAGAAAGAAGTTTTTCCCTCAATCCATTTTGCAAATGTCCCTGTCTAGTAATCCCATGCTTGGGACTACTACAGGCTGCTGGCATCTGGCTGGGACATGGAAATCTTATTCCATGGGCAGTGTTGAAGCAAATAGGATGCCAATTTAGAAGAAGTATAGAAAGCTGTGAGATTTCCCTTGTGCAATTTCTTTTTAGAATAGGTTTCTCCCCTCTCACATACTATTTCAGTGAAATATTTTACTGAGATGAAGATATTTAGCTTTCCACCTGTATCAGCTGGTGTCGAATTATATGACTTTATAATAATGTAGAAATCTAAATGATGAAGCTAAGATGATGCATTTTGACCTTACCAAATTGCAGTATTCCAGACCAGTCAAGTCTGAGTTACCATTTTTAGTGAAAATGTTGACAAATTGTGTACCTTCTCGTGGAACACTTGAGTTTAATGGAAGCATCATTTCCCAGTGGGAAAATATGCCATCAAACAAAATGTCAACAGCTGGAGAACATGCTAGTGGACAATGGGAGGGGAGGTAAAAAAAGGCACATGTCATTGACACAAATATACACAGTTGATGAAATCAGTTTCAATTTACTCAAGTTGCTCTAGCATCACTTCCAATTACATATGCCAAGGAGAAAGCTACAGCATCCAGCTGTGGGAATCAACAAGACAATTGCACGGCAGTTGTGAAAAGAACAGTCAGCAGCGAAATGATTTGCATTTGCTTTTCTTGACAGCTGATATTTTCCTGATAAATTGCTGCCCTTTGTTGTTCTAGTTGCTTTGAAGAATCAACCCACTCAGGGGGGTGGTAGCTGTGCCTGCATTCCTGGCTTTCCATCAGCTGGCACAGGTTGGGGAGGAAAACAGGAGACTGAGACAGGAGGAGGAGGCTGGAGACAGTGCAGCAGAGGTGAAGTTGGCACAGTAATTAAAGATGTGCTGTGGACAGGGTGCTGCTCCAACCGTGGTGTTGTCCAGAGCTGTGAGTGCTTAGGATCACAGTTTGTCATTCATGGTCAGTGGATTCAGGGCAGACTGATGGTAGGAAAGAGACTTCCATGGCTTGACATAGGGTGATGACCATCGAAACAAATAGGCCTGTGAGGCTGCAAGCAACTGAGAGAGACAGAGGAACCATAAAGTTAGATATTGTCT
This sequence comes from Margarornis squamiger, assembly GCA_035222235.1. Classification (NCBI taxonomy): domain Eukaryota; kingdom Metazoa; phylum Chordata; class Aves; order Passeriformes; family Furnariidae; genus Margarornis; species Margarornis squamiger. The sequence continues at coordinate 30,299,658 of JAWWTY010000158.1, forward strand.
GCCTATGGAGTGTGTGTTTGTGCCAGCGAGAGAGGAGGACAAGAGCGATTGTCAAGGCAATTCCCATTTAAACTTTAAATGGCATCTGCAACTATGCCATGGGATTTCTTTCCTTAGCGAGGCCCAGGAAGGAGGAAGGGAAACTTTGGCAGCAAGATATGCAAAAGGTGCCCATATCAAATATGCAAAATTGTTCCCCAAGGATTTCCCCTCAGCGGGGTCATATTGTTGTTAAATGGATTGTTAAATAGGATTTAAATAGCTTATTAAATGGGGTCCCCAGCTGGGTGGCTCTTAGTGGGCAGACTGTTCCAATTATTCTGGATTTGCCCTCTTCCTGCAGCAGCCCTGCCCTTTCTAATGCCAATATTTCAGCAAAATTCATTTTTGCAAGAATGTTATTCTAGTCTAGGATCTGGGCCAGGCCTTTATTTCTGTTAATTACAGATCAGTCATTCTTTTTCTTTTCCAAATGTTGAAAAAATGTGTTTTATGTGCAAGAATGGCTGATAAGTGATACACCCACAGGAACATTATATTTTTCTAACATCCGCCTCTGTGTTCCTTCTCTAATTTGCCTGCCACTGTCTTTGTAGAGGATCTGTCTCCTTCCCCTAGCACTGTTCCCTGCCTTTTAGATATTTCCTTCTTCTTCAGCCACCCTTAATTCCTACCCCTTCCACATCACAGTTTATTGCTTTTTAGGGATTTATCAGTTCTTGAGTGTGATCTTTCTCTTTATTTCAGGCATTCCTTGTAAATCTTCACTAGATGCTTAATGGTAAGACCTCCCTTCCTTTCTACTTCATGAGTGGGCTCCTGGAGAGTAGTGATGGTCCTGGTGGGACCAGGGCAGTGCCAGCACCACAAGCACCATCCAGCCCCTTTCAATAGGTGATCTTATTCTTAAAGCCTCTTTAGGGTGTTTTTTTTATGGAGTATCTTTGGAATGTCTCCTGTTTATTTCAAAATGACACCTTTGGCCATTGAATGAGACTGTCATGTTAAAAAGAAGAAAGGAATTTTTATGAAAGCTGAAGATAGCACCTGGGTTTCCTAAATTTCACTGAGGCAATAGAAGAGGCTCTGTGATAAAATGGGTTTGCCGGTCTGAACTGGCTTTATATTGGTGAAGACATTGAATGTCAGCATGGGTGGCCCTGACTCATCCAGTCCTCTTAAGAATAAACTCTGAGGCTTTGGGCAGCATTTTCAAAGTGCCTCTGTAGACAGAGCGCCCAAATCCCCTCCTTTGTCACCAGGATTTAAACTTCAAAGTGCCGGAGTCAGCACACACTGACTGTACTCCCAGTCACGGTGTCTGGAGCGCTTGGTGCCTTTTCCCCGGGATGGTGTGTTTGTTGTGGTGCGTGGGCTCCCCCAAAATGTGTGCCTTTTGTTCAGCAGTGCCACGCTGGAATCTCAGCAGGTGTTGAAGGCAGCACCATAGGGAAAAGATTGCCTTTGTCTGGGTGCTGTTCCTGCTGCTGAATGAGAAGCCAAACAATCTCCCTGTAGTGCTGAATCTGCCAGCAGAGCTTGAGCTGGTTCAACACAGTGCAAAGCACCCATTTTCCCCTCAGGCCCAGGAATGAAAACAGACCTGGGGGGAGCTGGGGCACTAGGTGGAACTTGTCACACCTGAACTTTCCACGTGGGAGCACCACTTTGTTCCTTAGGCTTACCAGGCCAGCAGCAGTGATGTTCCTTGCCCAAGATGACTGCTTAGGAACAGCATAACAACCTGTTTTCTTCAGTGTCATTCCTGGAGCAGCATTTCCCTTCAAACCAACCCCTGTAGCCTCTTGGTGGTAATCTCCTCATTGTCCTGCCTAAAGAGCCAAACTCCTGGGCAGTTTTAGCAGCTTGAGCTGGTCCTTCTTTGCTTTGTGTGCTTCACTTCTTCTTAATCAGCCTGAACCTCCCCAGAGAAGGTCCACCTGCATTCACCCTGCCTGCCATTTCAGACCTGAGGCTTCATTTGTTTTTTTGAGTCCCATATTTGAAAACCACCCATTGCCTGGGAGGTTTGAAGACACATCTTTCCATGGGATGACACATGTTTGCTGCACAGGGGTGGAGGAAGGGACACCGCTGTGCTGTGCCATGGATGAGGAGCTGTCTGAGATGAGCAATCACAACCTGGCACTCCTGGCCAGGGAAAGGCATGGAGCCAGCTCCTGACCAGGCACCTTGCCTTTCTTGCCAGCAGGCCTCAGCACAGGCTGCCAAAAAACCATTGAGGAGTGTGAAATCTGTTTTCTGGGGAAAGAGCTCGCACCTGGGGCTTGAAACACAGTTCTTCTTCCCAGTTTTTTGTAGCTGTGGCCCATCACGTCTGTCTGAGCTTGCTGCTGTCCAGCAGTGCTTGTGCCAGTCGCTTCTGCTCCCTCCTGGTTTGTCTGAGCTGCTGAGGGGAGCCATCATAAATTCTTCATCAGGCTCTTTGAGCTTGCTGTGGGAATTCTCCCTTGTATCTGGCAGCAGTGAGTGTGGTAAGGAGATCAGTGGAGTGTGGAAAGCTACAGAGAGCTTCTGGGAGGGGATGGGACACTGCTGCTTTACACAATGTGTGGCTGGAGCCCCAAAGAGCTTTCAGCTTCTCTCTTGTCTGTGTGTGGTACCCACATCTCAGAGGAGGACAGGCTGAGGATGAATCCACTCTGACCATCAGTCAACCAAGATGGGAGTGGCTCCAGAGATGGATATGATCCACAGTGTCATCTCCACATTCAATAACAAGTAAGGCCACAAAAGCTCTTGAAATAGCCCTCCTCCCTGTGAAAAACCTACTGCACTGCTAAGAGTTGCAGTGCAAAGACAGAAGAACTGGAATACAAAGAGTGTAACCAATAAAGTTAATTATGGGATTTCTTTAAATGAACAAGGAACCCATTGGACACCTTGTCCCTCCAGCTGTCACTGTCTGCACCTGTCATGTTCTTGGGAAACAGGATCTCACCTATGGCTAAGGGGTCTTTAAAGCAGAAAGAAAACATGGAGATGGTTACAACATGGATTCAAAGCTTCCCCTCTCTGGATCTGCACTATGGCAATCCCTTCCTAAGGAACCAAGCATCCCAAGGGCTGCTGTGCCAAGGTATGCCTGAAACATAGGTCTGACAGCTGAGGTGCAAGAAAAGCAAGTGGCAGGGGTGGTGATGCTGCACTGCTGGGAAGGCTCTGTGTCCTCCTGAGATCTCCATACCTGAGGTAGATTTTTCCAAGGCAGCTTTTGGGCAGCTTCTTTCCGTGGAGTGGTGCACACACTGCCCTACTTGAGGGGCTGGGCTGGCCCTGGATTTTTAAATGTTGAAAACATTCGTCTTTTATTTCTGTCGCTGTTCAATATGATGGGAAAAGATGTTATCACAGCTAATCCGTGCGGTGTCTGTGGAATTTCTTGGCCTGTGAGGGTTTATATTGCATTCATGTATTCCATGAATTGGGCACAGGTTTTGCTTCCGACAGCAGGAGTTTTTTTCAAGGGCATCCCAATAAGATGAAAGTGTGGTCACTGACAGAAACCACAGTGTCAGACTTCGGTCTTGAGGATGTTTTGAATGGCTCTGTATTTTAATTCTTGATTTCCCCTGGCATTTAGACAACCAGCAATTTATTTGAAATCCTAAGGGGAGGGAAAAAAGCAGGAGAACTGGAGGAAATGCCTTAATTTAATTGATCGGAACATTTTGGAAATGCACATGCGGCCTATTTTTTGAAAAAAGAGGTAACTAGAGAATAGAAAAAATACTGTGTAAAATCATACTGAAGCTTTAGCATAATGTTTTTCCTTGCTGTTTTGGGCCTTCAAATTATATTCCAATATACTAAAAAGAACAAAACAATACCTAATGGTTGAAAAAAATAATACATAAGGGCAGTCAACCTCGGGAACTCACTGCTGCAACTTTTTGACAGAGAGTCATATTTCTTGCAGGAAGACTTTGAAAAACCTCGGTGCTATCACGATTTATAAAGTTTGTGGTTTTGCGTAGGAAGAGTAAGAAAATGAAAAAGAGATCTTGTACATCATGATAGGATCTATCCTTTGTCTCTTCCCCAGCTTCATATTAAACACTTCAGTAGGCATTTTCAAAGGTGGCTGTGTGAAGTATCAAGCAGAAACAATGACCAAATGTTGTGATTGAGGCTGAGAAACCTTAACCAGTAACTTGCAGCTGCATATGTGAGTTATCTGCAAACCACATCAGCATTGTCTTATGTATATCAAAGCTGATAATTTCCTATATTGTTCTAACATACCTGTCCTGGTCTGTGGAGACTGAAGAAAAACAGGAAAGGAGGAGTCTCTTGACTATAAATGAGTATCTTGTTCCTTCCTTTGTGATGCCAAAACATTTGTGAATGAGCTTTGACCTTGGAATAGGCTGAGCTGGTAATGAATGTCCTGAGTTTCTGTCCATTCATGTTTCATTCATGTTTTTTACCTTTTGTTTAAACAAAAAGGGGGGTTTTTTTAGCTTTGTGGAGTATGATTCACCCATGAGCCCATAAACCAGCCCATCTCTATGGTCCTTCCAGCCTTTGACAGCACACGAGAGGTGAGTCGTACTGGGGTCTAAGAAGTTAGAGGTCACACTGAAGATTCACTCAGGCTTAAAGTGTACGGTCAGAATATTTCTTAAATTCTGCAACGTGATACACCATCTACACAGATGGGCAGTACTTTCTTCAGGGGCCCTGCCTAGACCTTGTGTACAGAAGCTCCAGGTACAATGTTCCACCGGTGAAAATCACTGGCTGCATTGCTCACATACTGACAGCATTCCTTTCCCTCCAGATTTGGCATTTAGCTGTTACAAATGCATCTTTTCAAACCTGTGTTGCCTCTTGCTTTTGACCAAAACTTGCTGTTGATGTGCAGCCATTATTACTTTGCAGCTACAACACCAGCAAAGGTGGCACGTGATAAATGAAGGTAAAGCACACCATACCAATACGCTGCAAAAAACCCATAAAAATAAGTGTTTAGCAGCATGGTGTGTGAGAGTTTGGGAAGGCTTGCACACAAATGTAACTTCAGATAATCCTGGTTAAATGTGCACCGCAGTGTAATCAGATCGTGCTGTTGGTTTGTGTTGCTGTAATGGCATTTGAAATAAGCAGCTTTTCTCAAAAGCCTGGTGTCTGTGCAGAGTGCTGTGCTCTCTGGGTGCATTTCTGAGGATGCTGTGGTGTGTCTAACTCAAGGTTGCTTCCCAGTTCTTGTGTCCCAGGGGGCCAGGAGCAAAGTGAGGCTGGGAAGCTCCACTGCAGAGGCAGACACGGTGGCAGGAGAGGCTGTTGGCCCTTTGCTGACCCTGGGAATGTCTGCACATGGAGTGGAGCATGATCCAGAGATCCCTGACCCCGCACAGTCCAGGTCTGCTGCAGACATGTAAACAGCAGTGCCACGCCAGGGTGGCATTGTGCCCAGGCCAGCTAGCAGGGGCTCTCAGCTAACCCTGCCTTCCCAGTGAGCCTGCTCTGCCCTCCCTGCTTTGGCTACTGACTCACAGAGAGCTCATCTGTGGCTCTTCGCTGAGCCCCGTGGACATCCCCAGTGTTTCTCTCTGGAAAGGAATGCATAAGACATGGTATAACCCCCTTAGTTTAACCCACAGGTCCGTATTGCTTAAAATCTGCACCACAAGCAGGTTGTAGGTTTTCTAAGAGCTCCTCAGGGCTCGTAGGTGTGAGAGGCCATACAGAGAGCTGTCAGTGACTCCCCTCTGACACAACCCTTTCTACATCTGACCTGCTTTTTTCAGATAATGGTGGTTTTTGTCTTGCCCAGGGAGTCAGGATGGGTTAACATCAGAGAGCCCTGCATGAGACAGATTTCCAATAGCCAGGACTCAGCAGCTGAATTTGTGAAATAATCCCACTGGCTTTAATCAAGAGAGGAGACTGTGAGAGGCTTGTAAATTCCTACAGCAAAATTCTCATTCACGAAGCAGATCCTGCCTCCAGTAATGCTTATCTCCCTCCCTCTGTGTGCAGAGCCCTTGACGTCAATGGAAGATACGCTCTTTCGGGGAGAGCAGAAGACTGAGGTCACGCTCCGCCCTGCAAACAGGGGAATTATGTGCCTGGCGTTGAGGCGAGAAGGCTCTCTCCTCTTGCACAAAAGCAGAAGGACTTGTAACAATGGCATGCGTAGAAAAATAAAGAGGTAGACTGAATGCAGGAGGGATATTTGGAGCTGTATCAGCAGGCTGTAGAAGGATGCGACTCTCGGTTGCGTTTAACAATGTGCTGCTTGGCAGCCATGAATGGCATGGAGGCTTTTCATTCATTCATCCATCCATCCCCCTTTGCAGATCTGGGAAGGGACATCTGTCAGCACTGAACCCGAGCAGCAGTCGGTGGCTGCAGCATGCTGTGCTCATAGCCCAGCGCCTTTGAATCAGCAGCCTAGGGGTTAAACTCCACAGCTCGGCCACCGGTGGCCTCAGTGGTATTTATAGATTGCATCACATTTAGTGCAGCTTTTATGAGTGAAAGGTACTCTGCATGGTTAAATTATCAGAGGTTAAGTGAGACCAGTTGTAATTAACCTAATGACGGATGTTGCTATTTTGATTCTTTTGTATTTGAGAGGACTGAGTATTTGGGTTTAAGAATCTCTGAAGAAAACACTAGGTTTATTATTATTATTATTATTATTATTATTATTATTATCAAATTCCATTTATAAAGCTGCTTTTGTTGAGGCAGTGCTTTGCAGAAATTAACATTTTACCTAGCTTAAACTTTGGAATAGCATCCAGATCATGAATTAAATACTGCCATTTCCCTCAAAGAACTGTTTATTTCTTCTCTGCAATAAGGGAAGCGAGTTCCTAACTCTGCGGGAAACTTATCGCTCTGCAAATGAGGTTTGCAGTTGCACAGAAATGGAGCACAGTTCGCCGAGGCCAAAAGCCAGCTGAGGTGACCAGAGCCAGGAGAGGTGTCCCTGGGCGCTCCCCATGGTGCTGTGAGGGAGGATGTCTCCTGCAGGACACTTTCTCCTGGGGCTGGAAGTCAATCAACATGTGGCTCACGCCATGAAGCCCAGAGCATAAACGCAGAGTTTGTGTTGCTTTCATCCCGTCTCATGTTGCTGCCGAGGCTGTTATTATTCACCATTTACCTTCTCAAAATATTGAGCCAATTAGAAAAGCAAATCTCTCTTTTGGTGAATGCCCAAGGGTGAAGCTGTAACGATGTGTGTTCTCCGCAAGCCCTAATTGCGGGTGTCGCAGTCGTGCTTGGGACTGCTGGGCTGAGCAAAACCAAATTCCTGTCTGATATATTTTACACCTCAGCCAAGCCACACTGAGTGGCTGCTTTTGTCCAGCTTCATAAACCGGGAGGCTGAGGCTGGTCAGCACTGGGATGGGAAAAGCAGCAACAAGGGAAGGAGGGGATGGTGCTTGGAGAACATCACCCTGAGCAGATGGCAAGCGAAGGTCCTGGCTGCTGGGTCAGGCTCTGTGGCTTGCAGACTGTAAACTGCTAGTGCATTTCTTGAAATGGTGGCTGTAATTCTGAGTGTGAGATACAGAGAGAGGTTTCTGGTTTTTTTTCCTTGGTAATTATCAGACAGGTGGGTTATGAGTATTACCAAGAATAATTAAGACGGGACTACTCCTGTGTGCTATCAGTTAGCTTAGATATGAATCTAAGGTCCTGGTGTTGAAATCTTACACTTTTATTTTGCTTTTCTTGTTTTGTGATGAACTAAGTAACATACTCTAAAGGTTTGCGTGCATGAAGGTATATATGCTGATTGAGAGATTTGAAGCATATGAAGGTTTAGTATCAGAAGACTGAAAAGCTTCTGTATGTTCACTTACATGCCAGGATTTTTGACCCCTTGCATAATGAGAGCACAGGGCTAACTTAGTGAAGCCCTTTATTAATCTCATCTGATGGCTCAGGCTGCTGCCATTAGTACTGTTTCATACATGGTAAGTGCTATTGCTAAGCCTTCTAAAATGAGTATAACAATCTAACTGGTGCCCAATGGGATATCCATCTTGTGTCTGACTACGAGGAATAAATTATGCTCTCACACTGATAATTGCTCATGCCTGGGTTCGAGGATTACAGTCCTGTGATGCTGATGATTAGAACTGGTCTCCGTCTTTGTGCACAGATGCTCTCTGTGATCCACTTCAGTGTCTGCCTCGGCTTCTCCAAATTGATTGCTCTTTGCAAAAGAAGGAAGAAACAATTCTGCAGAAGCCTTGCAGGCAGCGAGGGCCTGATTTGAATTCTGTACAAGATGGGTACTGGAGAATATAACTTCTGATGTCTTCTAGATAGTTTAAAGGAGTATTTTTGACATTTTTGATGGTTCTGAAAATTGGGTGGGTCATGGGAAAACAGCATTCCGAAAGAAATCATTTCAGAAAATTCAGAGGCATTTAAAAAAGCTGTAAAAGTTCACATAAAATTAAGTCTATTCTGAATGGAAGAGGCAGAGATAACGACAAATTTTTTCTCCTTAAAATAATTTCCTGGAGCTCCTTAACAAGAATGGTGACAAAGCAACGCACGAAGTTCTGCTCTACGCTTCGCTGCCTGTTTTCTCACCCTCGGCTTAAAAATAACAGCTCTGTAGCACCTTCTGTTTTCTCGTGACGTCTACACACACTTCATGAATAATCTTTAGGGAGAGTGCTGTGCTTGATCTCTGATTGGGATTTTCCCGTCTTACCCAGTGTTGACTTAACCCTGCTTCCAAGAAGTCAAGAGTAAAACGCCCATTGATTTCGGTGCGAGCAGATTTTGACTTTTCAGAAATGCTCAGCCATATGTGTTCTCGTTTTGGAAGTATCATGTGGTTGCATTTGGCCCATGTCGTGTTTTAGTCACTCAGAAAGAACACGCCGAGTTCCAGCCTGTCCTCACCTGCCCTCAGCCCTGCAAGAGCTGAGGGCCTTAGGGAGGCTTTGAGGGCCAAAGGTTTTGCTCTTGTCCTGTTTTGGGGTTTCACTTGTTTGTTTGTGTTTTCTTCCAAAATTTCGAGAAAACATATCTCCTTTCTAAGACAAAGGGAATACAAACATTTCTAACGTGCTGTGAAAAATAAATCTGAGAAAAAAAAATGCTTGAACTGAGCCTATATATGTTTCATTTGGGAATGAATGATAACAACAACTTAATTTTATTCCTGATGATATAATGTAGTGTTTTAGAAAGGGTAAAAAAAATTTGGAATCAAAAGTCGAAATACTATTTTAACCTTATTGAAGACCTTCTAAATTTCCTTCATTTAAAAATAAAATGTCAGGAGTGACACATCTGTGAAACATTTACTTTTGGCTGATTGGTATTTTCTGAGGGAAAAATGTTTCACTGAAAATGTCTATCTGGCTTTAGGGTTTCTCAGTCTTTAATGTATTTACACCCATCAATATCAAAGGGAGGCTTAGGAAATACTCTTGGTTCATGTTACGTGCTAGGAAATGATTGAGGGCAAGATGAAGGGCTTGACTTGAGGTCATGTGTAGCTTTAGTTGGGATGTGTACCTGCAGGCACGGTTGTGACATGTGAGTTTCAGCAGCTGTGAATTAGGAGCACAGCCCATTAAATCTGTTGTTCTCCAAGGGTAATAGTCCCTGGCAGAGGGGCTGGGTGAACAAACCCATATCTGCTTCAGCCATCTCACCCAAGTCCATCTGTGATCATGAACCTTAGTTTGACAAGGTATTACACACCCTAACTCTTTGCCTAAAGTAACGTGAGAAATCTGTGCTAGATGAAGGACTTAAAACTAATCCTCCCTGAGTCCAAGGTTAATGTCCTTTCCTCTGGATTGTCTTTACTAGTAGCATCCCTATCCTCCCATCTGCTTAGTCATCTGTAAGGCGAGCTGAGCATGCTGTGGAGAGCTCTTCTCCAGCAAAGGGTATAAGCAAATTAAGAAGACAAATGCAATTAATCTGTGCTTTCTCCCACATTCCTTGTGTTGTGTCCTGCTGTCACAGTGTGCTCTCCACTGTAGTCAGTTGGGGATTTGCACTAGACATGGTACAGTCTTTAAGCATGTTTCCTGATCTAGGTCTGCTGTTAAAGGATTTTCTGTCCCACTCACATAATTGCATGTGTCGTGAAGGTTTTCCATGACTTTGTGAAAAATTAACAGCTGCCTTCATGTTGAAGGGTTGTCCTGGTTTAAACACACTGGTTTGAGTAATCTGAGTTGGAAGAGGAGACAACTTGTGACTTTGAAAATGTTTAAATCACCCAAAAGAAATTTGTCTCAGACATTTTTATGGTATTTCAGCTGAAGTTCCGTGAAAAGTACAAAAAAATAACACTTTGCCTAAAAACAAAGTCCCAAAACAAACAAACCCATAATAAATAAATGCTTGCCAAGAGTCATAAAAATCTTAAACTGTGATTTAATATCCTGTCTCTCTTTTGTCTTAGTGGAAAAGGTCATATAGATGAAAGACATCTGCTGTAGTGTGTTGGGTTTCAGGACAAGACCAAAATCCTATTCTTGGCTTTTTTTATGTGACCAACTTGCCATGAATTCCTTCTATTCAGTTGTCTTAATATGTCAGCTTTTGAAGGGATGAATAGGCCTGTGGCCAGTGATTTCAAATGCCAGGGTGCCTCCCTTGTATTTTATTCTTCAGACAGACACATGGCTGTGTCAGTGCTGGGTGAAGGATGTCCAAATATGACTGGGTTCATGGGTGTGAGATGGAGGTTATGGCCAAAGCCAAGGCCTGGTGGCAGCTTATGGTGAAACTTTGGCCATGATCAACTCAACCAGCACAGGATTTCTTCTGTATATCACAGAGGGCAGTATGCAGAAGAGAATTTAGAGCTCATGGACCAGAGGAACAGAGAACAAGTGAGATGGAGTAGGACACTGCAGTCCACTCTTAAAAGCATTTCATTGAAACAAGGGAAGAGAAGAGCACGAGGCTCCAAGCCCCTGTTCCGAGGGTTGCTTTCAAGAGTTGAAGGATGTGGAGGTGTAGCAGTTCAGTTTGCAACAGTCAGAGACAGAAGGTGGCATTGGAGGCTGGTGAATTCTGATAGTCAAAAAGAGGTGAAAAGAGGACAAACCTGGAAAACAGAAATAGGTGGTTAATGCTTGAAATGATAGAGATGGGCAGAACTGGGAAAGGCAGAAAGACAAGAGATGTCAGGGGGAAAGTGAAGGAAAACACCTGGACTGATTTGTCCTTATTCTTCAATGTCCTTTCCATCTTCATGTTTTTACTGAATCTGTTTGAACCACAGTCAGCTCTGGACAACAGTGCATTTACAGTCCTTGATTGCTCCTGCCAGCTATTAATGTTTTTTCAGTAATACCACCCCATTTTGAAATATGGGCCTTCCTCAGAAAGCAGTTGTGTTGATGAGTGGGAAAACTGTGACCCTCTGAAGCCTCAGGGGATGAAATCCTAACCCTTGCTGGAGGCAAAGGCATCATCCCCAGTGACAACAACGGGTTCAGGATGTCACGGGGAGTGATTTTGGCTGCTGTACTGTGAGCTGGAATCTCTTCAGGGATGGGATCTGTGTTCATGCACAAAGAGGTCCTGAATTTGCTGGCCTCCAGGCACTGAAGAAAAGCAAATGCAAAGCTGTCCTGTGAGCAGTGGAAGTAATGAAATGTTGGTGCCATTGGATTCTCTGGTGTCTGGTAAAGGGCTAGTGCCAGCCTTTTCTCAGCAGGTTTTTTTTTGCTCTCTCCAGCTGCTCGTTCTCTCAGCAAGAGGAAAGGGATGTGCAACCCCTTGGACAAGTGACCAGCCATTTGGAATTGAGGGAGGGAATCCACACTTGGATGTGCATGGTACACACAGCAACACCCTGTGCTTTCTCCCTCCAGACCTGGGCTGCTTAAAACAGAGTAAATAGAAATTGAAGGATGCTTTTCCCCCCAGCATCTAGCAGCCCTACTTTTCTTAGGTCCTCTGACAATATCAACTGGAAAAATTTCCAAGAAGAATGGGTCTGGGTTTATCTTTTTTTTTTCCCCAATTAAAGCTGTGCATTTAAACTGCCTGTGATAACTTCTTTTCCCAGTTGCACATGTGGAGTGTCTCAAAAGTCTATAAAAGTCATGCTATTTTATGTGAGGGCAAAATTAATCTTTAAGCTGAAAAAGCTTTTGCTATTTTTGTTTGCAAAATGCTTTTAGGTCTTTAAGTAGAGGGCACTGTTGAAAAGCCCAGGGATGTGTTGGTTTTATTATTTTTATTAATATACTTTAAAAGCAACTCTGAAATATTTTACTTGATGTCTGAAGCCAAGGCAGCAAAGTGCAAACCACTTTGTCATCTCCTAACGTGGAAAATGTGAAACAAAGTAGATGTACCTTCTGCTGTTTTTCTTTCCCCTGTCTTTGTTTCTCTACTTCTGGGAGATAAACATTTCTTTTTTTTAATGACTGAAAACACTGCCTTTTTAGGCATGAAATACAAATAATTTGTATTTTTTTTTTGCTATAACTGTAAGCATTCTTCCACATCTCCCATGTTATTCTCCCATGAAAAACTTCCTTACTGGGAAGCCTTGAAAAACAGCACTTACTCCAGAAACACTCTGCACTTATAATTCTGTGCAGAGAAGACTTCTGAGTTAGGGTCCCTCTCTCAAGGAGCTTGCTGAAGGGCTTGCTGGCATGTGTAGTTCCTGAAGAAATCAGCTGAACTTGTAGGTACTTGACATAGCTGGACTTAAGGCTGTTGTGGCTGAGAACTAGTTCTGCTCTTGGGACACTGGTCAGGCTCTAGGGCAATCACTGCCTACATTTCAAGAGGATTAAATATAGAAAAGCATGGAAAATAACTGAAATTCCTAGTATGGTAAGACTGACCAGTGACAGGACCTGAGGGAATGGCCTGAAATTGTGTCAGGGGAGGTTTAAGGGGATATTAGAAAAGGTTCTTCCCCCAGAGGGTGGTTGGGCACTGATCAGGCTCCCCGGGGCAGTGGGCACAGCACCAACCCTGAGAGAGCCCAGGAAGTGTTTGGATGATACTCTCAGGCACATGGTGTGACTCTTGGGGATGGTCCTGGGAGGCACAGGAGCTAGACTCAGTGATCCTTGTGGGTCCCTTCCAACTTGGCATATTCTGTGATAGTCTAGTCTTTAGCTTGAAAAGAACCCTCTGTTTTCATGCATGTGAACCATTTGTATATTTGCTGGGGATGGAGGGAGGTTGTTCAATCCAGTCATTCCACTGAAGGTGGAAAGCACAACCAGGACAATCCCGCTTCCACCTGCTGGCACCCCGTGTCCCCTGTTGCTGAGCATGGGTCTGTGCCCTGCAAGGTCCGTTCCTGTCCACAGGCAGCTGGAGAGCCCATGCCAAGGAGCAGAGGGCAGCCAGAGCTCCAGGCTTCCTGCCTCGCCTTGTTTCTCCGTATCTTTCCCATAAGCACTGTTTTCAGCTGGGGTCCTGTTTGTGTTGTCATTTTAAAGCATAATTTGTAATGTTACCGTCAGCCAGCTGAAATTATTTCCCTTTTGCCCCCTTACTGAGAAGATTTATAAATATTGAGTTACACAGGAAGCAAATTCTCCTGTTATCAGATTGTTCTGCAGTCACTTTTCTTTTCCTCAAAAGCATAATGGTGAACTTTATCAGTGCTCAGTCATTTGTTTCCTATTAAACACAAGTGATTAAGATACTGTTTGGTTCACTGGGAAGAGTTACTGACCTGTTTTGTCTGTAAGTGTGTCTTTAAATTAGGAGACACCTGAAACTGGTAGGAAGTGGGTATTAATTGGGTTCAAGTTCCATAAGCACAGCTTGCAGTTTCCCAGTGGGATGTGGTAAATAGCCGTCACCAAGATAATATTAATTACATTATCTCCCAGAGCGGTCCCAAGAGGTGCTAATATAGCACATGTGCCACTTGGGCTTAGATGCTTAGACATGAAGATCAGTGTTTTCTGCGTCACAGCGGGAGTTGGGTGAGATAAGGGGGTTTGGATTTTCTGGGTGGTTGCGTGGGGTTTTGCTCTCATGAGTTTAAAAATCAGAATATCATCTAAAGCAATAGCTGAATTTGGTTTTTGTGCCCTGACACCTTAAAAGGAACGATAATAACAACCCAAAATATGGATTTCTTAAAACACCTGAACAGAAAGTGTTTGTTGAAGCAGAGATTGTGTCTTCCTTGTAGATTTGTTCAGCTCCAGAGTGACTCTTAAGCAGTATAGAGACCTCATTTATCAGAATCACACTCCATGCCACCGACTTTATCCCTGGTCATGCCCCTGGCATCTCAGTGGTGCTCTGCCCTGTACCACCAGCACTGTCACAGGTGGCTGCACTCTGGCCACTGCCCTCTCCAGAACAGCAGCTGACAGGCTTTTGCTGCAAAAGCCCCTCTATTAATTTTGCTCAGCTGGTAGGACATGGGCCCTGGGTCTGTCTGATGGACTCCAGGTGGGTGCGTGGGCACGTGCAGGTCAGACCACCCTCACACTGGAACTGCTGAGCCAGATGCCTCCCTTAAGCCCTTGAGGACCATGTTAAGTCTTTTTAGCCCTGTCGACCCAGCATCCTTCCTTCCCTGGGTATTGATGGGTGGCAGAAGCAAGGAGCAAACAAATGTACTGTTCAACTGTTCAATGACGGTTCGTCACTAAGTTCTCATTTGTTAATTGAAGTTCAGCAGGCTGGGTTCATGTGGGATGGAAGTACACTGGCCTGGGAGATGGAATCGACTCTGACCTGATAACCAGACTTTTCCGTCTGGGCTAGAAAAGCATGAACCTGGTGGTTTGTTAGGGACGTGCTGGCAGACACTTAAAGGCAGCGACGCTAAAGGCACCATTATAATTAGCTCAGTCAGAGACTGAGCACATAGATTTACTTGAAAACCAGTGTGTCTGTTCCCTGGTCATCATGACCTCTGTGGAAAACACTGCTGAAAGAATACTTAGACTTTAGTCTTCTAATTCAATGTTACACATCCCTGTTGACAGTGTCACATATTACCACTATTAATTAAAGGTATCAGCATGTTCCATAAGGAAGGGAATGACTTACAATGTAAGAAGTCACTTTATGGTTCTCAGAAACTGACTGGTAGGTTGATACTGTATTTTTTTGGTTTTCAGACAGGACTTGTTCCTTGTTTGTGAAGCTTAAATTAAACACCAGAGGGGTTCACATATATTTGGATGAACGGGAAAGATGTGCCCTTCAGTCTCTTTCACAACAGCTCAACACTAGCATAACCACCTTAAAACAAAGGGAAGCTTTCATCCTTGTTCCTACAGCTACACATGAAAGTCTGAATTGAAGTGAGATTGAGCAACATGAAGAAAATAAATAAGTAAGCCTCATTCTTGACTGTGGAAGAAGTTGTTTCAATAGAAAAATGTTAGCCAGCTTCCCAAAATGTCACTAACTGGATGAAAGTGGTCCCCTCGTAATTCCTGGTTTTGTTACTCTTCCCATGATGACACTTTCTGCTCAGAGATGCATTGCTGAACCAGGGTTGTACAGGACAGTGAGAGAGGGATGTTTTCTGGAGAGGGAAAATGCAAAGAAAAATGTTTCTTTTGTAACATATTCTGTTTTTTTTTTTGGGGGGGTGGTTTTGTTTGGTGGTGGTTTTTTTGTTTGTTTGTTTTTATGTTTTGGGTTGTTTTGTTTTTTTTTCCTGTAGCACTCAATTTTTCTTCAAAATGGGAGGGAAAAAGTGCAGGCTGATTTTTATGGTGAAATTCACACTCTTCCAATTTTGTTTTCTTTATGCTTGTATATTCAAAGATCTCCATTTGATTTTTTTTTAATTTGAATATAAGCAAACAATCTTTCTTTCCAAGGGGAGCAGGATAATTAGTGGCTGCTTGACTGGGCCCAGAAGGTTCTGGTTGGTGCTGGAGTCAGCACCAGTTTCCTGCAGTGACTTCGTTTGACCCGCACTGCTCTGACAGGCTGGGGCTGGCAGCAGTCTCAGCTTCAGCCATCAAAACATTCCTTTGTAGCCAAGTGTCCTTGTGCTTTCTCTGAAATATCTGGTGTCAGTTTTAACAAGAGGGGAAACAGACGTTCGTCACCATTAATTCGCTGGACAATTAAGCTGCTGATCTCTGACCTCCTGCCATTATTGGCTTTCAGAGCCAGGGTAAAGACCCTGCAGATATCTGTTCTCTGTCATTCCCTGTGAGCTGTCCTAGTATTTTATTTACTCAAAGGCTTAGCTTTTGCCCACCACCAGCCAAATGTATATGCTTCGTAATAAAAATTGCTAATAAGCTGTCCCAGGCAGTGGACATTAATCTCCTAGTGACAGTAACAGCAAGCAAAAGGAACAGCTGCCTGTCAGGGAAGCATGTAAGCAGGAATTATACATTTATTTAGATTTCTGTGCATGTTAGAAGTGTCCATCCCTGGCTGCAGCTGCTTTGGGTACTTTGGGCTACCTTGGACATCCAGACCAGGGGCAGGAGCTTTCCAGTGGGAAGCGTGGGATTGCTGCATGGTGCTGTTTTCCTCTTCTTCCACCATCTTCCAGGCTATGACAGTACCTAGCTTTTGCTCTCTCCTGGAGTCCCTGGTGGTCAGATCATTGTTCTTCATGGCCTTTTTCCACACTGCTCCTGGGGGGCTGATGGCCCAAATCAATACCTTGTTTTAATTCTGGCCCCAGGGCTGCAGTAAGAGCCAGTGGAAGTGCAGGACTTTGTGAGCAATGAGGAAATAGTTAATCCATCCCTGGCACAGAGCTCTGTTTTGTGTTTATTAAGACGGTGCCAGCTCTCGGGGTCGTGGCTGGTGGGTGGGTGGGTGGGAGAGGCGAGGCAGAGCGGGCCAGCTGCTTGCATCATCTGACGCTTACGCCATGCAGCCTTCAAGCCTCATTTTTCAGTCACTGCTTTTGAAACACTTCATTAGCTAATCAGAGGAACCCTCTGCCTTTGCTTTACAACAAGTTTCCTTGTTTTTTGTCTTCTACCTCCTAATTTTTTTTTCCTCTTTTTGTGTTGAGTCCTGCAAGTGGTAGCTATAGTAACACCCGTGAATGAGTGACTGTAGTGCACTGCTACAGCCCACTCCCCTCAGTGGAGCTCTGAGGCTGTCACACACCTGCAGTGGCTTGGCACCCTCTCTTACAGGGGTTTCTCTGAACAACAGACACAGTCTTCGCTTGGGAGCCAGCTCCATCCTCCTCTCTATTTGCAGCTGCAACCCACAATATATTGTGGCAGAAGGAATGAGTCACTGGCAGAGCAATCTGTTGCAGCAGATAATCACAGATTACCTCCATTAACCCGAATCTCTTCTGTAACCTTTTACAATAATGATCCCAAATGCTGACGCATACAATACTGTTACCATCATGTCTTGGGCTGTCAGTGGTTTTTTGAGGATGATGTTTTCTATGATTTCAGGGGTGTTTTAGCCAGCAAGATCCACAGAAAGCACCTGTTGGTACCTTGTTGCTGGACAAGACAACAGGACCAAAGCCAGGCTTTGTATCTAAGTAAGGGGAAAGTCTTCCCTAAAGCTGGCCACGTCCTTTTGCATCAGTCCTGTGCACCCACTTACACTTTTGCCCTGGTACACACATGGAATCTTTTTCCTCCAAATCAAAGTCTTCCCCCATACCTTTTTCCCCCTGCCAGCCACTCACTGCAACTGGCAAATGCTTGCTGTAACCAGGCATTTCAGGGGGTTTAATATCTCTCTCCACATTTCCTCTATGGCATAATTGAAGGCTTGCCATGTATCTCGTGTTTAATTTATGCTTTGTGCATACGTCTGAGCATCTGATGTGTTATTTGACCAAGGAGAGCCAGGAAGGTGGGCTGGGTTGTTACTTGCTTTTGTGGTAAAGAGAAATGTGCCTGATCCTGATCCCAAGCACAAAGTGACCCCTTCTGACACACGTGATGATGCTGTACTTTTCTTCCTGGCTGACTCTGAAAGCAAAAGGGCTGAAGTGTTACAGAAGAGAAGTTCCTCTAAAACAATTCTGGCAGTATAGCCCAGACACATCTACTAAGGAGGTTCCCAGACTAATTTTTGCAATTTTTCACTTTTTTTATACCGTCTGGGTTGATGTGTTGACATCTGTTGTTGATGTGTTGAGAAGGAAGGTTGAATCCATCCAGGCATATTGAAGGACAGTTCTTATGGCTGTTGGGTTATTTCCCCACACTGTGAGACTGATTGAATGCTCCTCCAGACCACTGCAGAAATACAAGAACGCCACAAGGTCAAAACATACTGGGGGTCTGATGGCATTTCCTCAGTGCCCTTTATTCAAGTGCCCACATCGGCACCTTTGTTGGTCTTGTATCTCTGATGGGATTCAACGTGGGAGGAGAGACTGTTGTAATGCAGGGATTTGGTAGAATATCTGCACGTGTAGGCACCACAAAGGGACTTCAGGGTCACTTTGTCTCAGGCTCTGTAGAGCTGAGACCTGTGTGTTGCATCCCTAAACATCTGCAACCTGCCAGTCTGCCTACCAAAGAACAGGACTGAGTACTCAGGTCCTTGAGGGATTTGCTCTTCTGCCTCCCTCACAGAGATTCTACATGTTTGTTTCTTACTTTCCTGGTGGCTGTTTTCCAAACTCAGACATAAGCCATCAAAACCAAAGGAGTGTGATGTTATTTATGTATGGAAAGCAAACCACATCTGGATTTTTGGGTTCTTATCAGAGCACCTCAAAGCTTTACCGATTCCACCAATTTGGTGTAACCTATAAATCAGTCAGGCCTCATAAAATAGCCTCTCTCAAATTATTAATCTTTCATGACATTTACTAAAATTCTTTTCTTTAGCCTTGTTGGTAAGTTTATTTAGGTGAGGGCAAAAAAACAGAATAGAACATAATTCTTGGCGCTTGGCTACAGACTGCTGATAGGAACGCTTGAATTCTCACCTCCCATCCAGTTGGATCTCCTCCCCACAGTTCAGAAATACTCCTTATAAAACTCAAATGTCAGGAACACAGAGGCTAAGCTCTTATTTTAGAGACTGCAAAACTATTTGTGGGAGAAAAAGCCCACACAGCTCTTTGACAGGGACAGACAGAACCCTCATCATTCCCTGCTCAGGGCCCGGTTTTTGCATGTTCTTCCTCTGGAACTGGCTCCATAGTTTTCAGGAGTGCTGAGCCCCATATATTGGCCTGTACCAGGGCAGATTTCCTTGTGTGTTCCTTCTGCCTGTCTCATGCTGCCTGTTGTGCCTTTGTGTTGGCAAACATCAGAATTGCACAGTATGGATCAGCAGAGCCTTCTCAGTGTCTAACTGGGACTTGCATGTCCCTTCAAGGTATTTTGGGTTTAGGGGCCAGCCCTAGGAATGTTAGAGTTGTTTGAGGAACACCACTGAATCCAGGGGCACTACACGTGCTCCTGAGCAGCCTACATGTGCTGTATGTGGGTGATGAGTTCATAAAGTCATAGAATACCCTGAGTTGGAAGGGACCCACAAAGATCATCAAGTCCAACTCCTGACCCTGCACAGGACCACTCCAAGTTGCATTTGCAGGTTTGGGTTTGGAGGCATCAGTTGGCAGCTTGCATACCTGTTACTAAACAGGGTAATAAACATATAGAACATTTCATAAGTTTAAAAAGCCATTTCTTAAAGAGGAGTTGCTTCCTGGAAAGATGTTATCAAGCCCTATTCAAGCAGGATTTCTAGAGCAGGGATTTGCATTCGTACTGTGGAAGAATGGGAAGCAGGTCTCCTGCAGTCAGTGTAATTCACAGCTGGGCAAATTAATTCAAGGGAACGGGTAAGGAATGTGGGAATTTAGATTCACTAGAACATTCAGATATGGGGAGGCCACCTTCTTTCTTTAATTCTCATGTACTTGAAAACATGTGACAGTTGAGAACATTTCTGACAAAAGAATCTTCCTTTTGGAGAATGAAGTTTTGTCAAAAATTAAAGGGTGTGCAGAAAAGTGTCTACCTAAAAGAAAAGGAAAAAGATTTGATTTTTCTAACTTCTTATTGACAATGTAGAAACATCATTTTAATGAAGTAAAGAGTGTCAATTTACCGTACCTGTTTTGTTCCAGTGATATAATATATTAATACTCTATTTGATGGTAATGTTTTGACGTTAGAGAACTGAGATGACTCAAATGTTGTCACAAAGAAATGGTTTAATTTCTTTTAATCAGAATTTTGTAGAACTCTGAAATACTGACTCCCAGCTCCAGTTTAGAGTAAAGTTTCACTGAGAGGTATGGTGTTTTCAGCAGGGTAATAACCTTTATTCTCAACAACCCCGTTCAAAAGGTTGGTCTCCCTCCCATAGTAATCATTGAGGCTGGAGTGTTGCAGTCAAATTGTTCTATCAGCTACACCACTGATGTACAAAATCTCTCAATACTTCCCAGATTCAGATATCATAGCCTCTGCATGTTCCTCCAAGAGGCCTTACAGACCCAGAAACAGCTTCCAAAGGAGCACACTGGCTCCAGATTCACTTGTTGCATTGTCTCTTCTGCTCTTGTTGCCAACTGCAATGTCAAATACTACCCAGGCACTTTTCCATTTGAAGCCTCAGTTTATCTGAACTACCAAGGCATGGTAGTGCATTCTAAACACAGCCTGGACTTGTGCCAGTAGCCTAGTTTACTTTGAGGTCAAGAATAAGAAGTTAAAAGTTTGGACTGTGCTTAGTTTTACTATTTTAGATAATAGCTGGTTTTATTTTTGTACATTTACTGTTTGTTTGTTTGTTTGTTTTTCAATAGGTTGTAAACCTCCAGTATACTTTTTATCTTCTGGACTATTTTTGTTTGTGATGTAAAAGCCAACAATCTCTTCTCACTCATTCATCTGCTGCAGATAAACACAATATAGTTAAATACAAAGTGTAAAAGAGAGAGACCCCATAATAGACAAAGTAAAGATGCTTATGCAGGGGAAAATTAAGCTGCATTGAGGGAAATTACATCACCAGACAACTCCCTGGTAGCATGTGCAGCAATGAAATGTATGCCCAGTATATGTGAACTGACCCACAAAACCCAAAGACAACTCATTGAATTAATCTCAAATATGCATTAAAAATACCTTGTGGAGCATGTAGGCAGAGTTGTATGGAGGATGCCCCAAACTGGGATGCCTGTGCGAGACCAACAGAAAAAATTAAAGGCCTGCTTTTTCAGTTCAGTTCAGATCCTTTCAATGTGCTCTGACTAGGCATAAAGGTGGCTTATGTAAAGACTTCTTTATATTCCTAGAGTAGTACCAAAATGGCCTTGACATATGATAGTTAAGCCTTGAGGATCAATCTTCAAAGACTAATCCCTTAGCTTCCTCTGTCCCTGCAGGGCAGTGGATGTTATAAAAGCATATTATTAACATTATTATTAACATATAAAATGTGCTGTTAAAGTTATGTTTCAGCCACTTACCAATACTTACAGCACTCCTAGACCACCTCTTTAAATCAGAGGTAGGTATTCCTGCAGTAAGTGTTTGTTTATGAACAGTGACTTCTGTAAGCCAGTGTTATTAGGACTTTAGATGCCGGTTGTATACAAAGTATTTTGCCCTCTGGTCCTCTGGTAACCAGATTGCAAAGCCAGCCTGACTCTGCTGGGGAGAAGCTTGCGTTTTTGCTTATGAAATTCCCATCTCTGTGGTTCTGAAGGCTTAAACATGAAATACATCTGCTGTTCATTTCCAAAAAGCAATGGGATGTTTTGCACAGTGGTTGTCAGGCTTAGGTATTTGTAGGAACGTGCAGATGATTTATGAGCAAACATGCTGTGGCAGCAGGGAAGATGGGCACAAAACTCTTATCACGGTCTCTGACTATTCGGAGCCGCGTTCATCGAAAGAGGCTGTGGGAGATAAAGGCAGATTAGCATCCGTAAGAGGAGCTGTGTAATGTGATTCTCTTTTGAGGGCATGTTGTGGACTTTTTATTGTATCTTATAAAAGAGAGCCTCTAGAGACTGGTTGTCAGAGGCAGTGGATCCCAGTGGATGGTGGACACCTCCCTACTTTTTAAAATCCAGCCCTCATACTCTTCTTGTTTTCCTTGAGATGACACAGGAGGGGATCCATAAAGATTCCTAATGGTCTTGTAAGTGCTTGTTTTAAGCACAGGTTAGTCAGGTGTATCATCTTAGATCTAATAAGATTAAAACAGGGTTCCTGGGGGGTTTTTTTTCTGCTTTCCCAGGGGAGGAGTGCAGGATGAAGGGCAGAGAGCAAGCAGTGTCTTTCATTCTTTGAAAACAAGCTGGTTTTATTTGCTAGTACAGCTGAGCATAGGTGGGACTAATATGAAAGAAGAATAATGAACTGGGAGAACTTCCATGTGAACCAGATCTAATAAGGGTGAAACTGTTTGCCCTGGAGGCTCGATGTATTAGACATGAAAAATTCCTAGGGGAAAATGATGGGCTGATAAGTTTTATTCATGCTGTCTCATTAGGAAGAGCCACTCTGGAAAACAACCAGATTAAAATTGGTATTCTTTTCCTTCACAAATACATGGTTAATCTTTGGGACTCCCACCCACATGAGGCATGCAGGCATCCAGCAGTTCAGGGCATTTACCAGGATCATAGGAACAGCCAGATTTTCAGTAGCATGGATTCTTAAAAATAAGAAGAAATTAATTGGAAGCAATGCACCTTTTTGTTTCGTTAGCCATATCTAATTAACAAAATAGGAAAGAAAATTCCTGCTTTTCAGATACTTTAGAAGCAGCTTTCCAAGATTTTCCTCTGAAGCTGCCTGCACTGGACAGACCTTAATCTATGCATGTCTTAATATCTTATCTTTATAAATATATGGCATATATGGCAATTCCATATACACAGATACCTGCAAACACCTTGATGGGAGAGAGTGAGTAAAGAAAAGCTGGCAAGAGGAAGAGGAGAAGAAACGTAAACATCTTTTGAGTGGGGATACAACACTAACCATGATTTTTTGACTTTTAATATTTTTTGGAGTTTGTTTCACTGCTTCACGTGCTGTGTAATCGAGGCCTAGGATTCCAAGCATACAGAGCTCTGAACTCTTGTTGGGAAGGCCTTGGATGACAGCCCAGCTACTGCTGACAAATGGAAGACCCAAGCTGTAGTCATCCCCCAGTGACCTGTGGAGAGTTTGCCTAAACTGGATCAAATAGATTGCAGTTAATACAGTTGAAGGCTTTGAAATTTTAGGCTGTCTTGGGTTAGCCAGGCCTGGCAGCATGTGATTGTAGCTTATCAACTTGAGCAAAAATGGAGCAACAGTGGGAAGCCTGCTTAGCTGTGCTTAAAAGCCACCTTGCAGGGTGGCATGAGACACAAATGGAATATTCTACAGGCACAATGCTGGAATGAATTCACCAACCAGTACGGTTTACTGTGTGTTGTGAAATATCTTTAATCAGCAGAGCAGGAGCAGGGCTTGATGCTGTCTTTAGCAGGATTAATGGGCTCAGTGCCTTGGCTTCTTCAGCTTCTTCTTCAGCTCCTTCCTCTATCTCTGATTTCTCATGTAATTTTGGACAAGCCACTTAGTATCTCACTGGCATAATAGTGTGCAGGTATTTTCCTATCTCCTCTCAGTGTTAGGAGAGTAAGTACATCCTGAATAAGGGAGGGGAAAAAAGGTAAGCACTTTAGGCTAAGGGTTTTGCAAATGTTTTACATGTGTGCCTCTGGTTATGTCTCTCTCCTTGCAGGCAGAGATCAGAGCTAGATTTGCCATGTGGCATCACAAGATGATACGAAAAAAGCCATGTATTTTTCAGTAAGTAAGATGTAGAGCAAATGCTTTTGTTTCCTGTAGGACTGGTTGACATGTTAGAGAATTAGCTTCAACCCTCAGTTTGCAAATGCTGTTAAGTGCGTGCAAGGAGTGGAGATGAGATTTCCTGCTGTTGCTGGCAGCTCACCTTTCATCATCAGCAGCAAACCAAGGTTTTAAAGCAGTCAGACCCTCCAACACCACATGATGGAACTCCCATCTAAAACATGGCACGCCTGTCAAGTCTTGCCCTGAGAAGCTGCCTTGAAGATTGCAAATCCTGTTCAGAATAGATGGTGCAAAGGCAGCAATCAAGGCAACGTGTGAAAAGCTTCCCTCTGCAACCTGCACAATGACTGACCTCTTCAGAGAAACCTCCCCTTTTAGCTTTTAGCTCTGCTAGACAATTTACTCTGTCTCAGCTGTCTCTCTGCATTATGTCCTTCAAACCCCCCAGAATTAACGTTTGGAGCCAGCAAACACTGCTGGCTCCACAAGAAAAGCTGAGAGCGGAAAGGTCAGGTCGATTAAAGCACTTGATCAGAATCTTTAACATAAAGACGTCACAGGCAAAGCAGTAACGCTACTTCACGCTCAGCTAAGAGCAAATGATTCATCAGGCAAGGCTGCTTATTTTTGGAGGATAGCCACAAAAGAGAAGAGAACATGCTGGCTGTATCGATCACGGTTGTAACAGGGGACCACAGAGCCCTTCTCCAGTTCTGATGGAAATTTAATGTCGGAAATACATCATCCAATGTAAATATATCAATATATATTTTGCATCAAATGGATTTTAAAAATGTTCTGGCCCAGCTTAGCAGAATCATTCCACCTCTGCACAAATCTCAGAGCTGTCATTTAGAGAAAAGGTCTATTTTGCAATACTCTGCACTGCTTGATGCTGCTAAAGATGCAACCATTTTGTGAGGACTTCTGTGAAGGTGGCTGGAGAAACAGGTGTGCCCTGAAATCTCCAAGAGTGCTTGGACCTAGAGGGTAGACCTTTAGAGGGTGAAGATGTACCAGTGCTGAGCAGATGCACCCTAAAGGATCCTTTCATCTGGCTTACTCCCACTGCCTCCTGTGTCCAGAAATGTTTGGAAATACTGTTTGAGCAGGCACTGCTGCCCAAGCAGCTGCATAACCCTAGAGCAGAGAGCCCCTGTCTGTCCTGTTGCAGCATCCCTGGCTGTTTGATCCTTGGTAAGAGCAGAGTGGGCCCCTGCAGTGACAGAGGCAGCAGCCAGAAGTGAGGGGCACGTGTTTGTACGTGGAGGTGGGATGAGCTACTCTAGAAGGTGACAGCCTGAGGAAGGGATCCTGAAATCCAGATTGAAACCCTGTAGCTGTCAAAGAGGGATCATTCTGCTCTGACACCAGCCCAGAAGTTTCCCTCCCTCCTTGCTTTCCCCTTCTTTCCCATCCCACACCCAGTGCTAGAAAATATATACGTAATTCATTTAATTTCCATGGAGGTTTGATATCAATGTATAGAACTGAGTTTACAAGAGTTCTTGGTTGCCAGGAGGGCCAACAATGTCCTGGGCTGCATCAGGCACAGCACTGCCAGACGGTCAAGGAGGTGATTGTCCTGCTCTGCTTTGCACTGGGGTGGCCTCATCTTGAATATTGTGGCAGTTTGGAGTACCACAACATATAAAAAGGCATCAAGGTATTAGAGAGTGTCCAAAGGTGGGCCATGAGGGTGGTGAAGGGTCTGGAGGGGAAGCCGTGTGAGGAGCAACTGGGGGAACTTGGTCTGTTCAGCTGGAGAAGAGGAGACTGAGAGGAGACCTCACTGGGATCTTCAGCATTCTCATGAGGGGCAGTGGAGGGGTGGGTACTGATCTCTTCACTCTCAACAGGACTCGAGGAAATGCCATGAAGCTGAGTCAGGGGAGGTTTAGGTTGGATATCTGTAAAAAGTTCTTCAATCAGTGGGTGGTCAGGCACTGAATGGGCTCCCCAAGGTGGTGGTCACAGCACCAAGGCTGACACAGCTCAAGTATCTGGATGATACTCTCAGACACAGGGTGTGAGTCTTGCAGATGGTCCTGTGCAGAGCCAGGAGCTGGAATTGATGATTCTTGTGGGTCCCTTCCAACCCAGTGTATTCTGTGATGGTGAGATAAATGGGTGTGAGGAATAACAGGGAGCAATAATTTAGAGAAGAAAATGCAGCCAAAGAGAATGACTGGCAGAGAGAAAGAATCAGGAATTCCTGGTGGAAGGATGATTCCCCAGAAAGTGTGTGAAGGGAGTGTGCAGAGAAGTGTAAGTACAGTGTAATGAGGTATAAGGGCAGGAGCATGAAGGAAGGAAGGCAACCCTGGAAGAGAAGGAGAAGAGGGGCAAATGGAGGTGGTGGCCTGGCATGCAGGAGCCTCTGAGCAGGATGGCAGGAGTGGGTTTTTGGGGAGATGAAAGCCAATGAGGACCCTTTGAGTTGCTGAATCCAACCCCTGTGGTCACTGGCAGCCAGAGCAGAGCCACGTGCCCCAGGAACTGGTGAACAGCTGATCACAGTACTCACCCCAGCCCACAAAATGCCTCTCAGCACCTTGTAGCATACCTAAGACCCTCAGCATGCAAGACCAAGAGAGCAAAACATTCTCCCTGATGCTGTGGCTGGAGGGATGGGAAAGGAAATGACTTTAGCAGCAGTGTTTGGGATGCACTGAAGAGAAGAGGGGAGGTGGGAGCAGAATTCATTATGGACCCAAAGGGTGCATCTGTGTTGCAGAATACTGCATAGTGCGGAGGCAGTCACAGCTCTCTGTGCTTCTCTGGAGTCTAATTCCTGGAAAGGGCATGGGGCTGTGTTTCTGATAGTCTAAACAAGCTAGTTCCTTTATGGCTAGTGCAGATATCTCTGCTCTACTGTAAAAATGCAGTCAGTTCCTGTCAAAAAGAAGTTTAAAATAATTCAAGGCAGACTCTGTGGTGGCAGAACCGTTGGCCACTGAAAGCAAAGGAATAAAAGGTGAGATGCAAAAGAAGCACTCCTGTGCCAAAGGCTCTTTGTGATCAGAAACACCCCACAGAGAGTAATACTTGGGAGTTTTTTCTGAGGCTCATGTTTCCTCTGTGGTGGTCTGCTACCTTTTGAGTCAGTGCTCTCCTAATTTAGCCTGCAATGTCATGTGGGACCTAACACACCCTCAGTCTGCAGTTGTGACTCTACCAGCCTCTCTACAAAATTAACTCGGCTCTGAATTAGTCATTCGATGTGCCAGTGCATGTAAAATAGACTCCAGTGAATCAGATTTTGTGTGCAGGGACTGGATTGCAGTAAATACAGCGACTTGGAGAATCCCAGTCTGCATCTGGGTTGTCGTGTCCAGAGGGATACTCTTTCCTCCTTGGCTGCACAGCCTCTCCAAGCAGAACAGGCACACAAATTAAGTGGGAATAAACTCCTAGCACTCCTCTCCACCTCTTGCCCTCTGCAGTAATGTGCTGTGGCAGCGTAAAAAATGGGGAGCATAAAAGAGAAACCCAGGTGAAAGCTAGAGTAAAGAAGTGCCCAGTGACAGTAAAACAAAGAAACAAACAAAAAACCAAGAAAAAGAAATAAATCTGGCCATCCCTCCTATGGGAGCTGCTTCAGATGTGAGTGCTGATGGAGCAGACACTGGGGAAGAGCAGACCCAGCGTGTCAGCCTGCATTAGGCTGCCTTGTGCTGAGGGAGCCCAGCCCACAGGCAGTGTCATCCAGTGATCCCAGCAAGGAGCAGGGCGAGGTTTGCTGGAGACACTGCCTTTACTGTTCGCAGCCCAGTGCAGAAGGCATCCCCCTGGGAAGCTCAGATGTGGCACCTAGAGATGCCAGGGATGCCCACAGCAAGGCATTTACGGAGGGATGAGAGAGATTCATCATCGTGGGAAGGCTGAGGGTCTTGGACCTCATTCAGCCAGAGCTGGAGGAAACCAGCTGAGTCATGCACCTTGAGGAAATCTCGAGATGGAGTGAGAAGGGGGAAAAAGAACCAATAAGAGATGTTTTCTTCATGAGATTATTATATTAATTTTCTCCCACTGTTCTCCTGTGAAAGCAGCAGAGTGTGCAACACCAGCAGTAATTGCATGTTGGCAATACATGTAATGTGAGAGGCGGGAGGGGATGGTGAGAATTGAATTTTGGTCTTCAGTTTCCAGCACTTCTTTTTGGATGAAATCAGGGCTTATTGCAAAACCAGAAGGGTAATATCCATGTTGAAAAGGTGTGAGCTGTAATTTTACAGGATTATTTGGCTTGTGTGAAGTGGCTGTTGGTTGGGGCAGGGGTGATGCTGGAGATGCTTGGTTCGGCACTGTCACCTCAACTGGACCTGAGGGGCCACAAGCCCTGACTCCCAACTTCTAGCAGTCTGGTCTTCTGCCAGATGCCACCTCCTTGGTCTGTTTCAAGGCTAAACAAGCTCAAACTTAACTGTATAATCTATGTATTGGAAGGGACCTTAAAGCTTATCACAATCCAACCCCCCTGCCGTGGGAAGGGACA
Organism: Margarornis squamiger; assembly: GCA_035222235.1. Classification (NCBI taxonomy): domain Eukaryota; kingdom Metazoa; phylum Chordata; class Aves; order Passeriformes; family Furnariidae; genus Margarornis; species Margarornis squamiger. The sequence continues at coordinate 30,327,900 of JAWWTY010000158.1, forward strand.
TCTTCCACTAGACCAGGGCTCAGAGCCCCATCCAACATGGCCTTGAACACTTCCAGGCATCTACCTGATCCCACAGGGTCTCAGCTTTAATTACTGGTGTCCCTTAAGAACTGTGACTGGGCTGGTGAACTCTGGATGTGACTGTGCCCTCTGAAGCAATCTAATCCTGGTATTTCTTTCTCTGCAGGGGGTGGAGGGAAACGCAAAGGCAAAAGCAAAAAGTGGAAGGAAATCTTGAAATTCCCTCACATTAGCCAGTGTGAAGATCTCCGAAGAACCATAGGTAAGAGCTTTTCCCTTCTTTGGAAGTGTTGCATAAATAAAACTCAGTACCTACCTACCAGAACCAGTGTGGCTGTAAAAAGACATTCAGAAATGAATCCCCTCATCACAATCCTGCGTTCCCTTCTAATAAGGAGCTCTTTATCAGGGAGGAAGTGAGACTTGCTGATTGTAGTCGAAGGTTAGTATTAATTATAGTCTGGATATGATGTTTGAAGCAACAGGCACTACCTCTGCCAGGCAGATTTGCTCAGCAGCACCATCCTCTATTCAAACCACAACCACAACACTGCTTTATGTAGGTTTTTTATAGGACATGTCCAAATTTTTTTTCACGTAATTTGTTTTATCGATGTGGGCCAAACACTGCAGATTTGGAAGGGAGCTTGCAATGGCCATTTCCATAGCACTGCATTTCTCCTGCTTGTACCTGCCAAATTTTAGCATTTTTTTGGCTGCTGCCTTGGCAAACAAGGCATTCCTTCTGCATTCTCCTCCAGAGAGCCCAGTATTGCTGGTCTTGCCACAAGAGGTTAACTTCAGCATTTGAGGCTGCTTTTTCTCCCCTACACATAAAATCCAGTCACTGGCAAGGAATGAATGAAAGGCAAGAATCTGTAACAACTGAGATAGCAGGCAGCATAATTTGTCTGACTTGGGTGAACTCCTGGGGTCTGAGTGACAGTGCCCTGGCACTATTTACGTTAGAAATTCACAGCGTGTTTATGCAGAGAAAATATGTGGAATGTTTTGAAAGTCTTTTCATGGTCTCCTTCAGTAGAATTCTCTTCCCTCATCCTCTGCTGTAGAGCTAAAGGGAGGTAAAGAACAGAGGAGTGGCAGGAGAAAAGAGTGTAGGTTTTCCCCAGTTCATGGCCAGTCGACAAATGCACAAACCCTGACCAATTTCTGAATGTACAGAACCTGCTGGAAGCAAATCTGACTTAATATGTTGTAATTTGCAAAGGGAATTCTCCCTGTTGTTCTGTCAGCCTTGATTTCTGCAGGGGAAAATGGCTCCAGGTAAAACGCTGCTCTTTACAAAGGTGTAGTATCCTAAAATGAATAGTCTTAAAAAAACTAAGTCTGACAATGATTTTGGTTTCTGAAATGCTATTTCTGGCCTTTTTTTTGTGTGTGTGTGAGAGAGACAGCTTTGTCCTAAATGTAATGTGGTTTGCATTTCTTTTGTGAATGTTTTAGTGAAGTCACTGGGCAAGAGCCCTTGTGTGATCTCTGGGTGGATTTGGCTTCACGACAATGATTACCTGTTGACTGGGAATTTGAGCAACTGACTTTTCCACAATGGGATATAAAGTCCAAATCCTTGTTCTGTGACTCTGATTTTTATTGAGCAGCTTGTCTGCTGAGCTGGGTGTGATTACATGAGGAATGAGGCACTTCTAAATCTGAGTAAGGTCATCTGTCCTTGCTGCATCTACCATTTCCAGTTAATATAGCTGGGGTTGAAACATCCCAAACAGCTGACTAAACTTCTCGTTGCCCATACAGGTTACCTGACACATCTTGGATGGGTGGGTCTGTAGCATTAAGTGTCTGTGGCTGATCTGAAGTGCTCAGGATGGACCTGTTGGTGTGCAGATCCATTGCACTGGGCTCTGTGTGCCTCGTGGGCTTCCAGGGACAAGCACTGGTCCTTGCAGTCTGGCCTGACACTGCTTCTTTTACTGCCTCTATTGAGGAAGAACCATTTCCCTGGCTTCAACCCTTCATTTGTCATTTCCTGCAAGTCCTTTAAAAGAATCTCAGGATTTCAGATCTCAGGTGTTCCCACAAGTGATTTTATGAGGGAATGTACTGAAAAATCCTTCTTGGACCATCAGCTGAAGTGCTCTGTGACTTACACAGTATTCAGCTTTTCAGTGTGTCTGCTCATGAGTCCCTCCCCTAACAATTTGTTAACCCACTAGTCAGTGCTAAGAATGAAATAGAGACCCAAGAAAGACCAGGTTGGATGGGACTTTTAGTGGAAGGTCTCTGTCCAAGACAGGAGGATTGGAATTTAGGTGATCTTTCCAACCTTCCAACCCAAACCATGATTCTATAATTCTAAACTTTATACAAGGGAAAGGCTACAGCCTAATTCAATTTGTTCAGAGATCAAGACAAACATGGGCAGGTTCTGCTCATCACAGACCTCTTTGCCGCCGATCCACCTCCCGGCACTTTTGGTCAGACAGAGTCTTGCCACTCTGGTTAAAAAGAAAATCACACCGAGTCTTAGAGTGTTGCTGGTGCAACTGGACTGGAGCACTAAGCTGTTGAGGTTTTTGTTACTCCTGTTTTCTGGCTGCTTCCCTAGAGCCTCCAGGGAAAGGCTGGAGGCAGGGATGGGATGGACTTTTTGCTTTCGCCTGGGCACGGACTGCACAGCGTAGTTTAATGCAGCCCTGAGCAATGGGTGGAAAATGCTGCTGTTGTAATTGTGGCAGGACAGCCTACATGTGTGTGCAGATGCCCACGTTTTGGTGTGAAAACGTGTGTGCTTTTGCACCCCACTAAGGTGTACTGAAAAGAGTCTGTGTCTTAAAAAAAATAGTGTAGTGTGAAAAGAAATCTGTGAAAAACAGGAAGACTGAAATAAACCAAGGGTCTGCGACCTGTGTTGACACAATTATGAGTCAGTTCATACCTTTTGGTTACCTCTGTGTTTACAGGAGACTCTGTGTTTGACTATCCATCATCTGGTGTCTTACTGAAAGACTTGCTTAGTAAAGCCCTTTTTTCCCCTCCTTCTTGTGCACAGAAATAAAAATCAAAACACCCGAGAGAAACATTGCTTTTTGATAAATAAACAAACACTGGAAACATCTTTATTAAAAGTGACATTTAGCCAAGGAGCTATTTTTTTGGATTGCACTTAAAAGCAACTTCTTTTCACCTTTCTTTTTTGTCCAAAGTATGCAACACCTTTTGCAGGGAAATTCAGTGGCCTTCATTGTGTGCTAATTAAATAGGCAAGTGGAGCAGGGATGCTACACTGATACCTTTACTGGGCTGAGAGGGGCTTGTATGCTATGAATGGCTAATGTATGTTTCCATTTACAGCCCTCTTCCTGGCTGTATTTAATTGTATTAAAACAGCCAGCCCTTTCCAGGTTGGAAAGTTTCTAATTGGCTTCTAATTGACTCATGATGGATGCTGATGGTTGATGTGGTTCTGCTACCTTTAAAACTCATAGATGATAGCTTATCAAAAGAGAGATCTTTCAAGGGAAGAGAAAAATAGCAAGGAGCAGCTTTGAAAGTTCCTACATTTGACTCTGCATAAAATGATGCCACAAGTTTGAGATACTCAGTAGTTTAAAGGCCATCAGTAAACAAAAGTATAAGAAAAAGTTGTAATTTTAAAGGCTAGAGTGTTGTTTTGATGATAAAAGATTCTGGATGTCTGTAAATATTTCTGAGTGACGCAAAAGGTTCTCTTGGTTAAAAGTGTGGAATTTTTTATTTATTTTGCTCAGACCCATTCTGTGCTTTTTTTCTTCCATAAGAAAACTGCTTGGGTGAAAGAGTTGATTATTCTGATCTTTGGCAAATTTTCTTTCGCAACTGTCCAAATGCTATATAATAAATCAAGATTTTTTTTTTTTTTCTTTCCCCCATAGATTGAAGCTTGTGGGGAAACTGCCACAGAGTGTGCCTGTGTTTGTTGCATAGAGTGATTTGTTGCATTATTGCAGGAAACTTTTAACTCCTTCAGTAAAGCAGTTTCTGGTTGTGCATTGTGCTCAAGATAGAAGTCTTGATAAATATTTATATTTTGTGAGATTTCACAGTCAGAAAGATCAGCCCCATTAATACTAATTTCTCCATTCTTGGTTTAAAAAGAGAATAAGAATCCTTCCTGTGCCGTTTAACCTCTTACATGGCATTTGCATTCCAGGGTAAAAGGAGCTTGAGCTTCCAATTCTGGCAGGTTCTTTTCAGCGTTTTTAAAAATACACTTCTGTGAGAGAAACACTTTGTAGAGATGGTGAACAGTGTAAGTGGGACAAAATCGAAGCCACAGAGTTCACATGCTCACTTTTACAAGAGCTGTCTCTTTTCTCCCCTCCTCACTTTTTTGGGGATATTGTACTTTTTCAGACATGATCAAGACCTTCACCTACATGATTTTTTTTTCAGTTGCTTTGGAGTTTATCTCTCTGGAGGCACGTGGATGGTGCAGGCGCTGCAATGGGTTTTCTGAGCTGCCAGCAAGGGTGCTGATGGCAGTCAAGGAGCAGCAGTGTGGACATCAGTGACAGAGAGATGCCCGAGTATTTATCAGTCTTCCTAAAAGTGCTTTGCAGCCTGCACCGAGCTCCATCCTGTGGCAGACAGTCTGCTGCTATCCCCAGGTTATCTCATTTAAAGGTAGCTTGGGCCGCCCTGCTCTGCCCCACAGTGCTGGGATGTCTTTCAGGAATTCCCACCAGTGATTCCTGGGTTCCTTGGCTTCAGGGATTTCCCAGCACTGCAGGGATAAACGGATGGGTTAGGAGTCTTGGAAAAGCAAAGCATGATTTTCCAGGCTTGCTCACAAGGGATGCTGTCCCTGAGAAATGAAGGGACAACACAGCCTATCAATGTTCATTGATAATGTGCCTGTCCCTGCCCCGCTCCATCTGGGAATGGTGACAGACCCAGGCTGTATCCACTCGGGGAATGGGGATGTAGCAACAAAATACAGTCCCAGGGTCTGAGGGTGAGTGGTGGTGTCACATATAAAGTTCAGGCACTGAAACTGGGAAAGAGGAGGCATCAAAGACCAGCCTGATCAAAAACATAAAGCAGTAGCCCATTTTCTGTCCACCAAATTCTTCACCTCTGATATTTACAGTGATTAAAAAGCAAAGTTGGGAAATGTAATCCCAAAGCCAACAAATACATCAAAGGAAGGAATTGCAGCTTGCCTTCCACTGTAAATAACCAAGCTCAGCTGGTTATAACTTCTGTGATTGTCTTGTAGTATTGGTCTGAACACTACACTTAAGCTGGTCTCATGTTTTTGGCTACAACTGGAGTTTAATTAAAGGTTTTGACAAATATTTGTTTTGTAGAAAGCATCAGCTTTTGTTGGAAAAAAACTTACATTTTTATTGGAAATAGTTTTTCAGCAAGTAGTCAGGATTCCAAGGCATGAAATAACAGCAAGGGGAATTGTGTCCTCTTTTCTTTCCAACCTTGTAGGCATAAGGGTAGCTGTGTTGGGAAGGTGCTGGTGATGTGTGTGAGTGTACAGCCAGAGCTGAGTACCCAGCACAGAGCTCTGCACCACCTCTGGGAGGCACTGGGTTTTCTGCAAAGCTGGGGAATTGGAATCAGTGAAATAGAAAATGTTGCCTATTAAAAAAAAAAAAACCAACAACACAAAGACATCATACTGTATCATTGTTATACTATTAATCAAAATTTGTAGAGAGATTCATATTGTTTAAGGCCCAAGCTGATAAACACAGGCTCGCAAAGAATTTCCTATCCACACAGGGTGTCCCTTTGAATTCAGTTGTCACCAGGTGGGGTTTTTTCAGCAATCAGAATCATTCTCTGTGTGAAAAGTTTTCCCACACCGGTGCCCTCAGATACCGTAATATCAGATATATTTCAGTGGCTATCAGCAGTAGCAAAGGGATGTTTTGCTGCTGTTCCTGCATCACCCAAGTGCCAGCGCCTCACCTGGGTGTTTGTTCACAGCCCAGGTGCTTAGGAGGGAGTGGGAATCCTGCTGCAGGGGCTCTGCATCACCCCAAGGGTCCCCAGGACCCAAGGGCTGGTTGTGACAGTGGATAATCCCAGGGATGATGGAGCAGTACCTAACAGAAATCTCCCTGGATGAGTTATCCTCCATGGTGGTTGTCTGAAGGACGAGTACAGAAAGAGCAGAGAGAGGGGAACCCAAGAAGGACTGAAAACAAAATTGCAAGGAGTGCTGAAAGCTTTGGATAGGATTTATTGCTCTAGAAAAAGTTATGCAGATTTTTTTGGATAGCGTTAATGCAGAAAACAATCTCAAACTGATTCATTTCTAAAGAAGAAAGTTCTTCCCCTTGACAGTGCCCATTCCATACACTTCCCTTGCCTTCACTTTCTCTTTTCTTTCCTTCTGTAGTAGACAGAGCTTTCCCCCTCTTCCTTCAGCCAAAGGGTCTCTGTTGCTCCCTTGAAGTACAGTTTATGTAATCTTTCCAGCATAGACCTTGCCTTCAGAGTTACCCCGTAGTTTCTTGGATTTGACGTGCTGTCCCATATCATGAATACATCTAAATTAAATTAGACACTCTTCAGGGGCAGGCACTGGCCACATGATAGAAACTGTTCCAGCACATGAAATGATATGGCTGATGTCAAAACCATATTGTTTGTTTACAAACCCACAGTTGGTTCAGTTCCTTTCTCTAAAATCCTTCAGATCCAACTATAATTCCATCATAAACATAGGTTTCTAGTGCTCTAATGTGGACAAACAGAGCAATGTTTGGTGCCCTTGCAAGATTAGCTGTATCCAGTTTATAGTAATGGGTGGAATTGAGAAGGGTTGGGGTTGTTGGGTTTTTTTGCAATTTTTTTTTAATGCCATCACAGAAAGTATGTGAAAAACAAGCTGTTTTATGCATCTAGTGAGACTCAAGACTAACACTGGGAGAACAGGCTTCTTGCAGGCTGCTTGTGCTTGACAGCTTGCAGGACGGGAAGGGGACGCAGGGGAAATGAGCTGAAGTGATCTCAGTCCACGTTCTATTTACAGAATTCATTTCACAAGACTTAATCCATTAAGTATTACCTTGGCAGGGGCAACCCAGAAAGAAACCAAGAAACATGTTGCTATTCTCCATAAAGAACGGGCAGCAAATCCACATCTCTCCATCAAACAGTGAGCCCACACTAGTCATTGTTCAATAGAAAGCCTCCTAAAGAACAGATATTATCACTAAACCTCCATATTTGTGTTTTGTGGCAAAGACTGTATCAGCCTTTGCAAATTGAGAAGGAAAAAAAATGCCACTACACATTTTGAATTACTTTCTGTACAGTGATATGCAGGAAAGAAATTAGAAGAGAATATATCCTTTTAAAAGATCCATTTCATCTCTTGCTGAAAATAGAAGTAGATATTGTGAGCTGCAGGGTTTTTCATTATCTTATTAGGTAACATGAGTCATTAAGTCTAATTAATACTTATGCAGTGATTTGGAATTGTAAAATGCTATAGAAGCGCTCACGGGTCCTGTTAAATAGTAGCACTTGGTTGTTAAGGAACTTTATTTTAAAACCAATTTACCATTTGCTGGATATGGGAAATGAAAGGTAGGGCTGTATTTATGGTAAAAACTTGCTCTTCTCCCTGCTGGACTCACCTGTAACTTTGCTCCTGATAGTGATGGGAGGGTGGTGGGAGAGCAAAACAAGCCAGTGAGAAAGTTTCCCTTTAAATTAAATTGTACAGGAGCCCTCTTACACTGAAAAGAGAGAACTGCAGGGAGGGAAATGGGGAAGAAAAGATCTACCAGACCTACATTATAGGGATGCTGTGAAGTGAACAGCCTGAAATCCTCACCTTTGGGGATGCACTCAGGCTTTTAGGGAGGGATGGGATTAACTTCAGTTAATGCTTCTTGAGGAAAAGAACTCATTTGGAGTAGTTGGGAAAGGAAACATTATTTTGACTTGGCTTCTGCTGGTTATTACAGAGGCCTCTGGGATTGTGGCTGGGCTTTGTTTTAGGCTTTGCTAGGAACAGTCATGCTACAAGTATGGCACGCTGAAAATGCTGCAGGTCAGGGTAGATGAACATAAGAGACTGAGGCCTTGATGGAAACATTTTGTAACAAAACACAGCTTTTTGAATCACATGTGTGTAGTAAAAAAGTGGAGTTATTATTCTGGTTAAAACTGGAAAGCTAACTTTTGTCTCTTTTATTTCCTTCTTTTTTTTGGTGGAAGAGGGGCAGGGGAAAAAGAAGCATCCCATTCTCTACTTAAAACCAGAAAATAAGTGGTAATTTTAATTTATATGAAAGTCACCCAAAGGCCATACAATATTTGGAGTGAAGCAAGATTCACAATTTTAATATCTATCTATCTGTCTGTCTGTCTGTCTGTCTGTCTATCATCCATCCATCCATCCATCCATCCATCCATCCATCCATCCATCTCTACAAGCTTCGTTATCTTTTCTTGACAGTGCAAAGGGCCAGTGAAATGAATATAAATTCAATATCTCAGTTTTAAATATAACCTAGGGCACTGAAAATTATTTTATGGGTTAACAGGGCTGGGATTCTTACTCCTTGTAAATCTATGTCTGAGGTGAGACCCCAGATAAAGTGTCTTAGTGGAAATAAGGCCCATTGTTGTCCTTCTGCTTGTGATTTCTGGCTTTCAAGGAAAAGAGGGGTTGTGTGTTTTTAGGATAATCCCACACCTAACTTTTAATTCTGGTTTTGAGACAAAGTGTGAGGGAAGTCACCTGGGGAATGGGACTTTTTGGTTGTTTGGCTGAATCCTTGAAGTCACTGAGAGATTCCACGTATTTTTCAGGAAATCACTATATGTGCTTTGAAAACACTTTGGAGGTGATAAGTGGAAATATTTCTCTGTGTTCTGTAGATCAGAAATCGGGGTATGGCCATGAATTCTGTTAAATATTGCTATTAAAACAGAACCCCCACTCAGCAGGATCAAAGCAGGAGCTATGAGGCCACTTCTGAATAGAGCTCCTGGTTATGCCAGTACTATTATTTACTTACTAATCACATTTTTACCACGCTAAACTAAGGCCAGAGAATTCTAGGACAAGTAAAATAAAATATTCTGTACCCTAAACTGTTGTCTCTTAGAGGAAGTAATGGAAAGGATGAGTGAAGGTCCAGTGTAGGGAAGGGAAACAAAATCATAGAGCAGGATGGTATAATGTAAACTATGAAAAATCTGAGTTTGGGCAGGAGGGTAGACTGGTATTTGATTTTGTTGAAGAATTCCCTGTTGTCCTGGAATTGGTAGAGCTCAGTGCAAAAATGACTCAACAAATAGTCTGAACTCTTATAATCCTTAAAAAAATATGTTATGGACCAAGACATTTAAGTCAACATTAGATTTAGTGTATTAAGATAAACGAGGAGCTTTTACCTTTCCAGAAGAATTACTGATTAATTTCAAAAGATGGGAAGTCTGTAAGGTATTAAAATGGCCCCCACAAGTATAATCTCAGCAGATAACTACAAAATTCCTTGTACCTGCCAGATTTCACCATCCTCCAGCCCTGCACCAGCATTATATTTGTACAGTGGCACATTGAAGGTCTCTTGACGTCACGTTGACTTTCTGAGCTCTCGCTTGGACAAGTTAGGCCAGTGTTGACAGATTGGTGAAGGCTGTTCTCATGAGCAACAGGACCTGGCTCCACTACATACAAGTATTTGCAATGTTGAAACAGCCCTCTATAAGTAAGTGCTTTCAGGCTTTCATAACTCCTGCTTCAAAATATTTTTGGCATTTGTAAACACGGCTTATGGAAAAACATGGTTTTGAGCACAGGAAAAATTTGGTGTAAGTCACTTCAGAGTTATTCTGATCAGTCCAAACAAACAATATTCAGCACTTGAGTACCATGTCCATCGCATTTGACCTTTTGGCATGGGTATAGTTTGTCTCGTGAGCCGTGACTTCAGCACGCTGAGCTTCAAGAGAGGTCTAAGAAGTAAGCAGAGACACCCTGCAAAGGTGCTACACTGACTCTAAAATGCAAAAGGGAGAAATGTATGGTGGGGAACTTTACTGAGTAGCATAAAACATTTGATTTGATGTGGCAAAGTGTGACATATTTATGCTGATCAGCTCTCCAGCAGCCAAAGCCAACTGGCAGCCGTGCCGCTCCAAGCAAGATGCTTTTCAGATCTCTTTGGCTGCGCCTGCTAAGCCTGAGCATGAATGATGAGGTGGGATGTCTTTGGGAAGGACCTCTGTGCTGGTGACAGGTTGGGGGCCACATGGGAGGGAACTAAACTGTCCTTGGGGAGGGAATGGGCCAGCACTGTTGGCTCCTGGACGCCTCTGTGTGCCAGGTCTGTGCCCAAGGAGGATGGAGAATGGAAGAGAGGAGACTGGGTGAGCTGGGGGAGGAACAACTGTAGGTAAATAAAGATACATCCCCTTTGCATAATCAGTGAGAGTATTTCTGAGGCTTGCTCTGCTTGTGAGAGGAGAAAAGACCCAGCATGAAAACAAGAGCTGTTAAGCAGCCCTAGAGCTGGGAGTGGACCTCATGACTGTCCTTAGCTCCACAGAGGCTTTCTTCCTCCAAGGTAGAGACTCATTCCTTCTGAAACTGCTTTCATCCCTGCCCAGGAGACTGTGGATGTCCATGGGGTGCCATAACCTCATTATCTTCTAGGGGAAAAAAAAAACCAAACCAACTTCTAAAAATACTGTCTATGCCAGAATTGTCTATGCCAGTGTGACTATGAATCAGTGGTCAGAGCTGTGAGGGAGAATTACAGCCTTTCCTCCCTGTTCTTTGCCATGGACAACTCCTAGTCCTATGACTAGGGCTAATGTCCTTTTTAGAATCTACTTCAAAGCCTCCTCGGGGGCCAGAGCCTTTCTTATGAGTTAAAAATCAACTTGTTTAGGTAGGATCTTAAGGAGTGGAAGGAGGCAATGCAAAGTTTCAAACTTGGCAGAGGAGCTGCCAACGCAAAGGTCACACAAGGTTGTGGTTACTCCCACTGTGCAGTGCAATGGGCTCTGTGCATTTGTACAGACTGGGATTACAGCAGGGCCAGCACAGAGACAGGGAAGACATGGATCCACCCTGTAGCCATGTGGTTTTCGCAAGTTTTCTGGCACTGGCCTCTCTTCCAAATCCTAAAGGAGCTCTGATGGAGACCTGCCATCCTGGTTCAAAAAAAGGGCTAGGATTTTATTCTCAATAGCCCCATTGAGCTCCATGGAAAGTAACCATCACCCACAACCAATTACTAGTAAAGCACCTATATACTGCTTGAAATCTGTAAAGAGCTCTGTAAGTGCTCCCTGTAACTCACAGGAGGTAAGGTAGTCCTTTGTTTTCTCTTTGTTCATATCATATGAGACCAATTGAAAACTTGTCCTTCTCCATCCCCAAGGAGAGATTATGTTTTTTTTCCTAAGGCCCAGTGTTTTTTCCTTGTTCATTGCAGGGGGTTGGACTAGATGACCTTTAAAGGTCCCTTCCAACCCAAACTATTCTATGATTCTGTGATTTTAGCCTTCTGTCTCACTCATTGCTGGAGGGTGATGATGCTAAATCACATCTCCCAAAAAGCCTTTATCCTTTGTGTAAATTAGCTGATAGCTTCCTTCTACTGATGCAAGTCAAAACAATGCTCTAGCTGGCAGAATTATGTGGAATTCTGCCTCGTCTGTTTTTTGCCTCCCATCAACAAACTAGTATTTCCCTAACAAGTCCTTAGATCTGGCAGTTTTCCAGGGCTTCCCTTTTTGGTAGGCAGCAATAAGAAAGGGAATCACATCTCGCTGCCAGTGCACCCACTGCCAGCATGTATTGGGGAGGGATCAGAAACCCTTTCCTTTAACTGCCTCAAAGAGAGAAAGCACTGGGAGTTCAGCTGGAGGCTCTGCCTGTGAGATGTGGGTCATCAAGGCTTGATTTAGAGAGCAAATAAAACACCCCTTTGCTTTTCTTCCTCCCTTTTTTACCCTTCCTTTAAGCAAATTTAAGTCCTGGTGACAGTTATTGCACAGAGAGCCCTTGAAAGGGAGATGTCGTGGATATCTCCCAGGCAGGTGCAGTCTGAGTTCCCTCTCTGTGCTCTGGTCCCTCCCAGGGTGGAGGTACAATGGCAAGAGAGAGAATATTTCAGTGCCCATGATCGCTTGCTCTTGGCTGGCTCTGCCAGCCTGGGTGCCAGTTGTGGTGGTGGGTTTTGCATAGCTGTGGGTTTGATACCAGTTTAGCTGCCAACTGGCAGCATGAGCTGTGTAACTTTCAACTCCACAAATGCCATGCCAGCATCTGTTTCTCATCCTACAGCATTTTAAATAATGCACATTTCCAGCTGTCTTCCCCTTCCTTCCCAATTTCAGAGCACAGTTTGCTGGTTTCATATGTTGCTCTGAGGTGCATTTCCAGGCTATGCAGTTTGTCTGTATGGCAAAGCTGGTCAGGGGGCTGTAAGATTTGGTGTGAACTGTCCATGCCTTCATCCTCCAGCACAGTCATGCATCAAAGCAGAAGTCCTCAGCTGTGAGGAGTCCTACAGCTTGTGGAATGCCTTAATTAAACAAGCATCTCTGAAAGAGGTAAAGTGGTGGAGGTCCTCTGCAGATAACTTGGCAGCTCCCTAATACAGTATTCACGGCTTCAAGTCTCTCAGGGGGAAAAAAAAAGAAACAAAACAGCTTTATAGAGGATTTTTTAAAGCCCTGCTTTCCAGTAGGAATGTAATTGAAGAAAGCAGCAAAGACTGTGGAAGCATGCTGCTCACAAACAGAGGAAAGATTAAATTCCAGTGCTTTGTTTGGGGTAAATTGCTGACCTTCAGCATTAAAGCCATCTGAAGGAAACCATTCCTAGCATACAGCAAGACAGTTGCTTTTGCTGGCTTCTTTCCCGCATACATAGTAATAGTTTAATATGAATATAGCAGGGAACAAGGAAAATGGAAAGCATAATTCATTTTGAATGGCATGATGTAAGAGGTGATTTCTTTTAAGGAGATAGAAGGCAGAGGGATCAGTGTTAAATATTTTAAGTGGGCTCTTGGAACAATCCCATAATGGAATTCCCCACACCCCTGCTCCTTTTATGACTGTAAATTCTACATTTCCTGCTGGTTCTCTTTTTTATTTATATACTTTAAATCTAAATCAGAACAATTTTACTTACCCAGTTATAAAAATCTTTTATCTTCTATTGCACAAAGTCAATAAGTATTTGTTTCTTCAGCTCAGTAACAGTTCCTCATTCTGCTTTCTGGGCAGATTTACTCAATATCACTGCAATTTCTACCCACTGAGTTGATGTCTCAAGGCACAAACTCTTCCTGATGGGTTACAACTAAGCGCTTCCTACGGTAGCCTTATAATTTCCCAAATTCCTCCTCCCCCTTCAGAGCCTGGGAAAGCAGATGAACCCTACAGGATGACCTGGGGGTCGTGAAATCCAGCCTGTTAGAGCTGAAGTGGGGAAGTGCATTCCAGAGGAGACAACCCTTCCACCAGGAGTGTTTGCAGCTCAGGCTCCTCTCCAGCCCACAAAACACTGAGCTGATACTGAGCTCTTCAAGTGATTGCAAATGACATGGCCTGGGGCATGGAGACAGCAGATGTCTGGTATTTAGGTTGTTATGGCTTGGTGTTTTCCACTCGAGCTGGAACTCAGCTGCTGACTAATGCCAGTCCTGGGGACCCTGCACGCTGCAGTCTGGAGCAGGTCACCCGGGAAGGAAAATCCATTGAAAAGTGTCACCTTGCTCTCAGTCGTTTGAAAGGGGAGATGGGAAGCCGGCAGAGGCATGAATCACTGCAGAGAGGTCCATGCTCAAATGTCAAGCCCACAGTTTTACCATCAGTCATAAAGGAGAAAACCACTTGGCAAATCCAACCCAGCCCTGAACCTGAGTGACAGAATAGCCTCCTTCAATTTGGATTCTCATAAATGCTGAGGTTTTCATTGTGTTTAAGTAAATCAGTTTTACTCCTCAGCCCAGGCTTATAAGCTGCAGTTATATCCCTGCATCCTATTGCATTGGCCTATCACTCAGCTGCCCTAGAGCATACCCAGTGCTGTCCAGATGTGATGTCATGTCCAAGCTCTGCATGTGAAATAGAGCTAGGAATGGTGTGGATCTGCCATGGAAGTCCTGGGGGTCAGAGAATCGGTTCTTGGCATTGCTCTGCAGCTTCTGTGGCTGAAGAAGGGGAAGGCCATGTGGTCATTGTGCTGTAATAAATATAGCTGACCTATCTGAGAGAACTGCTTTGGGCAAAGAGTTATCTGTGGCCTGGAGGAGGTTATCAGTCAACACAAGGAATGTGGACTCTGGGTCATATTCAGCCTGGGAATCAAAGAGATTGGGGTTAAAGAGTCTGAGAAAAACAGAGCTATGGTCATGGTAAAAGATCATGCTCTATCTAATTCAAGGCAAGGAAAAGTGCATACAAAAACTCATAGGCAGCATGAGGCTGAGATGAGTAGTAAAACATTAATGCCGTCATGAAACATGTCATCAAATGGCAAAACCAAATAATGATGAGCAAAACCAGCACCACAACAGGCACTCTGGTTTTGTCCTGGTGGAAGTTCTCCTGATCTCTTGATTTGCCCAGGGCCCTTGCCATGCAGCCCATGAATTAGAGTTGAGATTGCAGGTGGTTTAGTGCAATGGATATGGGAACAGCCTGAAAAGAGTGGCAGCATGGGCTTGTTAAGAGGTAGCAGGAGCAACTAATGTTTCTGAAGGGCTTCACCCAAACTGCAGATGAACATGCCATGGTGTTCCATGCTGTTGCCCATTGCAGCTGGGATAGCCTTGTAGGCATTTGTTATTTCAAAGTGTACATGCCCTGCCATTTCACGGTGTTGATCTATGCCACTTTAAAATGGAATGCTTAGAAAATAGGTCTTGCTTGGACCTCCTGCTCTCTAATTTGCACTGAGTGAAATTTGTGCCCCTGTTAACTTTAGAGAAAGGTTTTAAGGCATTGCTTCAGGGATTTCTTATTATTAATGACCTACTGTAGCTCTTTGAAACCACTGCTCTTACCCAGAACTCAACTGCCAGCTACTCATGGGCACCGAGAATTGTGGGATCCAGAAATTAAGTCAATACCTTCAGTATAGCTGGACTGATGCAGAGCTGTGAGAGATGATGTGATACCAGGAACAAGAAATAAAAGGTGGTCTCTGTCTTACCTGTGGGCAGTAAAAAAGTCAGAGTTTGTTAGTCAGTTATTCCTTACCTTCTCCTTGTTGGTTTTTTGGGGTTTTTTTTGAGGAACTGAGATATATTCCAACTAAAATGTGAGTATCTACATGGAAATTTTAAAGGCCTGGCCTTGCTTACTGAGCTTTTCAAAGTCATTGGGCCCCTCTGAGTATGTGCTGAAAGACATGGTCTGTTTCAGGTGATTTTAGTTATTTAATCAGTAAATTATGTGGAGGTCGGAGTGAAAAATACATGAAAATCTGATAAGAAACTGAGGAATGTCACAAGTTAAAATGTCTCACAAGAATGCTGAATTGTGAAAAAAAAAAGAGAGAGAAGCAAACCATTTCAATTAGATTAATTATCTGATTTAGAGAACTCCACAGTATCACAGTTCCCATTGAAATCAATGGATTTTTTATGAATTCCTGGAGCATCTTGCACCATTTGCAAAACTTTTCACAATGATGGATGAAGAGGGGAATTATCTGAATAATGTATTACAATACCTTCAGTAAGGCTGTGCCAAGGGTAGGACCAGGCGACAGAATGGATGAAATCCCACTGGTCAACACAAGGAACTAAGGAAAAGAGAGGTTCTGGGTCTGTTCAGTGGAAATACCATCTGTGAGAGACGCAAGCAGATTATTCCACGCTGAAGCCAGATCTGGCCACTCTTACTGATCTAATCAGTCTTGATTGATGAGAGCAACCAAAACCAGTTTTCTTAATTGTGCTGGAAATTTTATGTCTTCCTTCTGTCGTGTCTTTTTGCTGACTTTCTGCCAGTATTTGCACAAGCTGCTGTCACTGAACAGTGTAGATTGATTCTGGGGAATGTAAGGCAAGTCAGCCATACTCACCATGTTGACTATGTGATTCAAAAGTGGTTTGGCCACTCCTAAAAATATGAAGAAAGAAAATTCTCCTGGTCTTTGGCAGAGGATAAGGTGACAACCTTCCAAACACCCAAATTTCCTCTCGTTTAAAGTCTGACATCCAAAAAATGGGGAGGCTGTCGTCACATTATGACTGAGTTCATCTGAGAGCACGATGATACACTCAAGGGAAGCTGGCCAATGGGACGGGGTGGAAGACAGACCTTATGCAGACAGGTTTGGTTTTTCTCCTGAGGCACTTACCTGGGACACTCCAAGGCAAAAGACATTTTCTGTCATCCACAACAAATGTTCTCCATGTGCTCTGCCTCATTTGGCAATTGCAGCCGGGGTCAGCTCAGCACTTGATGTTGCCCAGGACTGTAAATTCACGTCTATGTAGTTTGTTGTGAGGGGGATTATCAGATGAGATCTTTTACTTTAGCTTGTGTCTGCTCTACTTGGACACTGCAGCTTGTATGGTATTTTTTATTTAGAGTAGGATGTTAAATGTAGTGTCCTGGCCAAATTCCAGCCTGGGTGTTTATATTCTGCTCAGTTAAATGGCACTGTTGGATCATTATGTGAGAGAAAACCCTGGTGCTTGTCCTTTGCTAGTAGTGTATATACTATACCCTTAAGAGCTGCTTTATGGAGAGGCACATTGGCTCTCCTCAGAGGACCACAAAGCCATGATTCACATTAGTAATGATAGCACGCACTAGACCAGAACTTGTGTCTTCTTTTTCTCTTTTTTCCTTTGTAATCTCAAAGTTTATTTTCTTACTCTTGCAGTATTGTTGCTTTATCTACAGCATTAGTGTCCCTGAATTACCACATGATGTATCTCCAGCACGCTGCTGCACCACAAGTCCACACAGTGGGTGAAGGATAAAAAACCAGATCTTTTAAATCAGGGTAATTTCTCAAATGCATATTTCTTCAAGAGGCTTGTTTAGTCTGTTTCTGTTTTGCCAGAACGTGTGTTTTTAGAAGTCTCCTCCTTTACCCGTTTAAGTCATGATTCTCTTTTGCTACATCAATAGTAGTGGTTGAACCTGAGAAGACTTGGAAGGTGTCTCTGACAGGCGTCCAAAAGCAATGAATATTTATTCGTATTCTCTAAACCTTTCCACTCCCTGGGTAGGACTGCCCTGTTTTTCTGTGTTTATTCAGTGCCTAGCACCATGGTCTTCTCCATATGTACTTGGTCCTGTGCCATGACTAGGCATTAGCACAGTAAAATAATCTTTATTAGTAATAATGCTACACATTAGTAACAGGAAGAGTGAATGAGGAGATGCAACTTCGCTTTCTCTGCGTTGCTTCTCGGGCAATTATTCCAGCAAGGCAGTTCTGCAAGGGTGGAGCAGAGGTCTACTCCTATCTTCTCTTTAAGTCTTGTACCAGTGTTGAAGCCATGGGTTTCCCCTCTTTGAAGGCCAGAACCAGGTAGTCACTTAATTTTTAAAAGTATTTATTGAAATACCTTATTTTCTAGGTGCAAACAATGGTAGAAACTATTGAGCTATAGAGCTTGTCAGGTGTAATGCCCTATTGAAAAGTAGCAAGACTCCAGGTTTCACCTTAAAAAGATGTGTGCCATAGGTTGGAGAAGCAGTTATAGATCTCATTAAGGCCAAGTACATTTATTTTATTTTTACCTGAAGCATAATTAATTCAAGAAGCTCGTTCCACACATTATATTTTTAGATAGTCCTGGGCCCAGATGAAAAATAGAAAAGCTGGTCATTTCCTCATAGTTGGGTTGCAGCAAACAGAACAAGAACAATGATTTCTGAGGGGGAACTGATGCCTTCTTACATAATGCAGCTGGAGGCTGGAGTTCACACGTGAAGAACACGGCTTTATACGTGCTCTGAAAATAGCACAGCAGGGTTGTAACTTGCATAACCTGTAGCTCTGTTTCCCAGCAGGTCAGTGCACACTGTCACCAACAGAATCCAAGACCACAGTTCTAATAGCAAATTCACATGTGAACTAAACATGCCCAACCAACCTCAAGTTGCCTTCGGATCCCTTGACTGGGAAGTACTGGAGGTGTATGTCTGGTTTTTTCACACGGGGTTGGCCCCATTCAGAGGGTCAAAGCTGTGCTATGGGTGATGCTGGTCATGCACAGGCAGTAAAATGATCTTGCCATGCAAGTGCTACTTCCTAAGTTTTCTTCTTGACTTCATCTCCACAGATGAGATCAGTGGAAAGGAAGATGGGGAGGGAATAGCATGGAGATTGCAAAACATGCTGGGAGAAATGTACTTTTCCATGCATGTCTTGCTTGCTGGACTGCACATTCCTCTTTCCCTGATGACAGTATTATGTGCTGGGTTTTGCTGGTAGCTAGGCAGCTACCCAGAGCAACAAATCCAGGTGCCAATGAAACTTTCCATTGACTGAAGTGGGTTCAAGGGCAGCAGCAACAACTCACAATTCAGTCTCCTCTGAGGCCACAACACAAGGTCCCATACAATATTTTTAACTACAAATTATTCCAAAATCTCTCTCAAAACATAATCTGTACTTCATGCTGCGTATCTGTACCAAAGATTTAGAAGAAAACTGGGTTATTAGTACCTAATTTACATTTTATGTTTTATGCTTCCTGGCAAGTTAAAGCTGTGGTCAATGGTTCGGCCCCAAATGGCCTTTCATTACTCAGGCTGTCCAGACATTCATAACCTTATGAGTCCTTACCAAAGAGGCTCATATTGGTGCCAGAAATATTGAGAGAAGAGAGCGCTCATGTGGAATATGCATAATGTAAGAACTAAATGGAATTCAAGGGAAGTAAGGTAATATTCATCCCTGAGAAAGTGACAGAGGTGCTTAATTATTACAAATCATAAAATTATACAAAACAATGCATGACTCTTATGCAGTCTCTCTTCTTTTTCCTCATCTTCTGCTGTTTTATGTTTATCTATTAAGGCCGAAAAATAAGGTCTCTGGAAAAAGAAACTGCTTGTGTTTTGATTCCCGTATAACCCTCAAAGATAGCACCCTCTGAGTTTTCCAGTCAGGCCTTCAGCATTCAGTGAGACTACTCACAGGTCAAGGTCCCAAAACATCAGCAGGCAGGGCAGAACTGACCCTGTAACACATAATAAATAATAACTGCGCTTCTCCCGCAGCCAAACCTTCTGAGTAAGGGTTGCTGTTCCTATTGGGCTGGGCAGCACCCTCCATTATTAAAGTTGCCTAATATTGCACATTATAAGATTAAGATTTTACCAGAGTTATGTAGTCTGAAATTTTCCATCCTGGATGTTTTCTGTGCTACATTTTTTTTCTTTTTCTTTCTTTTTCTTTTAATTTTTTTTTTAAATTAAAAAGAACAGGCGGAAGATGGGAGCCAGGATTGATCAGAAAGGGAAAGAAGCAGCATCGTTCTATTGAGGGAATGAGCACTGCTGAATTAACACCACTATAGCTATAAGCTAAGTGTGAGATGGTTTATTCCACTTTAGAGGAGGTCAGGCATTGCACATTGCTGAGGGAGCTCACAAAACAGCATTTTGCTGCAACTCACCTACCTGTACATCCTCTCAGTCAAAAATGAAAGCAGCCATCTAGGGTGCATTTCAGGGAAGGATCCCATCCTGAGGCTCTCTCAGTGCTTTTCCCACAGTGAAGGAAATGAGCCACTTCAGGCTAAGATGCAATGCCTTTGCAGATATCTCCCAAAGGATGTCCACTTGTAGAGCTGTTGCAGAGCTGCTGGTATGCAGTAAATCCATATCCCACTTGTACTGCTGCTTATTATCTTTCCTGGGATCAAGTCCCGGGATCAGATGGATGGGGGATTTGGGACCCATTATCTCAAAAGATTGAGATTTACTGTAGAAGTGGAACTGGCTCGTCTTAGGGGAACTGGAATGGGGAAGCAGTACAGCTGGGAAAGCTGGCAAAAAGCTAGGGAGGGAAGGTGAAAGAAAAAACATGGGGAATCACTGTCCACAGAGACTGCAGAACTGAGGATGATCAGCTAACAGAATTTACAGCTCCTTTCCCAGCTCCCAGCAGCACAAGCAGATACACTGACATACTTGTTTCAGCTGTGTTGGTATAGGTGTGAGTGTCATCGTGATGGAGTTTTTGTTTCAAAGAAAACTTAGGAAAGATCTCAGGAAAAGCTGTGCTAAAAGGACATTCTTCAAGTTGTCAGTTCAAATTTCCCAGCCTTCTGTGTAAGCTCTTCCTAAGGAGGAAGACCTTCTCTGTCGGTCCAGAGCCATTTTTTTCCCTCAGTTTTCCATTTCCTTAAAAGCTTAAGAAATTAAACATGCGAACATATGTGAGAAAACAACAAACACATAAAACAGACTATGAATTAGGGCTCCCTGTGCAACTTAAATTCATATTTCTGTATATATCAAATGCTTAATTTTCTTCCCCAGGACTCCTAATGCACTCATTTCAAAAGCCTGGGTTAGTCTGGGGATGGAACTGGGTTGTCTAATAAAGGAGGTTAGAATGACTGACTCATTTATTGCATGAGGTAAGAGGAGTGTGATAAATTTAAATGGGGATTTGCAGCATCAAAGAAAATGGTCTCATAGCCCAAACTATTGAATAACACACTAGGGAATTGGACAGGGATACATCTTATGTGGTGACAGGCAAGTCACTTGAAATTAGTTTTTCACAGTTGGCCTCTAATTGTGCTTTTCTTTTTTAATTTTCTTAGCAGTGGCCTTGAGATTTTTGGGTCTTGGTTACAAACATCTGCAACTAGAGCAAATGGAAGGCTGGCCTTGGACAGGGAGAATGGCATATAAAGTTAAATACACAGAAAATCAGGTCACCCCAAACAGTGGATACTTTTTACGTTAATTTTCATATGCTTAAGTTCCCCATCTGTAAAACTGGACTCTGTCTCTCAGAGGTGGGGTGCAAATAGATCCATGAGTACGTGTGAAGTATTCAAAGGCTACAGTGGAGAATGTCACAGAAAGGTCCACGGGGAAATGAATCACTCTGTCTTCAGAGCAGGCCTGACTAGTGTGCAGTAAATACAGTCTTGGGCCACACATTGGACCAGAGGAGAGAACAAAATACTGAATAGCTGCTCATTAAGTAACCACTGTCCGTTCTGTGCGTTGAAGGAGGTGAGGGTCCTGTGGGAAAAGCAGTTTGCAGTGATGTAATTAAAGGCTGTACCAGGACGCACACACAGTCAGGACTGGCATTCAGGCTGCACCAGCAACTTTAATTTAGGTTTGTCCTGGGTTTTGAGGCTTAACTTCGCAACCTCAATCACGTTCCTTTAATAATTTGGGGTGCGTCAGTGCAGCGCTACAGCTGAATTCTTCCTTGTGGAATATTATGTCTTATAAAAAAACCCATTCTGTAATCAAAAGTGAATGTGTTGCATTACTTCCTGTTTGCTCTCCATGCTGCTACGGATAATTGCTTCTTTCCTGCGGGTGGAATGAAGACTGTTGAAGTCCAATGGCCTCAACCATGGGCTGCTTATTCAATGTGGCATGTAAGCAGCAGGGATTTCCTTGTCCCTGGCTAGAGACCTGCATACTTTACCTCTTCCATGCAAGTAGGATGAAATTAATCAGTGTTGGTTTTCTCAGCAAGCAATGAAATTTCAACCACTGCAATGTCGGAGGAGGAAGACTCCTCAAAGGGGACCGGGAGAAAATGCATGAATGAGAAGTTCCTGCCAAGACACGAACACTACGCTTGAGTGTGTCTGAAACGCTGGGCGCAGAGAGTAAATAAGCCCCATGACAGGTCTAGCCTAAATACCCAGCACTTCCATGGCAAGTAGCCCATACTTTCACCGACCTTGGCATCGAGACGAGGATAATATTTTTGCAAGGATGAACTGCACTCGAACAATGTCTCTAATGTTTCAGTGTCGTTGCAAGCATGCTTTCCTTTCAGATCAGCCATGTGGCTCTTCTTTTCCATGCCTTTTCCCCTTTTCCCTTCATAGAAGTACATTTTATGTGTCTGCTGAAGAGGAAATCTCTGTCTTCTGTACAGTTCCTGGGCTGAGGACCCAGAAGACAGTGCACCTCAGTCCTGGAAATGTAGCTGTTAACCCTTAGCTGATGGTTCTCTTCCAGCCAAGCTCACTGTACTTAGTGTTCCCATATCTCACTTCCAGAGGAGAACCTGCACATCTTTAAGGGGTTAACTGCACCTGGCAATCTTGACTTCCATACTCTGTGAACTCTCCCCAGCAGCTGTTGCAGTGACTGGTGAAGCAGCAGGGGCAGAATGTTGCTGGTGGAACCGCAGCTTGCTCTAAACATCTGAGCATCAAAACACCATATATAGCACCTACCCCACCCATTCTGGAGGTCAGCAGGAAGGTACAAGCACAGGAGGCTACTCTGCTTGGTAGAATTGAAAGGGCAAATCCAAGTGGCTGCCCCATAAGTGATCCTTTTCCCTATCTTGGAGTGTCTCTTCACATTTATGGACACAGAGCTGGTGCTTCACAGAGAGAGAAGGTAGTGTTACCCAACTGATAAGGGGCAGGGTCAGCTGATGCAAAGTTCTTTTTTCTAGCCTCATCCACCCCACCTCCCTGTACATTCTTGACCAGAATAACTTGAGCTTTCTCAAAAGACTAATGGCATCTAGTTGTGATGCTGCTCTTACTGCACCAGAGCTACTCCTTGCCATATACTCTGGTGTACAAGTTTATAAAATAACCAGATTAGATCTCAGTGTTTTTTTTTAAAACTCTACTTATTGTGTGCAGACTTCCTGCTGATCTCCTTGAGTGAAGCAGTGCCTTGGTGGGTCAGCCCCTGGCTGGAAGGGTGCTGGAGCACACTCAGGAAAGCATCAGGATCTCAGTTATTAGTGTTATTTCTTCAGATCTAATGTAGTGCAAGGGGGTTTTGGAGTATCCTCCTCCAAGTGAGAAGTAAAATGTCTAAATATGTTTTCAGCACCTAAATACCACATCACTACTTACAAAGTAGGCAACCCTAGTTGAAGCTCCTGTCAATTTTGTCTTCTGTCCGCTGAAATTCTTCCAGTAACTTTGGAGGTGATAGTCTGGGCTCCTTGTTTTGCAGATCTGAATACCATTATTTTGTGTTGCTGAATATTTGTGGGTGTATGTTGAAATTCAGAAACAAAATGTTACAGGGATGGTGAGGGGGGAACACTTCAAGGGTAAGATGTTTTTCTTATGACAGTGTGAAACTAAACAGAGAAATAACAGGGGGAAAAAAAAGAAGAAGAAATAAACTAAAAAAAATGCAAATATTAGAATAACCTTTAAAACTGCAAAAGTTCTCACATAATTTCCGTAAGAACAACCTAGTTTTCATAAGAATAAAGTGGAAGTTCTCTCTAAAATTGCTTTTTTTGTAGACTATGGTTTTGGAGTCTGGATGCAAGCTGCCACACCCTCTGCATCCATTGCAACAATTTGGTAAGAAATAATCCTTAGTGCTGCAGACTTCTGTTAAGAAGGAGAAAAAAATGCTTTCCATTGTCAATCCCCCTCTTGTACAAGTTCCTTTCAGTGCATTTGGGGTTTCTAAATGACTTTAAAATCTCTTTTCCACTTCTCATATCAATTTTACTCAGCAGCTCCGCTCCTTCACGCCCACTCGGAGGGGGCTGTCACTCAGCAGGCAGTGAAATCAGCCTGTCAGTATAAACCAAGGCAAAGTCAGTGTCTGTATTATAACAAATAAACCATTTGTAGTTGAGGAAAATAGCCAGTTAAGTTGTAATTTAGCAGTGTTGTCACAGGTCAGTGATACCCTTAAAATTAGTGAGGGTTGATTATGTTTTTCAGTGTATTATTTTCTCTGATTATTTAGGTTGGTGGTTGAGCTCATTTTGCAATTTTTTTAAAGGTTGGCAGTGACAAACACTTGTAAAATAAGTGGAGTTTTACCAATGTGGAGTTTTGTCGTACTTGAAGTTTGGGGTTTCAGAATATCAGGAGAAAAATTGAAAGGGAAGAAAAAAACCCAGAAAACTTAGCAAAGAAGTAACAACTAACAACATGTAGTATTTTGTTAAAGGAACCACTAATAAAAGGGCTGAGATGCTAAGGACTTGCAGTGACTATTGAGCAGCATGCAGAGTAAGTAATGCCCATGAATAGTTTTATTATGTGCCTGTCAGTAAGGGGTGCTGCTTAAAAATGCACTCACAGGGTGACTGCTGGTGGCTCTGTGCATTCTGCCATCTCAGTGACCTGCTCAAAGTTTAGCCTCGCTGCTTCAGTTTCTACCTGGGCTACGTTAGAAGTCAAAAAGTAGTTTTGCAGAAGTCTTTTTGCCTTAAGAAAGTGATTCACAAGATGTCTCCATTAGTTTCCTGGAATGGAGATGTTTATTTTGTGCTATGTACAACAGCAACAGTTCTGTAGATTTCATAACCTTAAACGTTCAAATCGCAGCTTTTACTGAAGTTTTCTTTCAGCAAGTGTTACCCAGAGTTTCGCTGGGCAGGAGTCTGAATAGCAGCACTGGACAGAAAATAAGTTTGGTACCTCAGTTAAAATCTTTCAGACTGGACATGAAAGTCCCAAATAAAAAAGTGTCAGTAGCTACCGTCTTTGGGAACAGATCATCCAGTTCTGTCATTCCCATCCAAAGCAGAACAGAATGAGAACAACCAAGTGTTTGTTCCCTGAATTTCACAGGGCGTTTCTGAGGTGAGCTTTCATATTTCTTTGAGGTTTTTTTGTTGGGTTTTTTTTTTCCCCATTCTTCTTTCCTTGCCACAGAGACATTGTTGAAAGTCATTTAAGAAGATAAAGACAAACTCCTTTTCTAGCCAGGGTGGTGGGCAGGGTTATGGTGTGGGCAGCCCTTCCCCTGGGGCTGCACAAGTACCACATTAAAGTGCTGGGAAATTTTGGTGGTGTTGCATCTTCTGTGATCACTGGGAAGCAGTTTGGAAGCCCACCATGCCCTGAATACCTTTGTGACTAGCCACAAAGACACTGTGCTTGAGAAACCTCACCAAAGGCATTGATCCAGGGGTATGTGCTTTTCAAGTGTCATTTATGGGAATGGAAACCAGCTTGCTACTAGTAATGTGAATTTTTTGACTAGAAGTGTAACACACCTGCCCAGCTGTCTGTCAGCCAGTCAGTCTGTTTCCCTGCTCTAGTTTGCTTTTTGTTCCTTTTCTCTGTATTGTTATTCTAACTGGCAGCCAGATGGAAAAGAAAGGATGTGTTTTAAGAACATGGTACCTAACAATTACAGTTTAAAAAAAAAGCTTTTAAAATATTCCCATTGCGCATTCGCAATCCAGATTTCCTGGCGATTCATCCTGGTGCGTGCATTTCCACTGTCATGCTGGTGTTGACTGTGGAACTGAGAAACAGACTCAGTGGTTTATTCATGTCAATTGTGCTTGACAGAGGTGGGAAAACGAGGCTTGATCAAAGACCCACTGGAACTGATGGGAATCTTTCCATCCATTTCAGCATGGCACTAATAACTCCAAGGTCAGGGCTTCAATCCCCGTATGGGCCATTCACTTAAAGGGCTGGGCTCTGTGATCCTTGTGGGTCACTTCCAACTCAGAATACTCTGTCATTCTGTGATTTCAGCAGGCTTAGAGATCATCTCCAGTATTTGTGGCTACTTTTTGTTGTCTTTCCCTGCACCCCATTACTTCACACCACAAATTTTTGCTTCTCTAATTTAAAGAGGCTCCAGCATTAATGACAAGCTCCATCTTCTCCAGTTGAAGCTACTCTTGACCCTGCAGTATCTGCAGGGTGCTTTGGAACATGGGGCTGGGTCAGTGACCCATACAGACAGGATGCTGTTGCCTGAACAAGTAACTTTTAGAAAATACCAAAAGTGTCGGGGGAGGGCTGGAATAACTCAGCAGAGTAACTCACATTTTGTCAGGATGAGAATTTGTCTTCCACTGGAGAATAGCCTGGTCTCAGGGCAGAGCATTTTCTCTTTGCCATCTGACTGTGCTCCTGGCACAGGGCTGGGTGACCAAATGTCTCCCCTGAGAGAGATGAGGGTCCCTCCCCAGGCTCTGGACCCCGCTCATGTTTTTCTGTGCAGTGACAATATTGAGCTCACAGGATCTTATTTGATCCTCCTGCTGCTGCTACAGAAAGGGTGGGTGGGTGGGTTGTTATCCCTCCTGCCAAAATCTTTGTCCAAAATCAGCAAAGCCACATACGCGTTCTGGTTCAAGTGCAAACATATTTATGCAACTGTTTGTGGGATTTGACTTTCAAATAGAATTCCATGAGCAAAGCTTCAATACAGCTGCTTTCAGAAAACAAATCAGGAGATCCATATATATCAGCAAAGGGTATTTAACTGCAAATCTGTTACAATGTTCTCCAAACATTTTTTCCATATCGGCCAGCTCTAAGGTTTGGACTGTTTCCATCTTCAGTGTAATGCCACTGTGATGTGTGGAGTTTATCCCTATAGCCTAATACCATGAAAACAGTGGAAATAAGGAAAGTTATACAAAGCAAACACTGTCTGCATCTGAATAATTACATTAGATGTTCGATGATCAGGAGATTAAATTTTGTTTGTTTTTAAAAAGACAGCTGACAAGCAGAGAAAATTAAGTTGGCAGGACTTAAAACCAGTTTGGGGTAATTCCATTGTCTCAAGTAAGCTTGATTGCATTTGTATTTTTAATTAATTAAACTTGGATAGTCGGTGCCAAAACAACGCTTGCTGTAACAGCGTAGATGAGGGTCCCCAATTTTTTTGCAGAAAATCCTAAATTCAAAGGGGAAAAAATCAACCAAGGCCAAAAAATGTGGACTTCATATGTTAGGTTTTGAGCTTTCTGCAGCAATGAAGAGAATGAACTGCAGACCTGGACGAGCTGCTGTTTAGAATAAGGAATCTATCAAGCCATTATCTTGTCATATGCTGTAACAATTTCCATATTTTATTAAAAATAAAGAAAGCAGATGAAATATTTATGGTTAGAGAGCGCGTGTGCTTTTTGCCACCAGCAAGAGAACTTCATCCCAGCCCTTTGGCTTCAGAATTCCCATCCAGCACCTGCACGGCTCCGGACCTGCCAAGGTAAACACTCTCCAAGACAGAGGCTGCGCCGTCATTTTTAATCTCTGTGAAGTGCCAGGTGAAGTTCTGGAGCAGTATAGCGGTTAATGGATAAAAAGGCTCTGCTGTGCTCTCTTGGACTGAATTTCCGCTCCGGGAGTTTGCACTGCAAGTAAATAGCGAGGAGCCACAGGGCTATCCAGCAGCACTCCGGGCTCACACACTTTAATGTACTTATTCTGGCCACGCTGCTTTGAGGGAGGGCAGTGCCTTTAGCCCCGTTTTATGAACACAGCGTGCCACTGAGGTCTGCAGGGCACAGAATATTAGCTGTACTGCTAACTGAATTCCCATGGGAGCCTGGATGCTTGTATTAGGCTTTTATAACGTGACTTACTGCCACAGTTCCTAGGAATTTTTGAATGAACTGAAATGTGATGTTTTTATTCCTGTCTTGTGTTCTCTAACCATCTGGCCTGCCTCACTTTTTAAATGCATTGCCGGAGACAGGGCAAGTGGAGAATCCTCAGCATCTCAACAGCAGGTTTCCACTTTAAAGCAACACCCCCACAAAAAAAAACCCAACCCAAACAAACCCCAAGCCCCAAAAAACAACAGATGAAAAGGACAAGAAACTTCCCTCCTGTTTCTTCCACGTATTCCTTTAACATTCCCAAGTAGGCACCATGAAAAAGAGATCCTTTACAACATTACTGTACTTGGTCAGGTTCTACAGTTTAAACAGAAGTATCCACGTTTCTTCATCAGAAATGGTCCTGTACTGGCAGTTTCTCAAAGACAGAAACCTGATATATTTTGCACTGCAAGTACATGTGTTCCCAACAAAGTTCATGAAGTCCTGACTGGCCATGACAAGTCCAGGGCTGAAGATCATCAAAAAATAAGAAGAATAAGAAGTAATAAAGGGGTCTGCAGAACTGCTAACAAGGCCCGTCTCGGGGTCTTGCTTTTGAACACAAGGATTATCTTTTGTATTGAAACATATTTATTAGAGATGGAAAACCATCTTTTGTAGAATGCAAAAGCTGATGTTCCAGCTTTCCAGATTATTCTGAAATACAAGAGCAACACAGACACTGTTAATAATGCAATCAAAGCAATTTAAATCCTTTTAAAGCATCCACAAAGGATCCTTTGATAAGAAGCAACTTTCATCAGCCTGAAAGACCAGGCAGTTTCGTATGTGCTGTTTATTAAGTTTATACATAGAGTGTGGTAATTCCACTTTTGGCTGGAGAAGAGCAGCAATAAATTATAAGATGTCTTTATAAGCACCAGTGTTAAACTTGCTGGTTTTAAATGAAAAATGCATTTATATTCATATAGCTCTAAATGGGGTTATTCAGCATTTAAAGATGCAATTTGTTTTCCATTAGTACTCTGACTGGACGCAAAACAATTCTGCAAACTTTAAAGGCTTTGGTCTTCTTTTTTGACAGAAAGAAGGAAATTGCTACAAGTGCAGAGTGTATGATGGGCTGTGAGAGTCTGTGTAGTTCAGTTGTGCTGCATATTTTTTAATTTTTCATTTAGTTCTTGTCTTTGCCCTCCATTTCATTGTGTGCCCCCGTAAGGGAGATTACTTGAAGAAAGCAGAGATGGGCAAAGAGCCCCAGAAGTGGTTTTGGATTTGGGCTGGACTGGTTAGGATCTCTTTTAGCACCGTCCCCCCTGAGTTGATTAAAGAGGGAGGCATGCAATTTTGGGACATCTCTAGCTGAAGTTTCCATCCATCCCAGGGATGGTGGGAATCACGTTGACATGTCTCAGCTCCTTGGAAAATTAAAGTTTTGCTTTTGGTATGCCAACAGTCTTAAGAACTGACTGCTGGCCCCTCAGGCTCCAATGCTGCTCCTATTGTCCAACTTGAGTGTAGGGACTGAGGGTTCCTTCATAGTCAAATGCTTTCTTCCATTCATTTCATGTGGGTTTTATTGTTCTGGATCAAAGCAGGTGAGAGGAAGAGACCAGGATACAGATAGTAGACTTGGAACAAGGTCTAAAAGACTTTGATTAGCCTTAAAAAAAATACAGAGGGGCAAAGATGAGTTCTTTTCTTGGGTCATTGAGCATGAGCAGGAAATGAACCATTAAGTCTTCCTAGATCCTCTTTGGGATTTCCAGATGTTAAAGAGGATTTGTTTGGTTTGCTTGTGGGGTTTTGTTGTTGTTGTTGTTTTCTGGGGGTTTTTTTAGGCAGCAGAATTACGTTGCACTTGGATCTTAGTTTTATTCCAGGCTGATTTAATGCCAAAGATAGCAGAGAAGGATAGAGAGACCAAATGTTCCTGTGCAGCAGCATGGTGCGTGTCTTCTTGGCAATTCTCCATGATTTTCTTTGAAATATCTTCTCTTGGGATTCCAGTATGTTGGAAAATAAAATGCTACTTAAGAGATAGTACAGAAGTACAATCACTGGGCACACCAGTAATGGCTAAAAAGCCAAAAAGATGTTCCTGGCTTGTGTAGACCAGAAAAGTGAGATTTAAACTGAGCTCATCCCTCCCCACAGATGTCTACAGGAGGAAGCCTCATCAGCTGACTGCAGGGGTTGGATTAGGAGCCCTTCAGAATGAGTTGCAGAAGTGCAACTTTTTATAGCTGTCTCACTTAGACACCTACAGTTTACACTGAATATCAGAGAAGACTGATTTTCAGCCAAGAGTCATCACCCAGCTTTGTAGCTCAGTGCTAACCTATCAAACCCCTCAGGTATATTGCAGATGTGAAAGAGGAGGGAGGACCTGGTCTCTCTGCAGATCACTGTTTATCTCCAAAATGGCTGATACTTTGAGCCAGGCAAAAAATGCAAGGTATTTAAGTGGGAAATTACGCCAAAGAATCTTCACAAGGCAGAGGGAGGTTTTTATCTAATTCAAATATTAGATTTTCCCCCTTTTAATTGAAAGTCAGGGATTTTTCCCATCAGCAGCTTTCATTACCTTCTGTTGTGTTTTTTCACTTCATCAGTGCTGTGTTTTGATCAGTATGAAATTTTTCTAATAGGATTATTTTTCCTAGGCATGAGCTCAGATATTTTTCAGAACCTTGCCAAAGTGTCTGTTGGTGAACAAATTTGGCCATAGACTTCAAATGGTGATGGAGTTATCTGTGCAGGTGTAACTATTTTGTATGTTCTCAGTGCTCGGTGCTCTAAGAAATTAGTATTTCAATACACAAGCTGTGAAGTAAAGAGAAAAAATGAATCATTAGAACTTAGAATAAACAGTATTTATCTTTATTTATTTTATGCATGCTTATGATGGCATTTTATGTAATGCTTTTTCTGTATTAATCTGTGTTGCTACTCTGTCAGAAAGGTAAAGAATTCACTTGCATGTGCACGTTGTTTGCCAATGATGTTTTCTAAATAAAGAGTTTGGCGTCAGCAAGAAGTGTCTGCTTTCCCAGGGCTTTGACCCACCCAGCTTTTCACCTCCGTTTTGGGCGACTTTGCAGGTGTTAAACAGGATTGCACTGAAGCAGGAGGGTCTGACTACCAAAGATATCGCTCTCAGCGCTGTTTTAGTTACACTTCATCATCATAAGCATATGGTTTCACTTCCAAGTGTTTAACATTTCCATTTCCTCAGGAAATCATTCCTTCTATTTTTTAAACTTTTGAAACTGGATGGATATTTTTACTGGCAGGCGGACCGAGAGCGACACAGGGACCAGCCCCAGCCCCAGAGAGCCCCTGCTGCGGTGCCCTCCTGCCTCTCCATCCTTCCCCTCCTGCAGCAGCTCCTCAGCACGGCTCGGGGTGCTTCAGCCAGCTCTCTGGGGTGCAGCAGGCTGTTTAAACACTTCTGCTTTCCTTACTACAGTAAAACTATCCACTCCTTTTTTCAGCTTTAGCTGAGAACAGTGTTTTTCTTTCTTAGTCCGCTCCGAGTCCATGCATCCCATGAATTAGTTGAGCACAGACTGCTTTAGCTGACTTAGTGAGGCCAACAGCAACATCAGGGCCTAAGAAAATAGTTTGTGTCACCTACAAGGAATGAAAGCATTTTCATCATGTATTTATTGTCTGTGTTGGTATATCCAGCAGTTACATGCACATGACAGAGGAGTAATGGCTCCAGGGAGCTGCTCTGGCTGTTGTGTTTTCAGAGATTATTTCTGGTATTTCCTTTTTCCTCATTACAAACGGGTCACCCTTCTCACGTGTTGGCCAAGTTCTGTGCCATAGGAGGAAGTCTGTGCTCGTGTCTTTATGGTGAATTTATCCACATATGTCATGGTGTTTGGCTGCTTGTTTTCTTTTCCTGCTGAGCTATAAAGTACAGTTATGGATGTGCAATTTGCACGCTAATTTAGCTGGTATCACTAGCCCTTTTGTTAGGAGATCATCCTGGGCCACAGTGAGTGTCACCATGTCATAACAACTCTGATAAACTGACTGCATTTTTGTACGACAAGCGTTGTCAGGGTAGCAGAAAGCATCATCAAAAAGATGTAGTTAAACCTCCAGACCTACCAGGAGAGCTCACCTGAACTGCTCAGCCTCTGGCTTTGTGGTGGCCTCTGGGACATTGTGAGCTGCTGTTTCAATCTGCTCAGACACTTTTGCTCACCTCAGTGCTGTGTGTGTCTGCACACCCCTTCAGCAATTACCTTCTCACTAAAAATGCTACCCAGTCAAGCAGCACAAGCTTGTACCACCCCCAAGGACACCCCAAGGCAGCTCCAAGCCCACTGGCTTCCTTGCCATGTGTATCTGTGTCATGATGTTCCCTGCTGAAGGCTCCAGCTCATCAAGCAAACCAGTGCCATGGGGTTGCTGCTGATAGTTAGATAGTCTGGAGGTCGAGTTAGGATTTACAGTGATTTTGATCCAGTTTTATTTGTGAGAGAGTGGCAAAGCATTCCAATCTGTTGGATAGACTGGGTGATATCCTGATCCAAAACAGACTGGCAATGCCAGTGAAAAAAATGGTGCTGGAATGTTCTTCCAAATTGCTTCAGAAGACCAGAGCAGAGCAGGACCACACTGAATTAAAAGCACGGTCCAGCTAGTCCCAACTCAGTGACCACCCTGTGAGTGCTGTCAGTGTTCCTGAAGTACAGCCACACCTGCACACAGGTGCAGCACTGGACAAGGTCCCTCCTTCCTCTTACAAGAGGCAGCCTTGGGTGCTCCTGCCCACCTGTCACCCAGGTACAGGGCGGCAAGTCCAACATCTCGCACAGCTTTTTGTGTTCAGGATGGATGTACTCAGAGGGTGCTGAGGCCAGGACCAGGTTGCCCAGAGAAGCCGTGGATGTCCCATCCCTAAAAGTGTTCCAGGCCAGATTGGGTGGGGCTGTGAGCAACCTGGTCTAGAGGAAGGTGTCCCTGCCCATGGCAAGGCTGTGGAACAAGGTGATCTTTAGAATCCCTTCCAACCAAACTATTCCATTATGCTATGATGATTCTATGATGTCCTGGTTTTGCAGAACATGGTCCCCAGGGCATGGCCTGTGATAATTGAGCCTTTCAGCTGGGTGCTTCCATGGCCAAGGTGAACTCTATCACAGATGTTTGCCTCCATCCCTGGACTGGATAGAGCTGAAGGGTGTGGGGGGCCAAAGCAAAGGGGGAATAAAAGACATTGCAGGAGCAACTCCAGGCCTGAGAGGGAAGTAACCAAGGCACTGACAACTTGTGTGGGTTTCGTATGTCTGTTTGCAGTGCTGTGTTATGTGTTTAGAAGCTGGTTGTTTCCATAATAACAGCAAGTGCCATATGGCAGCGAGGAGGGTGGTGAGAAGAACGCCTAAGGAAACACAGTATGTTGTTTGACATGTGTGTACTTCTAGAGGAATAACGTGTCTCGAGCAAGTATTGCTGTTCCAAGCAGGCTGGGGGATTTTCTGCTCTCACCAGAAAAATATCCAGAGCCCTTGGCATTTGTAGTGGTGCAATGCCAGTTAATGACGCCTGGTCTGTGCCTGTGTTTTCCTGCAGATAATCCTTGTGTTGGGTAAAGGACCTTTTGCTTTCCTGCAAGGGATGGTTCTGGATGCACCAGCCCAGGGGAATGGCATTTAAACATGGAGTTTAAGGGGAAATATAGTTCTATAAGGAGTGCTGTGTGAAACTGAAATGAGCCAGATGCCATATGCTCCTTCCATTCCTTAATGCTCGGCAAGTAAACAGCAGAAATTTTGAAACCTTTGAAAATGCATGGTTTATACTGTAATTGCTTAGTAGGGAGTGAGCTGAGCCTTTCCAGAGATTAGGAGTACTTTAGTGCATATCTAGAAAGCATCCAGGAAGGTCTCCATGAATTCCAAATTTTCCTGCCCTTTAATGTATGACTGACATTTCAAGCTCTTGTAATTTGCTCCCCAGGTTCCCACAAACATCACCAGTAGCTTTGCATACATTTCCACCACAGAAAAATACAAAATTGTTTTTTCCTAAGAGCTGAACGGCTTTTGCCATTTACCAAAATCAGTTCTACAAAATTCAGCCTTTCTTATTTTACCCTTAAAGCCATTAATTATATTTGTATTTGGATTCCTGATACGTGGTGACAGGGAGAAGGCGATTGTTCTGATTTGGAGTCGTAGTTCTGCACTCATTTGCAATGCTCTAAACTCCTGAACAATCCAGAAGGCAAAGCTCTTCTCATTTTCATGCTTCTCTTCTTCTCTTTATTGCCTCTAGAGAGAGATTACTGCAGCATATGTGAAAAGCAGCCGATTGGAAGGCTTCTCTTTCGGCAGTTCTGTGAAACTCGACCCGAGCTCGAGTGCTGCATTAGGTTCCTTGACTCAGTGGTAAGTCAATTCTTGTGATATTTTGGGGTGCTTCACAATGCTCTCCTGACAGAGGAGACCCCTAGAAATCACTGGCTTGTGGGATGTGAGGGCTGGCCCCATCAGCAGCCCAGCATCACTGGCAGTAGAGGGGTGGTGCCAGCCTTGAGGGACAAGAGCCACCAGAATGGGATGAGGGCAGGCACCCCACACCAGTGCTGGTGTGGCCTCCCCTCATGGCAACACCTGAGCAGCTGAGCTGCTGTGAGTAATGTCTTCTGATGTGGGTGAAGCCTGCAGGGCTGGGAGGCATTCGGAGGAGAGGGAAGGTGATGAATGGGCTGACAAGAGAGGATGAGGAATGTGATAGTGCTACTATCTCTTACCAAGCCTTTTCATCTGTAGACTTCAGGGTGATGAACAAAGAATATTCTAATAATTACCCTGTTTTTTCAAATGGGAGAGCAGAGGCACGAGGTATAGAAGTGACTGGATTGAGGTCACTGAGAAGCAAAGCTCCATTTTCCATCCCACTGAGCAACACTCCCCAGCCCCTGGGGGAGACCTGACGCTCTTTCCCAGTCTGGCAGCCCTTGGCCATGTGTACTGCCAGCTGTTCACAGAGGAAAAGTCTCTCAGTGACTTTCGTGCTGGGAACCTTCGTAAGGGGAGGATGTTGATCAGCCAAAAGGCTAAATCATAGGAGAGAGGAAGATGAACCTGTCACTGCTGAGTGTGAGTGTCCATGGGGCTTCACTCCCTGGCTAACACTGACAGTCAAAAGCAAAACAGGAATAAAATAGTTTTGTTTGCACTATGGTGAGGCTATTTCAAAGTATAGGGAGATGTGGGGATTGCACTGAAGTTGTAAAAGTAACAGTCTGGAAGAGGACTCTTAAGGTTTACGTTAGTACTGCAGTAACTACAGCAAATCCACAGTATCACAAAAGGTGTTGGATAAAGTCCTGTTCGAGTCAGTTTTAGCCAGTCACGACTTCTGCCTGTTATTCCTAGCACTGGCTGTGATTTTCTCCAGTGAAAAGTGTAGCCATCAAGGTACACAAAACACCCGACAAATGCTCTGGGCAGCTGTGCTCAACGCCAGCAGGCAGCAGGACACTTCAGGTACCCTGGATGTGTTTGTCCTGCATGAAACCAGTGTCGCCCAGTGAGGTGTCTGCCACTGCTGAAACACCACACAGCCATCTCGGGGAAGGCATCCCACAGAAATGCCACATAAGGTGTGACAGCCCCGAAGAGATGGGCAAAGGCCATCCCTCTGGGAAGCCGCAGAAATCCTTGGGGAGACAGCCACGAAAGGCTGCTTGTAAGTGGTTTTAATTTCAGACAGCAGTGTCGGCTTCACCCTCAGTTTGGAGAGGGTTGGCAGGGCTCTGTTCTTTTCTCACGCCTCCTCGCAGCAGCAGGCGTCACATTTTGGTTCCAGCAGCGCCCAGGGGCTGCAGAGAACAAGGCCCTGCTGTGTGAGCCCTGCACACACACTCGGGGCATCCCACTGACAGCAGCAATAACATCTGGGCACGAGGAGACATCCCTGTCCTCCCCAGTGCCACCAGAGCAGCGCGTGATGACCTTGGCTGCAGCGCTGCCCGGAGCCTCTCCCAGCCTCTCCCCGTCGCGCCGGCTGCTCAGCCAGCCTCTGGCTCTGGGAATTGAGGGCACTGTGTCATTTCATTCTCCCCAGCCCTGTGGAGCAGTGACAAGCACTGAAATTCCGTGTCCTCTCCTCATCCGTGCGGCGCAGGCAGCACTGGCGCTGGAAAAGCTTGTGGTGGGATTGGCTTTGTTTTAAAGGTCTGTCTCCAAGCAATTCTGGACTGATATTCCCAAATGCTTTTCCATTCCCCACGTGGCTTTTGCAGAATGGAGCTGCCCTTATACCTTTACTGGGCAGGTGGTCTGTTCCCAGTTAGGCTCAGACTGGCAACAGGATTTTGAGGATTTCATGAACAAAATGCCTGGCTGTGTGGAGGTCTGAATATTTATCTTTCTCTCTTCTTTTTAACACTAATTAACAGCAGTCTCCTTTGTTTATTGATTTCAGATTCTGTACAGGCTTGCTCCCAGCCCGTGAAAATCCCTGCATTAGGCAATATTAAGGTCAAACAACACAGCCCATAGCCATTAAATTGGATGAGTGCTACTGAAATTTGCTCAGTGGGGTCACACTGTGTTGAGTGAGTGGTGGGAATCAGGCCAAGCCCTATGTTAGGCAAAAAAAGTCCTGTAATGAGACCAGAAGTCTGACTTTACAACCCAATTCTGAGACCACCAGGAATGTGAAACATTTTGGAGACCACCTGCTATAACAAGTCCCAAGCAGGAAAAGCCAAGAGCCTTCATTTTCTTTTGTCTTACTTATTTTTCTAACATGAGATACAAAACTTAGCTTTTGTGTCATATCAAATGAAAAGGAAAAATTCTAGAGGATAATATTTCATGAGAGACCCACATAGCTTTTTGTGCTTTGAGAGGTAGGACCACCTCTCTCTTTCAGAGCCCATCTAAGTGACTTTACCAGGTCACACAGTAAGTCAATGGCAGAAGTCAGGAATTGATGCCTCCCAATTTTTACTCTTTTTTTTAACCTATGCACTCAACTGCCTGCAGAGAAAGCAGTGATGAGGGCTTCTGGGAGGAAACCAGAAGCTGAGTCAGATACTCAACAACCGACCAACATCCTTATGCAAGACTAAGGCTTGCGTGCTCTCTTACACCTTTGCTTCCAAAGGCTGGTAAAAGCAACCAGACCTTGCAGACCAGAATACATAAAGAGAAGAAAAAACATCCCTCTTGGCTGGACATTTATGTCAGCTCTTGTGTGAGATAACTAACCTGGTCTGATGTAGTCTCCTGCAAATCTAATTATGGCAGCATCTGGGGGTTTTTGTCTGTGCAGTACAACAGTTGTTAGGCTGCTTTCTGAAGAAAAAGGATTTGTATCATTAAATTCTGCATGCAAGTAGGTTGTGTAGCTGTCAGTTCCCCCTGAAACTTGTAAATGCCTTGGCCAGTTTCAATGTGTAATTGAGATGAAAGTGCTCAGATGCATAAAGTTTCTACGTGCTTCCTGAAAGCAGTGTTTGAGTAATTAGTCACAATCAACTGTAACAGAGACTACAACAATATGTGGTTTGTAAGCAGTAGGCCTCAGCATTAGGTGATAAAGGAGATAAAAACTAAGAGATGCAGAGTTTTGCACCACAGCTCTAGTGGAGCTGTGGGTGTTTGGCTGTGCCACTGCTGTGGGACCAGTCAGTGGCCATCAGTGTGTCTGTCTGGGAAATGGGGCAACAGCAACCCCTTCTAGCTTAGCTGGCCCAGTGAGGCTGCGAGGACAGACAGCCATCTACCTCACCTCAGAGGTCCTGATTGACGAGATAAAATATCTACTAAGAAGTGCTGATGGCCTCAGCTTGTGCCTCTGAACACATCGTGTGCTTGTCTGCGTGCCTGGAACCACAGAGATCTCCCGTGGAGAGCTCACCAAACCCTCGTGCAGCCACTCAGATGAAGGAACTACGTGAGCATAAACTATTGTCATTAAACAGAGATGGTTTATGACTTAATCAGCTCCTCTATAGGCCCTTGACAAAGAATTCACGCACAGCCCTAAAGCACACTTTGCTCTGCTTACAAATATTTTAGTGACATCGTACAACTTTGGAGCTGTTGAAAGACAGCCATTAAAATAAAGTGTGAGTGGATATGTTTCCTGTGCTGAAAGGCAGATCAGTGAGCAGGGAATGTGCTAGCAAGGCGTGTTTCCTTCTCTGCAGCCAGTGCCTCCAGGACCAGAAGGCAACAGTGCAGTTCAGTTCAGCAGGGATCTCTTGACCCTGTCCCCTCCTCAACAGCACATTCCCAGGGTACCAGCTCCTGACCTTTCCTTCTCCTCTCCTGTGACTTTTATGTGCCATTATAATGAAGACTTTAGCTTCTGGACTCCTTTTTCTGCTTTATCTACTCACATGCATAATTAATTATCTTTTTTCCAGGGGAGGGGTTTTAGCATTTTAATGTGGACCAGATTTAGATTGACTAGAGGAGAATGTGGCCAATTTTGGTCAAGGAGAAAATAACATGACATTGTTTTCTCTCTAACCTGACCAATGTTGTTTCTTTGCACGGAAGTCACACATCCTCTGGAGGAAAATAGCCCTGCTGGCTCTCCAGGTTGTTTCTGCTCTGGGCTCAGGGGTTGGGGTGAGAGGCACATCTCCTCGGGTGGACTTTTCAGCTGAACGCTTCACTAGACATTGCACTTATCTGGGGTAAAAGGATGAGCAAGCATCCATTTAATGCCATTTGTAAAAACCCTGTCTTGCTGTTAGGGAGATTTCGTTTGGTTAAGTCCCTTACATGGTGTATAAACCATCTGTGTATATGTGTCTTAAAGCTGTTCAGGGCTTTTTCCATCAGAAATGCCAGTTTGTTGATATCAACAAACTCATTAACTCAAAACGTGTTTTTAAACAGTCAAAAGGGCTCTTTTTGCCCTGCCTTTAAATATGAAAAATGTGGCTTCAAGTTCACTTTTCATTTAGAAATGCGAGTTATTATGAATCCCAGCTGTCTGGGGTTTGCCTTCCAATTTTTAGTCACAGATTTTAAATCTCCAGCAGAGGCAAGTGCAAGGACAGCCATTGAGGACAGAGCAATAACAGGGCAGAGCCTGGAGTCTGAGGAAGGAGTGAGCAGGAGCCAGAGCAGAGAGATTATGGGGATAGCAGAGGAGGGAGCTGAGAAAGTGGAGGTGTAAAATTGGCATTGAAATGCCAGTAGCCTCCTGTAGATGCTCAAAAGGTCACTCCACTGCTCCTCTCTTATACCAAGAAGCCAAAACCGCTCTGGTGGGAGTCTCTGTTCCCATCTCCACATCCTGGTACAAGGGACAACTTGTGTGGCTGTGCCACGCTGCTGCAGGTGACCATCAATTGGCTGCAGTGGGAAAATGTCCTTCCAGATCTGCAGAGACATCTCTTTGACTCCTTTTATCAACTGTCACATAGCTTTAAGCCACACAGTTTCAGGAGCTCAAATAATACTAAGATGAAAGTAAAATACTACATAAATTGATGTGTCAGAGTTAAGAGTTGCTGATGTGAGCACCTGTGGGGTCCCTGTGCCATTGCCCTGGAAGCTCTCCATCCATCACAGGCAACCTCCATCCCCAAACCTCTTGCTCTGCTGCCCCTGGGCCCATGGCCCCATCCCACAGCCACTCACAGGCTATGTGTTGCTCCCTTTCCCATCCGCTCTTGCTCAGCCCATCCCAAAACCAGCCCCTCCAAAGGGAAGGAAGCTTCCCACCCCAATGCCCCCATTCATCCAGGGTTGCTCCTAGGGAAGAAGGAGCCACCAAAGCAACTCCTGCCTCCAAAACAGCAGCCAAAAGAAAAGTTAGCAACAAACAGCAGCCAGCCCACGCTCTCTTGCCATTTGGACTGAAGGATCTGCGCCTGCCCAGAGAAAGAACCTTCCCTGCAGCTCGTCCCATGGAGTCAGGGTGATCATAAATCCTCCCCTCGTTTATGAGCTATGAATAGGGCCCTGTCTGACCTAACTAGGGCATGGAGAAGCTATTAGACTCCAGAGCAGGAGCCTTGAGACTCATGCCTGGATTCATCAAAGGAATAATGGAAAATATTTTGTTCCGCATGGATTTTAAGTAACGTTGTTATTTCTAGCAATTAGGGGTTTGCAAACTCTAGCTGTGCTTTTGAGTATTCTGGAAGAAAAGGGTGTATCTTGTGATTTAAGCACAGGACTCAGAGTTGAGGACCTTGGTGGCTTCCCAGGCAGGTGGCAGAGGGAGCACGGGGACATCCTTGTCTGTCTCCTGTCATAGCAGTTCATGGCTGAAAACATACCAATATCTGTTGCTGAATAGCTTGAAAGTGGCACTGAAGGGAGAAATAATAATGAACTTAGAAACAAAATGAAATGGGCTTCTAGCACAGAACTGCAGTGAAATCAACACTGTTCACACTTGGAGATTATGGTTTCTTCTCACATCCTCACTTGTCTGTCGCTTCCCACCTTCACCACCACCATGTCACATTTTCTGGGAATGTCAAATGCAAGTATAATTAAACTTTCCTTTTACTCCTTCCTGACTATCTTGAGACAGAATGAGATACTCTGTATATGTATGTGGGTACATCTATCTCTGCATTTGTTGGATCCCATCAGGAATTGCGTTTCAAAACACTGATCCAACCCCTGATGAATTTCTGTCTTCTGGACTGCCCTGATTTGTTTCCTGTTGTACAATTCGGGTGGGATGTCAATGTTCTACATTATCTGTGGCCAAAAGGATATCAAAGTTTTTGACATCTCCCTGGTGCACTTCAAATAGCGGATAATGATTTATAACCAGGTTTTATTTGTTAGGGATCCTGTTACCAGGATCCAAAGTTTAAAACCAAGTGAAGGAGAGAGAAATTGTCATTATTGGATAAATTGTAAACAGCATAGAGTGGAGGACTCAGAAGATCTAGATGCTTCCATGCTGAGGCAGTGCCAAGGAGTTTTCCTTTCTTTGCACTCTTCTGCACAGACGGTTACATTTAAGTACAATTATTTTCTTTTATTAAAACACATTATTTCTGCTTTCTTTTATACAAAAAACACCTAGTTTGTTTATGAACATAACCATAAACTGTAAAGTCCAAATAAGAGACAACTTTCAGCTTTAAAAAAATCTGTTCTTCTTTCACACTTCACATTCCTGTACCCCTCAGCAAGGAATCATGGAGAAAAATGATGTTAAGATGCAGTAAACATCTGAGAGTGTCTGTGCTTTAAGAGCTGAAATGACCCATACTCAGATACCATCTAAAAGGACAGGAAATAGGATGAAAGATTTTTTTTAAACCCTTATATTAAGTTGTATAAGAATACAAACATTTTCATCCCCAAAATGGTCACTGAAAGAAAAGCACTATACTGGTGGATTTTAATTTTTGATGTATTTTTCATCAGTCATACAGGTTTCTCTTTCATTTGTGGTCATCGTCATTTCCCAGGCAAAACCAAATCATAATTTGAGATTGCTCAAGCAACCTGCTATGTGTGTGTGAAAATATGGAGCTTCAGACTTGAGCTGCAATACCGAAATGAGCACTGCCCAGATAGATGGGGAATAGCATTATTACTACATTGTGGTTTCCACGTCATTCCTAGGTTTGCTTAGCTGGGGTATCCATTACAGCCTGCCTTCAGATTTATTGCCTCCAGCTCCGAGCAGTACATACATCTTCCAGCGGGCAGTAGTTCTGAAATTTGTTCTTCCAAGTGTTTGCCAGTTCAGTCTGATTTACCTTCAGGGTTTGGTTTTTTTTTTTAACTTCCTCTTCATTTATCATTGCAGACAGCTTGTATTGGACCAGGTTATTTAATTGGTTTGGCAGGATTTTCTGGGATCCTTTTTTTAATACAGTCATGAAAGCTGTTAGGCTGTCTTTTTTTTTTTTTGAAAATATTTGGATCCGAAGGCTTCATATCCTGGGCAGTGCCAAGCAGGAATGTCACTAAGAACCTGTTGTCATTTAGCCACTGGGGTCCCATGCAGCACATGTTTCCTTCAAATGCCTGCCTTGGATCCAAAACTTTAACTGAAGTGATTAATGTCTCATGGTGCACAAGTAATGCTTCTTGTGTTTGTTATGTAAACGTTGTCCTGAAACTCCCTAAAAGTTGGTGATGCTGCAATACATAGAATAGTCAGAATTTTAAAACGTAGGTAAACTTTGTGTGAGGGGACAGGGGGCTCCCTTTTTGAATGCACTAGGGAAGCCAAAGAGAAGTTTGCTTATAGTGGCTATTCCTTTTTACTCTTGATCCTGAGAAATCTGTCTTCTGGAGGGACTTGACTCAAGGATCAGTAAAAGTGATGGGCAAGTCTCTCTGCTTTGCACAAGCATTATTAGACCAAGGGGAAGACATAAATACATAGGAAAGACACATTCAGCCAAAAGGCCAGTGTATTGAGGGAGTTCACCTGGCACCTGAAATACCATTGTGGCAAGAGTAACAAACATGCACTTTCTCTACTACTCAGAGAAATAATAATTACCTTCTCTGTCCACCTTCCCTTTGAGCAAAACCAAATGAAGTTGATGTCTCTTGTCACTGAACGCTTTCTGAAATCTGGCTTGGCAGGGTTATAAAATATAAATGTATTAAATTGTACTGGTGTTAATTAAGAGGCATAGCCTCAGAAAATGCACCACTAGGGTTTGGTCACAATATAGTGGCAGGTTTTTAATAAGACTGTGTGTACAGGTTTTACTTTCACCAGAAAATTACATTTATCCTTCAGATTTTTCATACAGAGTGCTCCGTTAAGGCCACATCCAAAATGAAGTTATAATGGTGAAATATGAGTGCAAATATTGACTTTTATTTTTTATATGTCTGTTCCAGGCAGAATATGAAATTGCTCCAGATGAAAAGCTGGGAGAGAAAGGAAAGGAAATCATGATGAAATACCTCACCCCAGAGGTAAGGGGCAGCCAAAGTCGCATTACTGAAGGA
This sequence comes from Margarornis squamiger, assembly GCA_035222235.1. Classification (NCBI taxonomy): domain Eukaryota; kingdom Metazoa; phylum Chordata; class Aves; order Passeriformes; family Furnariidae; genus Margarornis; species Margarornis squamiger. Next base: position 30,370,359 of record JAWWTY010000158.1, read on the forward strand.
ATGCTGCAAGGCACACCTTTGCTAAACAAGGTTGTTATAGGCTTTGTAAGCCAGGCTCCTAAAATTTATGGTGGCAATCTCCAGTGAATAAACCTGCAAGTCTTATACAAATAGTCAGAGAGGAAAAAAAAGTATAATGCAATCCAGAAATTGACTTCTAAGGATGAACTTGAGCTTACCATTCATTTGTGGACAAGCAGGGGGCTTCTCTTGTTTCTCAGTGTGCAGAGCTCTACATATGGGGTGTAATGCAAGAGACCTCAGTGTTACCAAGAGACACCCAAGTTATTTCCTATCCAGCTCAGAAGGCGTGATGGCATTTCGTATTCTGTTGTGTAGAAAATGGTCTTTCATAACAGACACTGTATTTTGGTACAAAAATTCCCAGTCCTCCCCCAGCTCCGTTTTCCCCAGGGTAGCCACAGACACGCAGGACTGGCAGGAGGCACCACGTTTTGGAGCTCAGAGGTGCTGCCACCCTCTCTTGTGCCCACCACAAGAGAGGTTCTGAGTGTTGTATCTCAGGGCTGCGGGAAGGACAGGAGCTCCTGGGAGCAGCTGTGTCCACAGGGTGGCACTCCAAACAGAGATACAGATCTGCGGCTGGAATTTGGGACGGGCTGCACTGGGACTCACTCTTTTTGTGGGGGTTATGATCATTTCCTGACCACATTTCACCTTTGCAGCAAAAGTCACTGCCAGTAAGCAGTAAACATCCAGCTTCAAACACGAGAGCAATCCTAGCATTTTTCCTAAGTTGCTTTTGTAAGAGTAATCAAAGACGTACAATTGCTGCTTCAACTGTTTTACAAGAGAAATACATTTGACCTTCAGGAGAATTAATCACATTTTTGGCAGATGTCTTTCTAGAGTGCTTAAATGGTACAATATGTTTTGGAGGTGCAGGGGCAGAGCAGACCACTCTTTTTCCAGTCAGTCATTTTCCTACAATAAATTTCGAAGCATACTTTCGGTTATCTCAGACTGCATTTTGGGATCTGGTTTCATTTACTGAGCCTGGCTGGTTTCATGTGCAGCCATTGAGGGCCGCCAGTAGGAGTTCCTGCTGCCCATTCATTAGGGGCATGAAGTTCCACTGCTTTTTAAGTCCACCAAGATGACCTTTTGTCTTAAAATTTCTGTCAACAGAGGAACGAGGGACAAATACCGAGGCAAAATATTTCCCACTGCTCCAGTTCCCATCTGGAAATGGGGAAAGGCATTTTCCTGATAGCAGAGCTAGTAAAGGGAGAGAAGGATAGCACTGCTTCTCTTCAGCCAGTGTTGATGTGGGTTTCCAGATGCCAAAGCCCTTCACTGCTGTCCCATGGCATTCCTGCCATCCCTAGTGCAGCCAGAAGCACATGGAATAGTTTAGTGAATGTGCAGTGAAGACTAACCTGAGAACAGTTGCTTCTTCATCAAGAAAAAATGATCATGTTACAGGAAGGAAAAATACTGGGAACTTCAGAGCTGGAGTTTCCATTCTCTGCCATGACCTGTACTTCTCATTTGACCTCTACCTGGTTTCTCAGTATGTAAAACTGGCACATATTTATAGTCTGTTCTGGAAATTTTCTGGTACTTGCAAGTTACCTTAACAATTTTGGGCAGAAGGAAAGTAGATGACTTCCAGTGGTCCCTTCCAGCCCTACCATTCTTTGATTCTGTGAAACACAGAGATATGCTCCTTCACATGGAATCTAGAACTGCCTCCCTGGTGCTGGTGCTTTACTGTCTGCCTTGGTCTTGCTGCACTTTTTGTCCTTAATGAGAAACTTGTGCTTCTTCCCAGAGGGGTGCATAAGCTCTGTGTAGCAGAAAATACTTCCTAGAGGCAGGGTTGACTGTGCCATAACAATGGGTCAAATCCTAGATTTTCTAATGTGTTTCCCACCCAACAAATGCTTAAAAAAGGAGAGCAAGGCCTGGATTAATCTAATTTTGGTTTAGATACCTGACTAAAGTACTCAAGTTAGGAGTGCAGACGGCCTACTGCCCTTTCTTGTCATGAAAGAGAAGTAAGTATCTCCAAAGGACACATTTTAAGGCAGTGTAAGTCAGTGATTCAAAGCCAGGTTAGATACTTGCAGTCCAAAGGGATGAATCTGGACCCAAATGTCCTAATGGAATGCCATCCTGGCCAGCAAAGAAACCTTCTTTTCATTAGGATCTGCATTTTTCTGTTTAATTATCAGTCCCTTGAAAGATACAAATTACCACTGATTCCACAGTCTCCTGCTTTCAGCTGAACACTTCTTTTAAGTGGGTGTGTGTCTGTGCTTCAAAGAACCTGATTATCTTAATATAAAAATAGTGTGACATACAGCTTGACTGATAGAATAAAATTATAGGTTTAGTTCTTGGACAGATAATTCAGTCTTATAATGTGAGGAGTGCACAGAGTGCAGGATCAGAAGCAAAATGAAAACAAAAAGTAGACTTCGTGCTCTTTAATATTTATAAATGATTTTTAGTTCTTTCTAAGGTTTTTAAATGTCATACATATTTAACATACAATGTGTCAGTGTATCATCATTCCAAAGTGCATTCATTTGCATAGGGAACATGCACTTTATTTAATAAAACATATACTACTTGCACAGCAGAAAGGAAAAGAAAGCACTTTCCCAGGTGAACAGACACGACACCAGTACTTACAGCCTCATCTGACTCATGCTGCACCACCACCAGGGGATATCTCCATCTGGAGGGCTCTGGAAAGGACATTCAGCATCAGCCCCGAGGCCACTAAACCAACCCAACCCTTGCCAAGGTGGTAGAGTGGGGAGCTGCTTTTGTAAGTAACCACAATTCAGGTTCTTCACAGCTTTAACATCCTGACCTGCTCCCATGTGCTCGCTGGGGTGTTGACAAGAGGCCAGAAACATGTTGTCCCTGTTGACATCAGGGATGGCATGAGCAGGTCAGGCTTCCACCATCTCCCTGACCTACAGGCCACAGTGATGGCAAGTGCTGAATGTGTCCTGGCTCCTGGAAGGGGACGTGGGTGGTTTAGGCATCTCAAAGAAGGGACACATAGGAACAGCCTCCCTAGCAGTGTGGCAGAGTCCTCATCACTGGAGGTTTTCAAGATGCTATTGGCGACACTAGATAATCTCATCCAGTCTCCCTGTCCCAGGAAACGTTGGACCAGATGATCTCCAAAGGTCCCTTTCACCCTGAACTGTTCTACAGTTCTATGTACTGAGGTCTTCACCTACGAATACATCAGTATTCCCTCTCTCTTGCCTAGAATTTGCTGAAACACTCATATCCATCATCCCAATTCTGAATTGTTTGATGGAAGGGAAATGCAAGGAGCACGTGTGATCTTCACACTGAGAATGCCAAAATGTAGCATTTTTTCATGGCTTCCTTAGCAGCTTCACTTGAGTGGTGAGCAGGAGAATGAAAACCCACAGAAGAGTTGTCCTGTAGCTGAAGACACCCTTGAAACATTCTTTGTAGAACTGGTCTTTCTCCATGCTCAGTGGTTGCCACACCATCAAAGTCAAGGTTTCTTGACTAGAGTCTTGCTTCTTCAAGCAATTTGCTTTATGCTTTAACAATTGCCATGAAAAAGGCACTTAAAGCTGCCTTCTTGACTTAATAAGCCCCATAAGGCAAAAGTCCAACTCACAGGAAGTCTAAAATTTCTGAGGTTGTGAAATATGATGGTAAAACTGCTAAAATGAATTGGTCACAAATATTTCTTCCCTGTTTTTTCCTAATCTCAGCAGTTGAGTGGAAAAGGTTCAGTTTTACGTTCCAGTTCTGTCTGTAAATGGAAGAGACCTCAGTGCTCCATTGAAAAGTTGAGTTAAACTGAACCCGACCTGGCTTTATTACCTGGCTACTTCTTGTACTGGAAGAGCAAAGAGATATATTTAGCTTTGTACTGCTTTTAAATTATAGCTTTGCATCTCCATGCAGCATTTTTGCCTTCCTGCCTGACAGCTGCCATGCCTTACTGTACTAAATCAGTAGCCCACTATTTGCTTTTTCACTGTAAATCACCTTGAGAGACTTTGAGAGACGCTATATAAAACTAAATTGATTTGAAATGGCTCTTAAGACAGTCTCCATATGCCATTATAGTTTATATTTGGACTCAGCTGGGTACTAAAAATGTTACTGAACAGGATGTCTAATGTGTATTGTTATCCCCATTAAAGTATTTCACAGAATATGAAGAACAGCAACAACATTAGTTTTCTTATCTGAATGTCTGTCCGGTCTCCTTTCCTCCAGGAAATGCACAGAATAAAGGCCATGTTTGCACTTTCTTTGCTGTGAGAGGTTGGCTGGACACAGCAATAACCTCCTTACTCCAGTCTAAGGCTAGCAGTGGGTATTTTCATATGTCTTTGTTTTTATGAACAATTATAGGATAAGGAAGGGAGGGAAAGGTCCCCTGAAAGGGACACTGGCTGATCAGCAGTGCCCAGCCTTCCACTTGTCTACTGAATAAAGTGTTCTCTGAAATCAGTTCTTTGTGGAGAAGAAAAGATCTGTGTAATTTGGGTGAGATGAAATTAAAATGACATATGAGCCCCTCTGCTGGGAGAAGCCATAGAGCTGAGTCAGGCTCCTGCCCAGACACCGTCTCTCAGCTCTGGGCATCATCAGAGTAGTTTTCTTTTTGCATACTGTTGCTTTAATCTTGACAACAAGGATCTTTGCCTTCTGTTGCTTTCTCCTTGAGATTTCTTTCCCCCTTCCTATTTTCACCACCAAAATAAATGCAAACTTCAGCACTTGTGCTTCTGCGTGAGTCATCTTTGCTGATCACTAAATCCTTCCATCTCCCAGAAGGAAAGTTTCATATATCACTTCTTAATGATTCTGGCTGAAACTTAGAAGAGCAGGTCGTACCTTACCAAGAATTGGATTCAAGTGCTGAGACCTCTTCCCCCTAGCTGTTTAGTTTTGCTAAAAGCCTTCTAGGGAACGTTATAATTCGTTTTTGGAATGGCCAAAACAAAAGCTCAATACCACTCTAAGGGAAGCACTGAAAGAAACATTAAGCTTTTGTAAAGCAATCTGCAGAGTTTAATATGAGACAGAGGCTTTGTGTTTTGAAAGGTGAGCCTTCAGGGACTGTTTTCTACAGTGTTACCTTTCTCCTACAAATTGAGCTTATATCTCTTATATCCAGCAAGTCATCTCTGTCCCCCTGTAAGCTTATTATCTTCCTGATAAAAGGCCAACACAGTATTGCTTTTCACTGGCTGTAGTGGATGGTCCCTTAAGGCT
>JAWWTY010000158.1:30375717-30409032 GCA_035222235.1 Margarornis squamiger
TAAGCTTATTATCTTCCTGATAAAAGGCCAACACAGTATTGCTTTTCACTGGCTGTAGTGGATGGTCCCTTAAGGCTTGGTCCAAGAGTTACCTCCCCAGCTAGTTTTCAAATTTTTCTAAACCCTATGCATTTCATTAATGACCCAGTTGAAGTAAGCAATGAATGAACACAGTGTGTTACATGGATTCAGGATGGGCTAGAATTATTTACTTGCTCAAAGCATTATTCACTGTGTCCTTTGGGTTCCTATTAGGAGACTTTTCAGGATGTTAAATACTTAAGTAGAAATCCTGGCATCGCTTGAGCCAAGGAGAATTTTGACATTTAATTAATTACCCTGGGACTTCACCCTTTGCCTCAATGGATTTCTCATCTCCCCTTTCTATTGACTTTCTCTACTCTACGAGCACCGTTTTAGGCAGAGATGATAGCATTACTTAGGCCTCTGCTTTGCAGCTTGCATAATCAATGCATAATCCAGTCTCCAGAGAAATCAATGCATAATTCTTGTTGTTGTTGCAGAGACAGCACGATCAATATCTCCACTGATCACTAAGTCTTAGTCCAGGAAAGTACCTTCTTGGTGTGCTTTCTGAATAAGCTCATCTTTCCCAAGTTCACTTCTGGGAAAGTATCTGAGTATCTGAGAACAGCAACCTTGTTATTCAAATTAATGCTTTCTAGTTAGAATTTGTTTTAATAAGCATTCATCTGTCACTGAGGCTAGAGTGTAATACAGAGTGGCAGAGGAATCTGAAAAGTCACAGTGCTGCCTTGATCAGGAGTCCCTTTGCTGTGGTCTCAGGCAAAAAGGCATTTTCTCACGGTTTGCTCAAGTCCTATTTCCTCATCCTTTACTCACTGTTTATAATACAAATGTTAGTTAACTAAACACTTACTGAGGGCTTCTGTCTCTTGCAGTGGTGCCAAACTGCATGAGAGCTTATGGAAACAACATGGAGCCTGCCCTGTCCCGAGGATGCTGTACCAGAATAGGTCCTTGGGATCCCGTGTCCTGCCCTTTATTCTTACAGAGGGCTGTGTTTGCAATGCATTTGCTCAGACTGGTGGAAGGTCTGGGCTGGAGTCATTAACTACACTCCTGTTTATGCTAATCAGTGCTGTTAGTTAGAGCTCTGCTTTTCCTTGTTGTTTTGGAGAGGTTACACTCCCCAGTTCACATGCCTCTTAACTGTTTGTCATTTGTGGTCAGGAAAAGCACTGGGATGCTTTGGTCATTGGGCAGAAGCCTTCTGGCTTTCTTGTGTTTGCTGGAATTACTCTGACTTGACCCTTTAGAAAATGGAAACTTGCTTCTGCTAATTGATGTCAACCACACATGTAGACCTGGCTTACATCTGCCTGCTGAGGCAGGGCAGGCCCCCCAGGCTGCTCCAGCTCCTCTCAGAGACTGGCCAGGGCACCCAAAAGGACACTGCAAATAAGGAGCCGTCTGCTCAGGATTATCTGGGAACAGGAAGGATGTACTTGTCTGCCCTTGGCTAATGAATGTGCTCATTATAGCTTCCTCCTCTCCATTTCAGGGGTCAGCTTTTCCCTATCCCCTCTGCATACCCCTCATGACTTATATGCAGTTCGTATGGATTATCCATTGGCCAGGGAAGTTAATTCCAACAGCCTTTAAGGTCCGTTCAGCTTGCCCAGCTTACTCAGCCTCTTCTGCTTGAAAATTTTGCCCACATGGGAAAAAGAGGAATCAGCCTTTTCCAATGTCTGGAACATTGGCTTGCAAAAAATCCAGAAATCTGCAGGAGATGGCTTTTGTGTGTTTGCACAGAATGACATTAAAATAGACCTCTGGTAAGTCCAGCCCAGCACACATTATTGCAGCCTTGGAGGCATCTGGATTGGAGAGATGAGATGACTCTTTCTGCCCACTGGCTATGGGGAGCCTGGGGAGACTCTGAGTGTCTCAGCTTTTAGATGACTAAAGTGTGATGAAGTGAATTCCATGCTAGCTGTAATGCAGAATGCAGTATATTACATTGCGTGGCACATCCACACAGGTTTCTGTGCATGATTCCTCAATGGAACAGGACCCCTTTGAAGACCTGACCTCCACAGCCCTTCCATTCCCCTCTGCAACTTGCAGAAACTTTCCTTGTTGGTTCAGTCTCAGATTTCTGAAGCTAAAACCATAACGGGTCAACAAATGTGTCCCTGAGCTCAGGATTCATTGTGCTAAACTCAGAAGCAGTAAGAAGCAACCATATGCTTGATTCCAAAAAAGAAGAGAATGAAGAGGCATATGATGAGAATGGAAGTCAAACCTCCCTTATTTCTCACCTGATTCCCTTGAATGGGAAATTAGGATTCTGGAAGAGCATCTGGAGACTTCAGCATCTGAGTAGCCTCATGACAATGTGCCAGGCAAATCCAGATGAGATGCCCGAAGCTGACACCTTTGGCTGGTGTGAGGCAACTAGAAGGATCACTAAGCTGATAATGTTAAAAGTGTGCTCTTTTAACTTGGAACCAGAACTCACAGGATTACTATAAGGAGTGTTTTAAATTTCACAGAGAACAAATATATTTCAACTGACTAAATTGTCACCAGTGTAAAAAATAAGTTTTTTAAAAAAAGGTCTTTTGATTACAAATTGATTTAAAAATAATCAGCATATTTAAATTGGGAATATATGGCACTTCCAAACTATTCATGTTTAATATTTTTTCCCAGTACTGCCACAATACTTACAAAATTCACTTAACCTGCATGTCAAGCCTCAGCTTGTGTGTTAATTTATTATTTTCAAATCAAGTCAGACTCTGACCTGAGTCAAAAATCAAGAATATAGCAAGTTTATTATCCTGGCACAGATACTGTTTGTCCAACAAGCAAAACTGAGGAAGAGTGGAATATGCCACTGCAAACAGCGTGTCATCCCCTACAATAAATGTGCTCCCTCTCAGTTCCTTGCAGATGGCTGTTACCATATGATTGTTAATGGATCGTGTGACCAGGTGATCAGGGAATGCCCTGTTTCCAGCAGTGATTTTGTTTGCTTTCCTGGGTGTTTCCAATCTTTCTGTGAGTGGGCCACTGGTTCCTGCCTTGTGTTTGCTTAGTTCACTTCCTGATTCTTTTCAAGACCATCACGGATTATCTTCTGGATTTTCATTTCTTCATTCGAGCGTTTCCTTGGGATTTTGACCTGCTAGTGGAAAAAGACAATGGCAAATTTAGTAGAATCCCCCTAGAACCGATGTCAGGACAGCCTGGATCAGGCTTTCTGCATGAGCTGCCTTCATGCAAAGCAAACAGCTCGTGGGCTTCAGTCCAGGGATGGCTTGGGAGGAAAGGGTTACTCATGTTTACAGGCTTGTGTCGCAGAGGAGTGAATTCAAGCAGGGATCTGTTTGTTTTCCTGCAAAAGAAAAAGCCATTCAGTAACGTTGAGGTTGTAAATGAGTGTTTATAGATTTAGGGATTTTTTTTTAATGGAACAAATGACATTTGGCTTACCAGAGGAAGCCAAGCTATGACTATTGCAACATAAGGTTTCTTGCTAATGTTTAGGCTATCCATCAGTGCAGGAGGATGTGAAAAGGTAGAAAGGTTCTGATAAGAGGCTGGATACTGGATGCTCTCCAAACCTATTAAGCACATGTGATGAGGGAAAAAAAACTTTCTGGGAACAGAAGCTTTCACAATGGTCCTGTCATCTTTGTTGCTACTAATAGTGCGAATACTGTTGTTTTCCCAAAAGGCTTTATCAAACATCTGGCTGCTTGTAGTAATGCAATATAGCCATGGCTCTACAGGATTGGTAAAAAAAGTGGTCCCATGGTACTTCCAAGGATTGAGAGTAGCCTAACTGTGGGGCAGATAGAAAATCCTACTTAGTATTTGCCTTCTCTTCTACTCTGTTTCTTAAGCTACCCCCCTCATCCTGCTGACAGCTACTAGTACAGGTTATTTCATCTGCTTTCATCCTTTAATCTGTGTGCAAAATGCTTTTAAGGCAGAAAAAAAGGCAACAACAAGTAAAAAAACTTTCCCTTCCCCCACTTGAAAGCAAGTTTACGTAAAACCATTTCACCTGGCTGGTTTATGAGCACCCTTCCACCAATAAACCTATTGTCTACAGAGAGGAGGAAAAATGTGTTTCTCTGGCAAAGAAACCTCTATAAGTAGGTTTCTAAAGAATTATTTAAAAAGTAGGAACGGGGAAGGACTAGGGTTTAAAGATACTGAAAAATATTCTGCCAAGCGCTTCTTGTGAGGCCCAATTTCTCACTAATTGAAGTCAAAAGCATATCTTTCTGTGCTGACCAGTTTAGATTCTTAAAATAAGCTGTACCAAAAACCCCATAGCTGGTTGGGATTTTGCGGTAAGTGTTTCTCTTTAATTGAAGAGTATGAAGTCTGCAGCTGATTCACTGGACTTGCAAAAGAAGGTGATGAAGCAACTGCATTTTGTCTCATGGGACAACTTGTTATTTCAAAATTATTTTCCATGGGGCTTTTAATACTTAAGCTCTGGTCACCTATAGGAGCCAGGAAGAATTTTCTCCTTTTTAATGTAGACAGCATTTTTCTTCTTTTGTTGCTCCAAAAATCATGTTGTGGTTATACCTCCAAATTTCTCTGAATCAAGTGAGTCGAGATTCCAAGGAAACCACACTTTGGAATGAAGACCTTTATGTAGGAAACATGTTGACTCACACTATTTGCATGGCAGTTGCTTGTTTGCCACTATCAGGAACAGAAATGTGTCTAGAAAGGAACAGCTACAAAAATGTCTTCTGAGAAGAGGAAAAACAAGGTGTAGCCAGATAGCAGACCCTGTTGCAGACTAGCAGGTGATCCAGGAAAAATACTTCATATACTTCCTATGCACTTGTCAGAAAGGAAACCTCAGTGGCTTCAGAGTTTCTCCAAGGAAGGGCATACTTCTAGGGTACAACCTGTGCCCCAGCACCAAAGAGGAAGGATGCTGGAAACCCAGAGAGGAAACTTGTCCTTTTTCCACCAGTGAGTTTGATGAGGCACAGGAGGCACCCTGGGGAGTCCGGGTCAAACGAGTGGTCCTGAAGGTACATCAGATCTGCTGCAAGAACTGAGGTGTTGAGCGTGGCCTTTTGTGATGGATTAGTGCAGCTCCTCCAGGCAGAAGAACATGTTCAGCTGTTTGCTGAGGGCTCTGTTGACTCCAGTCATTGTGTTGTAATGTGTGTCAACATGTGTTTTGATAGTTTAGTAGAATATGAGAGAAAACAGATTTGTCATTACTCCAGATCAGCTTGCAGCTACAAAACCAACCCCACAGTTGATAGACACTGCTGATTTGCTTCACTTAACTCCCAGCAAGGTACTGGAAATCCATTTGGTCAGAGGACAGGATCAGATTCATAGAACATGTTTTCTCTGCCATTGACCCACTCTGTAATCCTGCATGAGGTATTTCATGTCTTTGGCTCCCACTCCCAGGGCTGGTAAGATTGGTTTGTTTTGGAAGCTTCAGCTCTCATGACATGTGTATGTAGTGCCTGGCATTATGGGCCCCCGTTCTTAGGTATCGTGTCTACACACTGGCGTAATAGATAAATTGCTACTAATAACACAGCTGCCTTCCATGCTTCCCATCCACCTCACTGCCAGTTCCTACATCTGTCATCTCAAAGCAAATATCCTGGAATTATGAAGCCTTTTGCTTTACTGGTTTGCCTCATACAGACCCAGATGACTGTGGTAGGGGGAAAAAAAAGTGAAAAGAAAATGCAGAAGTTAATTATTTAAAGTGTTGCAGCTGCTCCTGATGTAGAATTGGCTGTTTACTACATACAGAGCTAAAACCAAACAGATAAGATCAGTCACAGGGCAAGGCAAAAGAATGTTCCAACATTTCTGTGCGTAACACCAAAAAGCATCAGGAGACTGCATGTGCTGTGACAGTGCTGGGATCCTTTCCCTCACCACGAATGCCTGACCTGGGACTTTCCAAAAGCAAAGTACAACTAAGATACTCAATCTCCTTCTCCACTGCTTTCCTCTGCATTTCTCAGTCAGACTCAGTGACCTTGAAGGTCTTTCCCAACCTAAAGGATTCTTGGATTCTCGCTGTCAGCCCCTTCATGCTTCCCCTCTGTCAGTCCCCAGCTGCATGGTCAGAACTTCCCAGGCTGTAACTTAGGCTGAATCTCACCTGGCATTGGCCTGCCCTTGCCCAGAACAGGGAGGTGAGGTGACATCAGGCACCCAGACTGGCTCCAGAAGTCTCCCTGCAGTGGGGAGAGCAGAGCCCAGGCTGTGCCCTATGCTGGTGTGTTCCTGCTCTCAGGGCAGCAGGGCAGACTCCAGTGGAGATACCACAGGTCAGTTCTTGGGGTGAATTTCCAGCCACAAGGAGCAGAAAAGCCTTGGAGGTGCAAAGACACACAATTCTGTGGCCTTTGTTTTGCCTGCCACTGTCTTTCTCCCTTGAAAATGTGCATTATCTGAGCACATAAACTTGCCCCTCCCTGATTTTGTGCCTACCAGGATTGTGCCTTGCACACACTTACCCCATCTCCCTTTTCCTGCTAACTGCTCTGCTTACAGTCCTGATTATGATTCCTTGTGAGTGTTTGCCTCCAAGGGCTGAGGACAGTCCCCCTTGGCAGTCACCCCATTGCTGCATGTCCTGGTAACTGCTCCCCCTGCTAGCTGAGCCTCCCTCCAACATCTGGGGAACGATGTGACTCCGCAAGAGCAACAGCAGGAATGGCATTGCATGTGTCAGACTTCCCATCCTTGACACAAACCATCGCTCCCCAGCGCTGCCCTTGGGTCACAGCCCTGTGAGTGCAGATCAAATGCAGCAACACAACAGCTGGATAAAGCCAGAATCTCCAGGGGTTTGTGTTGTGAACCCTTCTCATCCCATCACGCACCATCTCACACCAAAGCTCACTTTAGCCTGTTTCTTTCATAGTTTTGAGGTCTCTACTAGTAGCAAATCTGTGTGGAGATTTGTAGATAGATTATATGTGGAACGTTGCTGTCAACATCTGAAAATACACATATCATTGAGACAAATGCTTGGAACCAGAGACAGCTCAAGAAAAGTTATGCCTTGAACTTTTGTCCATTCACTGAAACATTTTTAATTGTTTTAAGCTAGTTTGTTGTGGAATGTTTTCATAACCTGAAACGTAACATATGGTGCATGTTATTTATTTTACGCAAGTGACTTTTAAAATAACTCATGGTGTTTCAGGATCATGGCTGCGTGCCTGAAACTTACCAGGAAAACAATTGTGTTTATGACAAAGGTTTGCATGAGGTCTATTCAATCTAAAGAATGTGATATCTTTCTGGTTCATGCAGTTTTTGTAGTGATGAACAGTTGTGCTTTAAGATACCGTGATGACTCACATCCACTGGCAAGAGTTGGTAGAAAATGAAAGCCTGTATTTCTAGGTTTCTATTCCTTATTCACTAATTGCAAGCTACAATTGGACTGATTTGAGGAATCTGAGCATCTCCAGCTTTCATTTATCTCAGTGAGACTTCTTTGATTTCGGTCACAGATGATGATCAACCCTTCTGCAAGATACATCTCTTAACCTCCTGTTCACTGTTCAGTGAAATTCAGAAAAAATATTGTGTGATTGCCACCCACCTCATGAAGACTTAATCATGCAATGAAGCTTTAATATTTGGAGGTTCTTAGATGAAAGGTGCTGTGTAAGGATAAAGAATTGCCCCTGGACTGCAGACCTGCTCTGTTTCTTTCAAAGTCTGACTGAACTCAAAGCTCTCCCTTTTTCTGATGTGAAGTTCAGGATTCTGCAAGCTATTTAATTTATTTTTTCAGGAGACAATGATGATTGAGACAAGTGTCCTTGAAGCAGGACTGTTCGTTTGCAGAGAAGATCCTTATTCCTTTGCTCAGAGCTCGAGGTTTCCTTTGGTGAGCACTCAGCATAAAAACTCCCTTCCTCATCTGTTCTCAGGGCCACGCCATGTGCCTGTGTTTTATGGAGCCCAGTGTTTTGCAGAATCAGTTGTACAAAGGACTGGGAGAGGGCTCAAGAGCCTCTTACACTGAACAGAGATCAAATACACTTAGATGATCAACAGATGTCTGAGTGCCCTTGGAGGTCTCTCAGACCTCTGAGAACAGATTCCACAATATTCATGTGCCTGTTCTTCTGCTTCCCTATGTGAAAAATTTTTTTTAAAAAAAAGCCTTCATATCCAATTAAGTGGATTTCTTCACATCATTCCCCCAGTGTAGAACAGAATATGCAGAATAATTGATCCCTGCCCTCTTTATTAAAAACATTTTTATATTAAAAGGCCTTTGTCATGTTTCACCCTTGCTTTCCCAGACTAAACAGATCTCAGTGCTTTCTTTTGGGGTTTTTTTTTCCAACTCTCCAGACACTTGGTGCTCTTGTCAACTCTCTGTAACTTTCTCAAATGATGTTGACCCCAGATGGATGAGTGTCTTTAGCTGGAGTCTCAACACATCCCTCTCTTTCCTTTGTCATTCGGGCACTTTTCCCATGGAAACATCAGCACTACACACAATAAACCAACTCTACTCATGCAGGTTTGTGTTGTATGTGCATCTGCTTTGGGCTCCCTACAGCTCTAGGGAATAACTGGGATAAAAATATTAAAATATTTATACAAAGGTTTTCAGTTTCTGACTGTAAAGCAGAAGATACAGAAGGTAGGAGATTTTGGTTACAACCTGGTGAAAGTACTGTGGCCTTTTGGACTCTTAGTAAACTGTCTGGTCAAAAAAGATAATGTGATGAGAGAAATTTTTGCTCAATTTAAGCACTTCTTGTCCTGCCAGAGTCTGGCCATGAATCTGGTTTTGGCTCCATCAGCTTTACCCTGGTGCTTCTCTATTGACTTGAGTGGCATCATTTCTGATTTACTTTATTGTAAATGAGTTCAAGAATCACTTTCTTTGCCTTCAGGAAACAGGATAGCCATTAGGGGTAATATGTGACTGTACTTGTTAAAACTCCCCAGTGTTTTGTTTTGAATGCAAGAAAATGTAACTGGTTTCTGCAGGTGTTTCTGAAGAGTTAGCAGAATATTCTTTGTCACAAGCTCAGATGTAATGCTCTTAATCATGGTGTATTGCTCTCCTTGCTGCCACAGGACATTTAATATGTTGGGAAAGGTGTCTCTGTTCCCCCATAAAAGCTGAATTTGCTTTTACAGCCATTGCCCATAATGCAGCAGGAGAATGGTGTTAATAACCATTTCATTGGGGCTGCAGAAATCTTCTGCACCTCTCCAGGGATGAAGCAACTTTTTCATCTGTAAGTGGCCAAAGTGTTACCTTTGGAAGCTTTCACTCTTGGGATCCAAATGCTTCCTTGCACTCATAACCTCTGCTACCTAATTGTCCTCCAGGGGAGCAAAAGGAGGTCGGTGGGTTGGGTTTTGGCTCGTAATTGTTTCTGCCTTTGTTTGAACATTTGAAGGCTGTAGGTATGCACAGGACTCACACAGGGAAAGTGGCAGCCACGGCTATTTAATGGGAGCAGTGAGAACTATGAAACCTCAAGGAAAATCTCAGGAAGGATCATACAAAGGCCCCCTGGAACTGTATGCAGGGTTAGAAATGGCTGGGTATGCTCCTCATGTGCATGTGGTGCCCTGAACACTATGAAGGGCTGGATAATGGCACAAAATGACCTACAGAACCTTTGGAAATTATGAGCTGGAAAAGAAAAGTAGGATTTTTGTTATAGAAAGTGAAGTGGTCTAATAAAGTGTTTGCACTCCACTGTAAGGCTTTAGTCCAAGTCCAGGATGTCAGTGTGTTTATGTCTTTGCCTACCTTGATGTTGTTAGCTGGCTCTCTATTTGTTCAGAGGAAATAAAGATTCAAAGGTCAACAACGAGTGGTTTTGAAAAACCAAGTGGTGACTGTGTCTCCCACAAACTTGGAGAGAGGAATCACAGTTTGTGTCATTTTTAAACATTTCCCACATTTTACCATTTCTTTTGCTCATTCTTCCCCCCTTTCCCGTAAGAATTTAATTTCTTCTTTGTGAATAAGAGTTAGCTGGTGATTGTAATTTTATATTTTTTGTACTTTGATCTCAGACAAAGTTGGATGGAATTAGTACTCTAGTAATTCATCATGGGCATGATCTTCAACACTAACCTCCAGGAAGCTTACCTTCCACTGGGAAATGAATTCCCAGTGAGAAATGAAGCTGCCTGGCATGAGTAAGAATCAGGTCACTCGGTCTAAATGACTAATTATGCAGGGTAGTACTTAGCTTTTGGATTCTAGTTTTGACCTATAAATGTAGAACAAGTTCTAGATTTAGCTAGTAGTAACTTCAGTTACAGGTTTGACTGAAGTGCTGCTCCATTCTCATCAGACACTCCTGATTCACAGCAGTACAAAGACTCTGGTGGTGTTTCAGTCCTCTGTGAATCAGAGAGATGTTCACCTTGAGCCAGCTGTTGGACCAGTGGATTCACACAGCCAGCTTTGGGCTGCCAGTGGTCTTGTGTATGCACATGTGTACCCACTGAGTACACAAACTGTACAGTAAAGGTATTAATTCACCTGATCTCTAGCCAAAATCGACTGAAAAACTGCTAATTGTTATGCTTTGGTTCATATCTGAATATTACTTTAAAAGCCTTTTTTCAAAAATCTGTTTTCATTCTTTTTTTGCCCCAAATATATTCAGTTGTCCTGGAAAACAGGACTCCTGAGGGTTTTTTTCCTAGTTCTTTCACTGCTTCTCTCTTGCCTCTACTTATTCTCTTGAACTAAAACTGGGACTTAGATTTCATCGTAGGCATTTATAATTAAGGATTTCTGGAAGTTTTGTGATATACTGAGACTTGCTCTGTAGTTCTTAGTTCCTGTCCACCTCAGTGGTCAATCAAGCTGAGAAAATCTGGCTTTGTCTGAGTCTCTTCAACTTATCTACCTCTCAAGAAACTGTGAGACTTCTCAATCATTAGTAATCTACCTTGCCTGTGATTAAAAGTGGGTGTTCCCTAGATATCTTTTGCTGAGGAAATGGAGGAAAATATTGAGGAAATGAGGAAACATTTCAGTGAGGTCAAAGGTTTCCGCAGCACGTTCTGCAGCTTGCCTGTCAAAGCTGAACAGTGAGACTGCATTACACAGCATGCACAGACAGTTCTGTAAACCACATTCCTATTTAAAAACATTCAAGTGGAACAAACTTACTTTTTCATGTCACAACCAGGATCATATTCGCATTTCAGCAGCGGGAAGGAAAAGATAAAAGACTTAATTCAGCTTTCACCATGCTGGAGTTTTTCTCTGGTTCCACCTCTGCCCCTTCCTCTGTCCTCATTCCCAGTGTTTTTGAACTCTGCCTGCACTGCATTTCGGTGCTTGCCAAGACATCTCCAGCTAAGGGTGAGTTAATGAGAACATCTGGCCAGGAATGAGTGATGGTGCTCTGTGACCCACCCACTCAGCACATCTGGTGGTCACGGCCATGGATGGGGGACCTTACCGAGTGTTAAGGCTTCTGCAAGGAAAGAGATTTTGTCATCTGTGGCTGGATTTATTGAAAATACCCAAATTCAATTGTTTGTATGAAGGGGCTTTCATGTAAATGGGAGAAATGTCTATAAATAGGTGCACATGCACACAGGCATATACACTTTTATATGTAATTACAGTATACAGTCAGTGTGGATTGCATAAAAACTGCCTTTTTAGATAATTAGTCCCAAAAGTCTTAAACTGGTTAACCATCAAGGCACACTGCAAGAGACCTCTCTTTGGTAAGGGCTTTCTGAAGGGGCTGAATGTACGTTCTCTCCAAAGGGAGGAGAGGATGAAAAGGGTTTATGTGTTTGGTTGGCAAAGTTCCTTTTTGAAATTATTGTTTTAAGGCTGCTGAATTATTTTTTTCCCCTTCTAAGGATGGACTAAGGTGTCCAGACACTTTTGTGAACATCTTTTATATATATATATATAAAAATATATATATCAATATGTATAAATATATATCAATAAATACCAGTGCTCTGATCTTGTTTTGCTTTGCTCGTTAAAACAAAAAAAAAAAAAAAAAAAGATAGATTTTTCAGACAGCACAATGAATCACCCATGAAGTGAAAACACTGGGCAAATTCTCTTTTGTTTAATAGAATGGCCTGTACACAGTTCAGGCCAGCACATTTTTCATGGGATGCAAGGGAGCAGTTCAAAGAATTGGCAAGGAGTGTGTCCTGCATATTCATGAGGCTGGGCAAGGAGGTGAAGGTACAGGAGAAGGCAGAAAAGCAATGTGAGGATAGAGTGGAATGTGGAGCGAGTTGCCACGGTATCCTATTTTACTGCTGTTTGACGTAAAGCTCCTTTGCTTTTACACAACCACTGGAATTGAATGGAAGCAGCTCAGGGCATAAATAATGAATGTGCCTTTTACACGTTAGGAGAGGAGAATCTGCACCTCATCACAGAGTTAATACACCCCTCTCTTCTCTTCCCAGTCTCCAGCCTATGTTGCCGAAGTCAGTCAAGATCTTATCCAACAGACAGAGGAGAAACTCGAAAACAGCCCCTGCAAAGAGCTGTTCTCTCACTGTACAAAGTAAGTATAACTCGATCCCCAAAGATCACAGCCAGCAGCTTGTAAGGAATGTGTCAGGTAGAGAGAGACACTTCAATTTGAACCCGAGGCAGGTATCTCTGGCTTCTGCTCATAATCCTACAGGCATAGCTGACAAGCGGTGAAGTCACTTCATCTGAACAAAACATAATAAATATTTCCGTGCCATTATATACACTACACACAGGCACTTACTGTTTCAGGTATTTGACAGACTGTTCTAGCCAAGTAAACCAGCCATGGATTTCATGCTGTGTGAAAAGAGCTACAATGATAATGTATCCAAAAAAAACATCTCTGTTTCAAAGTGAATAAAAATTAAGTGGCTATACAGTCCATTTAGACAGAGGAATGTGCAAACTTGCTCGCATGGCTTTTCCAGAAAATCTTCACCAGGAGAATGGGTTTTTTTTAATGCTTTCTGTCTGTCTGTGGGGTTCAAACCAACGTGCATTATTTCATCCTTTGTCTGGGAAAAGGCTTATCAGTTTCTGTAGCAGGGAGGCGATTTGGGCCATTATGTGCTAAAGCTCCAGGTATGCAATCTGCGTTTGCAAACACTGGCCCGAGCGCGCTCACGCCAGTAGATCATAAACCCATAAAAATATGAAAAGGAGGGATCATCACACGCTGGCCCATGTGGTTTCTGGCTGAGCGAGGTTTGTTTTCCCTGGATGATGTAATGGGGATTTGTAAAATTCGCTCCACTGTCATTCATTGTTTTGACTCATTTCATTGACCTTTTCTGTTTTCGCTTATTCTTTGCGTTGGTAGGAGTTGTGGGTTATTTCTGGCCTTCCCTTATAGCATAGCCAGTTTCCTTGCATTGGCCTGGTGTCTTGTAGAGATGCTCTGTAGCTCTCACCAGTTGTGTGTGCCAGTCCCAATGACAAAGGCAGAGCTGTGCTCCACACAAACCCCCCTGACGCCTGTTTCCAGTCCTCGAATCGGTTTGAAAGCTGACAGTTCCCTCTAAAACGCACTTTGTTGTTGCCAAAGAGCCGAACTAAAAAGCAAACAACTGCTGAAAGGCAGCTATTGTTCTTTTAAAATACGTGCAGCTTTTAATTAACTGAATGGAACAGGCGAGCTTTGGACACCACTTAATGCAGACCCGTATTCACCGACTGCCGTTCCCTCATCTCTGCTGAAACAGATAAATGAGCCAGGTTTGAGACCTCGTTAATAAATACGCTGGTCATTTCACACGGGCTAAAATGAGGTCAAAAGGAAGTTTTAAGAACTTGCTGTTGGTATTTACTGGCCCTGAGTAATGTTAATTTTGAAACAGTTCATGGTCAGACCAAAAAAGGGGAGGCATACATACAAATACGAAGCCTGCTATCCCATACAAGCAGGGACAGGGATGAGTTTCATTCTCATCTTCATAGACAAAAGTCAGTCTGCAAGAAAAATGCCTGTGTAACTCTAACTTCTGCTTTGACCTTTAATATTTTGACTTCTCTGCTCCTGCCCCCATTTAAGACTGCCCGTTTAAGACTTCCTTTTTATTTTATTTTGTATTTTGAATCCATTAGGGGAAGCTGTATGGTCTGTGTCCAGTCAAAGCTAATGAAGACAACAACAATTTGACTTGTGAATACTGAATATGTGCAATTACCTACCTACTCTAAACTGATGGTCCAAGAATTACAAGAACAAAACAAAAAAAAATGAACAGCTGAGAAATTCCAAAAATAGTAGCACAGGAACAGGGAGGAACTTAACTGAGGAGATACATTATTCGTGGTGACTTCTTTCCTCAAGTCTAGAGACTGTAAGACATAGATTGTAAGACATAGACTATCCATTCCCAAACTAGAATAGTCCCTCAGAGAGGATTTCCTCCTTCCAGCAAAATCTGGAAAATGTGTCTATATACCCTTAGACATGGACACAAAGGTCAGACAGGCAAGACAGAAATACTCATTTTTTTCTGGTTTTTCACCCCAAACCGACTTTTGTCCTGCCAATGCAGAGGTAGATGCAGAAGCTCCAGTAAGCAAGGCAAGAACCAACACCAGCAGGTGAACAACCTGCTGTCAAGGAATGTGACCACCTTCTTTTCAGGCCACTGTCTCAGCTCAGCCTCTCTTCTTAGTTCTGAGCCTTTCTTACAGGATGCCTGATGGTCTCTGTGCCTGTCACAAGCAACAGACTTTGTTCTCACATTTGCAGACTGGCCTTTTTATTCCTTTATTCCTTTCATTATACAAAAGACTTTGCATCCACTGTGTGAGCCCCAAAATGCTTTTCTTGATCCAGAAACAGATCCACATCCCTGTTCAGACTTTTCTTTCCTCTCTTTTACTCTACAAATCACATAGCTGTTAGGAAAACCCCTTTGACTTTAGTCACATTTACTACTTCTTCTGTAATGCAGGAATAAAGATTGATATTTTTATTCAAAATGATGCCTCTGATGGTGTCTCTTTGACAGAAATGGGCTTCAGCCAGAAATTTTTTGTCCAGATATAAACATCCTGCAAGGTTTAGGAGCTCAGTTCCTGAGGGTGTTGTGTTAATTTATAATAGAAGCAAAAATGTTTGTTGCCTAGTGGCTGACAACCTCTGGAAAAGTCCATTGAAGCCAGTGGGAGTTGCCCTGTTAATTTTCAGCAAGCATAACCAATGCATATTACTATTCAGCTTATATGAGGCCTCCTATTATGAAATACATCAAGCATATAGCTTTGTTCCTAGATTGAAACTGTGAGTAACATAAAGTAAAAAAACAAAGTGAGGATAAAATAATCCCACCAGACAAGAAGTCTGGACTTTCTCCTCTTGTTTTGTTTCTCTTTTACTCCAAGTTCAGGATTATAAAATGCTTATATATGCTTTTCATCTGAGATAGATCTGTCCTTGACCACCTCAGTGGGGAACCATTCCAAGAATACCTAAGCAGCATGTACTTCGACAGGTTCCTTCAGTGGAAGTGGCTGGAAAGGTAAGTGGCACGAGATTGTTTTTAAATAAAAATAAATAAAAAGGTTTATTTTTACTTTTCATGTGAAGTCTACAGCGTATGCTCAAAATCTAATACGTTTGCTTCTAAAGCTCAAGCCATTTAGTGCAATTAGGTACATTAGGCATATTAGGCATGATTAATGCACATTCAGCAACTTCACTTGTCTTTCTGTTTAGCTACACTCTGAATATGGTGACTTTTTCTCTGGGCCAGTTATCACTGTTACTAAATCACTCTAAACAGAGACAAATGCGGCATGTAGGACCTCACACCGTACTTATTTGATAGACATTTCTGAGCACATTTAATAAACAGGCAGCCTTAGTGGGTATTCATTTGCAAGGAAAAGGGCTTCTGCCTTTTCCTTGTCAGGGGGGGCTGTAGCAGACGTTCACTGCTGGGTAAGAGTGACCTTGAGTCGAGAGAAGACCCAGTTTCCACAAATGGAATTAATTACGGCAGATGAGTTAGGGCCAGATCCATGAGCGGTGTGTGTCAGCGTGAGGCCTCATGGAGATCAAAGGAGCTGTGCCAGTTCCTCTCCCTGGAAAGCTACAAAGCTGCTGCACAAGAGGGGTGGGCAGAGGGGAGAGCCATTTTGTGCCAAGACATGCTCCACATGCCGTCTTCACTGAGTCCAGCATTTACTCTTCCGTTTCAATTAAAAAAACCCATCAGATGATTCATCCCTAGCCAGGCTATTTCCCATCCATTTTCACATTGTGGATAAGGAATTTTCTGAAATGCTTTGAGGTTGTTTTTTTTTTATTCCCATTCCCCCAACAAATATGATAAGCTATTGGGTATGCCTGGCTTAAGAAGCTGGGAGAACTGCTTTTAGGATTAGCCAAGAGATGTTAGCAGCACAGAGTGATCAACAGCTCCTTCTGACAGCCTGCTGGCTCCAGTGGAGCAGTCACACAGTCCATTTATTCCAGGGACATTGCTGAACATGTAGTTATCACTGCTAATTGTTGCTTTTAACCCCAAGAGCATTTGCAGCAGCCTCACAGAGGCCTGAAAATAGCATCTTTTCCTCTTCTAGTTGTGACCTTCTCCGTATTTTTCCTCTTCCACTTTGAGAGACAATAATGGGCATTAATGAAACGATTCACTTTAACATTTATTCCTCATTGTCATCAGCCTCATCATCCCTGTGGTGGGAACAGCCACGTTACTGTGCTCCCTCTGCCGGCTGGCCACCTGCCAGAGGGGAACAAGAATGATGGGAATATCCATACCCACTGCTAAGATCATTGTGAAACTTTGGAGATGGAATGGTAGATACAAAAGCAAATCTCCACAAATCTAGAGTTCTTCTTCTGCCACCTTATAAAACTTTCATGGTAGCGAAGTTAAAGTTAGATGTGGAGCTGGAGCCATTCTGGTAGAGCAGATTTTGTGGGAAGCCTGTCAGATTGCATAGGGATCTTGTCTAGTGATTGCTGGGAGCACTCTGGCCTCAGAAACAGACTTATTTAACCCTTAGTTTGGCTTTTGCTCCCTTCTTGCCCCTGACATTCCCCCAGGAGGCAGGTAGACCAGGGGGACAGGCTGGCTTGGAACTTGCCTTCCTCTTCTCCCAGCCTGCGAATGGCACATAAATCCACCTCCCCTGTTCCCAGGATTGTTTCTTTCCTCGATTCACATCAGTTTCGTGTTCTGTTTAAGACAGCAGAAACGTTTTCTGGTGGATTGAGTTTTGGATCTTTTTCTCATCTTGCACACCAAGCAAAGCAATATGTCTATCCTATATGGCATGGGAATTAATATCTTGTTGGAAGCTCTCAGGCCTTCTCTTTGCTTAACAAAAGCCAAAGCCATGTAATGGAGATTCAGAACCCTCCTTGGTCTTAAGATGCTAGCAGAAATTCTACTGATGACTCACTAATGTGTTGTATTTTATTACAGCTTAATATGTTGGAATTGAAAAGTTCAAGCCATACATAGTATTGAAGTAATGTAATTACATAATTATATATTATATTATATAATATGATTACCCTGAAATAACGCAATTATGTAATATTTATCTATTTTGCTTTTCAGAAGTATGGTCTCAAATAAATAAATCATGGAGAGTGCATTAAATGTTGTGTGCCATACATTTATTTATTTATTTATTTATTTATTTCATTCTCTTCCAGGCAACCAGTAACGAAAAACACATTTCGGCAGTACAGGGTGCTGGGGAAAGGTGGCTTTGGAGAGGTGAGTGATTCTGAAACTTTCTGTTAAGAGTGTTTCTTGCTTTTTTTAGGCGCTACAGGTAGAGGAGCCTGATGCGACAGAGGGTGATTTTCATTAGTTGCTGACAGTTTCACTTAACCCCTCGTGACACTGTAGTGTCAAAAGAACAATTTTGAGAGTTGGGAAACAGTGGAGTTGGGGTCACACCCTTATTTTTACTTTACCAGAGGTCGCTGGAGAGGCAGGGGAGGTGCAGGCCATCTTTGGCTGAGCAGATTACAATCTGCCCAGACAAAAGGAGGTGGGCTAGGAAGCAGGCGGAGGAAAGTGAAATAATTAAACCAGCATTACACAGCAGGTTTGGAAACAGTAGTTGGTTCCCCAGCTGCCCCCGCCTAAGCCTTATTCGCTAAGCCGCCGGCTCTCGCCTTAAAAGGACTAAATCAGATGAGATGGTGAGGAGCAAAGTGCAGCCCAGACACAGCGTTTGCTTCGAATTACCCAGCAATTGTTCTCCTCAATTCGCAGGTCTGCGCGTGCCAAGTCCGAGCGACGGGGAAGATGTACGCCTGCAAGAGATTAGAGAAGAAGAGAATAAAGAAGAGGAAAGGCGAATCCATGGCACTAAACGAGAAGCAGATTTTAGAAAAAGTCAATAGTCAGTTTGTAGTGAGTATTGAACTCCGCTCCCTGCTCGCCTGCTGGGCACTGTTCTTGTTGAGATGCCTCCTCCATCTCCTGCTCCTGGAAAGGTGCCCTTTGCTTTGCATCTTAGTCCTGCTCCCTGCACCTTTGCTGAGTCTCATTTTAGTCTCTGGTCCGTGAGAAATGCACCAGCCAAGAAGCCTGTGCCTACCATGGGAGCATGATGCATTTTATAGCCTTGACTTGCATCAGAGCTGCATCAGGCTGTGCTATTTTTATCCAGCGTGATTACCTGAATTCCCAGGGTCTGGGAGAAAAGAGCTTAGAAGAGACTGAAGGAAGTTCAGCCCAAATAGATCAGAAGAGATTGGTTAGTAGAAGCATCTAAGCAGTGAAGTGGAGCTGGTCTGTCTGATGTAGGGCTTTCCTGAGTCACACCAGCTCTTGTGCCTCTTTTAAAACTTACCTTAGTTAAATAAAAAATGAAAAAGAGAGAAAGAAAAAGAAAGGTGTCATCTCAGCATCATTCATGTTCTTTATACTTATTTCAGGAAACACTGTATAAAACAGGTGCAGGATTTTTACTCACCCTTGGCAGGAACCAAGACAATGGCATATATTTAAAAGTGATGGGTAGCTTTTGGCTTTTCTGATTTTTCCTGGGGTGCCCACCAGAGCCTCACAGGAATAACACTGACCTTCATGTCTCAGTGATGGCCCATTTGATCTCCCAGGGCTGGTCTATCTGGGCCTTCCAGGGAACCTGTGGAGATGCAAAACAGGGCAGCAGGAGATGTAGTTTCCCTTGATTAGTGAGATTTCTCCTACATGGAAAAACATGCCTGGAATTAGTATGTTTGTCCAGCCTGTGAAACTATCTGAGCTTTGAGGGTTTCTGGTGATAAATAGGCTGGATTCAACAAATTAATCTACAAAATCCTAACATCTGCTTTTTCAGTACTTTTAAATTGTGTGTTTGCCATTGTAGCAAGGCCCATATCAAATTCAGTCAATGTATTTTTTTCCTTCTCTAGAAAAAAAATCTGAAATGAAAAGCTAGTGACTCCTTTTTAGCAGCTAACTGAACTGTCACAATTATGCTACAAATGTTTTTCTAGGTCAATTTAGCCTATGCCTACGAAACAAAGGACGCACTGTGTTTAGTTCTGACCATAATGAATGGAGGTGACCTGAAGTTTCATATCTACAACATGGGAAACCCAGGCTTTGAGGAGGAAAGAGCTTTGTTTTATGCAGCAGAGATTCTTTGTGGCTTGGAAGACCTACATAGAGAAAATACTGTGTACAGGTAAGCACTGTCTAGAGTGTTAGGATATCTTTTCTGGGTAGGAGAGTATTGTCTGCATCCTCCCTACTCATTGTGGTGTTGTACAGCTTTGGTGCCTGAGAGCTTTGGTTGAAATTTCACAGAGCCCTGTATAAGTACAGTATGATTCAGTAATCATGGAAGGAAGCAGTTCCTCCACTAAATACATCCTGTCTAAATTATACAGAACTCACACAAAGCTCCCCAAACCCTACCTCAGCGTGCACTGGGTGACATAAGAAAATGATGAAAGTTCCTTTAAATGGATTTCATTAAGGAATCTAGTTCCTAGTCGGCATGAGATGGAGATCATTCTACCCAAGCCTCTACTTTAATTACTTAGATTATATTGCATGAGGGGCTGGAGCATGTCAGCTGTGGAAAAACCCTCCTTCCTGGATTTTTCCCAAGAGGGTGTCTGAGACACAGGGCATGGATTTACACTCTGGGACACAAACTGGTGTGATTAGCTAGATTGGATCGTGGTGGCCACGGCGTGCCAGCCATGGAAGGAGGCTCCTGCTGGCAGCATCCCGCCCGCCGTGGGGGCATCCAGCGGGCAGAGCTCTGCCCGGCGCCGGCACGGGCAGCCAGCCCCGAGGAGGACACAGTTCAGCTTCTCAGCTTCCACTTTGGCTTGCAGCTCTGGACAAGCACTTTTCCAGGGCACCATAGGGCTTACTTGCTGGATGAGCAGGCTGATTGCAGACAGAGTTCTTGTGACTCCGTGAGGATTTATTTTTTTTTTTAATCAGCAACCAGTGTAGTTGTAAACAACAGTTAATGTTTGTCTTCATCATCCCAGCTTGTGAAATCATTATTGCTGGCATTCACAGCAGAAGAGGGCCTGAAAGATTGATGAAAGAACTTCCAAGGACAATGATTAATAGACAATAATATGTTATTTTTAAAAACCACGCCACACTTTAAATCACTTGATGTGCCCGTGTGGAATATGCATGATGCATATGCTTGTATGGATAGAAATTATAATATTGTTGTTCCTTGGAGGAGATCTCTAGCACACTGCCACTTGGTTGCCTCGCTGTGCCTCAGCTCTTGCTAGCTGCCATATGGAGGGCAGACAGATAACATGCTGATTTAGTTGGTGCTGGCCCAAGAAGGAGATTTTTTTTTCCCAAGGAACAAAATGGAACTAAGTGTGTAATGTCAATTGAAAAATCCAGTCCTGAGTGAAACGTCTGACTTCCCTTTTCTTCAAAAAAACATCCTACCACATTTTTAAAAATATTTAGGAGGTAATACAGTGTTTCTTTAAAAAGTAGTAGATCACAAGCATATGTTATTGAATAAAATGACTGGTACATTCATAACATGGTTGATAAAATGCCATACTAGTGTCATTTTCTAATAGAACAAATCAGATCTGGCCACCTAAAACAGTACATGGCTCTGAGACAAATGGCATCCTACTTCTTTAAGCAGTAGTTTTCATGTTACTCTTAAAAGAGCTGCTAGTTTGCACCTCAGATGGCACATTCATTTTGGTGATGAATGATATTATATCCTTGTAGGTGACATTTGCTCACAGTATTTTAGGAGCATCTGCAGAGACCCCTAATTTGTAATACCACAGCGTGTTTGGGGCCCCATGAGAAGTGCTATATAGGTCAATAAAATATAGCAGCTAAATGCTACCGCTTTCTCAAGGCGAATAATTCATCACAAAGCACTTATTCCTCAGACTTAATTTCATTTTCTATAAACAAAATGCTTGTGAGTAAATCACAGCATTGGAAAACACATGCCCATCTCATGGGCCGTGGTGACGCACGCTGCAGACGTGACCCGAGAGAACAACCAGGCTCAGAGTCAGATTTATCTGATTCAGAATTCCCTTGTCAAACATGGCACTTGTGTTACATTTCTCAACTGCATCATGTTAGTAAAGGTCAGCAGGTCGATTTTTCGTGGAAAGCAAACATAAAAAGCTGCTGATTCTCCTTGAATTATTTATAGATATATTTATTTTAAAAATTATGGGGTTTTTTATATATATGTAAATTATTTTTATATATACTATAACCATACCTGGAAGCTCCAGTCAGCATCAAGATCACATTGTCCTAGGCATTGCACAAATTTATGGTAAAACCTTGTCCAATGTGATTAATTAAGTTCTTTAGGGTTTCTCATACAGCCAAACAATGTACCACTGCATTCAGAGCATAGGCACTATGCCAGCAGTTTATGTTTCAGTATGTTTGGGCAAGGTTACCTTACATATGGGAAGCTATACTATTAAGTGGCCCTACATGTCACCGTGTCCACCAGGGACTTTTATTTCTCCTAGACATTTCCATCTTGAACAGCTGGAAGTGCTGGCCATACAAAGGGACCTTGATCCCAGGGAACCAGAAATCTGAAAACAGGAATGACAACTGATGTCGAAGGAGGTTAGGAAAGCTTGCTGTAATTGCCCTAAATTGCAGAGAACTGTAGGGACCAGACTACTGCTCTCAAGAGTTCTCGTGGAGTCTCACTTTTTCATTGAAAGACAACTTGCACACAGGATTTGTGTAACTGGGCCCCAGTTACAGCTTTAAGTGGGACTAATCACTGCTGGAGCAGAAGATTAAGTAACTGATGAAGGCTGGGTTCTTCAACTAAATACTTCTTACAGGATTTGGAATAAATTTTAAAAAATAAATAGGAGATGCCCTTGACCATGTTGCTCCAGCACTGGAAACGTTCTGCTGCTAGGCAGGCAAAGCCCACAGCAGCATGTTAAACAAAATCCCAGCTTCTCCTCAGCATTCAGCTGCCCTTCACATATTTCAGTATTGTTTATTTGAGAAGTAGGCTTGGTACCACTGGGCACCCAGTGAGTTTTATCTTGAGAGGTCAAGAGGGTCTGAAGCAAGCAAGAAAAGGAGATTATTTACAGCGCTCTGTTCTTGCTTAAAGTATTAAATAAAAACAAGCCAAGTTTTGAAATTTTAGTCTGGGCATTGTCAGAACTGTAAAATACCCCTCTCCATTCACAGGGAAATTCATGACACCGGAGCTTGAGGCACAGGCTCTGTGCAATGTCCTGTTTCCCTGGTGCAAGGGCTTCTCTTGTACACCCCCTCCCTTGGCTCTTTGCAAAGAAATGCCTCTTGCTGGGAAGCTAACAGGATCAAGCTGGTTCACAAATGCAAGGAGGCCTTACAAAGAGAAGAGGCCAAGCACTGCTTGGATTTGCACCAGGCTAAGCACTGCGTTTAGATAAAACCCGGGGCACGATGTGGTGAGTTGCAGCAATATGGTTTTCCCTGCCTCACCCAGCCATGCTGGTGCCTCCTTCGTGCTCCTGAGCCAGTGCAGCCCACTCCTGCGGCACAGCCCTTCTGGGGCACTCCCTGCCCATCTCCCTTCCCTCTGACACCTCTGGCCCCGTCTCCCAGGCTGGTTTAACTCCTGCACAAGCAGGACAGGAAGGAGCCCACCCGGCTCCCACCTCAACAGCATCCCAAGAGCGGCAGCAGTGGCTGCAAAGTTGGTCTCAGCCACACAGGTTTGGAAAACAGCCGTGGTCAAGCAAAGGGACCTGAGCATGGCTGGCCTGGGCAGCACCTAGAAGGAGCAGCTGGTGGAGTGGGTTTTGTGCAGACAAACCTTACAGAAGAACGATCTGCCAAGGCTCTGCTAAATATATGAAAACTGAGATTATTTATTTCAGAAGTTCATAACTTGGCCAGATTTGGGATTTTTTTTTTTTCACAGTAACATTAAAAGGCACGTCTTTGACATCAGAGTGACCACCTTTCCAATTTTTGTGGCATTACTCCAAGCCACAAAGGCACTAGAGTTTCACAAATGTTTGTAAAAGGAATCTTAATCTGGGCACAGCATTCCCCCCCTGCCCCTCATTTTCCAAATGTGATGAAATTATTACACATGTGTGCAAGTACATGGACACACATTCACATATTTGGTCTGAGCCAGATGCCAGGCATGGAAAATTTGAGCCCAACGGATCGCTCTTTCCATTTTCATATGCAAATAAAGGATTTTAAAATTTAAAGTATTTTTCTTTTTAACAAAAGATTTTATAACAGAAAATGTTACAGAGATTTAACAACACACAGGGCTACTATAGGGTTTGGTTTACAGGGCTTACAGCACTAGATGGATGAGTGCATTATGGAGTGGATTAGGAACTAAAAGCTTGGCTTAGTGAAAAATTGTAACTCCAGTTTAGAAAAAGACATATGGTTTCAGTCTATCTGTGAAGTGAGTTGTAAAAGGTTGTATTGGTTTCAGGAGTTCCTCGCTGTCTGAGTTGACACTCAATTGGTTTATTACTAGTAATAAATGCACTCACACAGTTGTATGGTTATGTTATCAAAACCAGCTTCATACCAATAACTGCTATCTTTCATTTTCAGAGATCTGAAGCCAGAAAATATCCTGCTAGATGATTATGGTAAGTCTCAAAGGTTTACAGAGATGCTTTCACAGTAAAGTAGATTAAGTTAGTTTTAGGATATATATTGCACAAAGACAAATAATGCTCTGAAGTGATTAAGAGGCTCAGCATACACTAATATTCCTGTCTTGGGGTGGGTGAGCTGCTGGAGCTCAGTGCACAGATGGAACGGAGCAGCCGTGCTGCTCAGCAGGGTCTGTTCTTGAGAGCACGGCTTTGCTGGGGCTGTCTGCCTTTTTTCATTGTTTTTCCATCCTTCTTGTTGCAAGGCTGATGCAATACAAAGGAGGTTCTGATTTCTAAATCTGGGCTTCCCGCTCGCTTTTCAAAAGTAATTTCATCCTTTGCTGAGCCAAGCCTCGTTTTGTGCAAACCCAGGTAGCCATTTGCTGCTGAAGGCAGGGATAATCGAATCTCCTGCTGACTTATAGACCAGATGTAGCCCCTTCAGCCATCAGAGAATTACAGAACTGTGTCAGCCCATCCATCCTCCATGATCAGTTCAAGATACTTCCCCACAGCATGCTTCTCATTGCCTTTTTTCGTTGGTTTTAAAATATCCATCACAATCCACTCCCATCCATAGCCTCACTGTTAACATTAATTTCACTGCATTGTAGTGCCCTTAACAATTCCTCTTTTCCTTATCAATGAAACTACTCCAACTCAGTGATTCAGAACACTCTTTTTCTTAAAATGTCTGGGCAGTAAATTGCAAGAGTATTGTAGCAATGACCACAAGTCATGGCTTTTGGACTAATTTGGGTCATGTTATTATATCTGCTTTGTGTTGTTTTGTTTCTCTTTTCCTTCCAGGTCATATTAGAATATCTGATTTGGGTCTAGCTGTTAAAATCCCTGAGGGTGAATCAATCCGTGGAAGAGTAGGGACAGTAGGGTATATGGGTAAGTCTTCTGAAGTTCATCTTTTATATAATTTGCTGCTATTACTTGAGTTTTAGAGATATTTCTGCCATGTAAACTTAAGAAAAAGAATAAAAAATATTCACATTAATCTGGGTCCAGTTCCTTGCAGCAATGCACACAGAAATCATGGTAGTGGAAATCAGAAGGATGGACCAGAGCAGCTCTCAATGAGGCTGGTCTATAAACTTAAATCAGAAAAGAAAATTAAAAGGGGAGACAACAACAGAGATTTTAGTGATTTTAGTGTAGATTTATTTTAGGAGGGTTATGTGCTAAAAGAAAGGTTTCTCTCTAGTTGCTACTTAATGGTAGAATGACAGTTTATCATAAAATGGGTAAGTCCACACTATGGTCATCTTGACCAGAGCCATCTTGAGTCTTCCCCTGTGTGCAGGGGAGGCTGCACAAAAGAGGAGTAGAGATTTGTACCTTGGTAAAAAGGAAACCACACTCACTGATTTAACCAGATCTGTTTTCTAAATTCAATGTAATTATTTTCATGCATTCTCTGGGTGGGCATATTTCTTGGAGTAAAAATTGCTTATGCTTATTTGACTAAATAGAAACTAGCTGATGTGAGCCACTGTTACACCATATGGAGACTTTAATGAAAGCAAGCAAATCAGTTGTCATGTCTAAATTTTGTTATCCCAGTGTAAGTTTGCGTGCACACTGAGGCTCTGTGCTTGTGAGCACGTGCATATGTATGTTTGTACCCATGCATGGAAGTGAGGGTGCCTGCAAGACAGTGACTATATGCCCAAAGCATTGTGTGGTTGCAACACAAAATAAATGGATTGTTCTCTTTAAAGGGGGAGAAAAAAATAAGTTATAAATTAACCAAAAAGACAAGAATTTGCTTTTGAAGAAATGTCACGGCCATTTACAGGATGTGTGTTTGCATTTCATTTCTTCCCTAAATGGAGAAGTCTGGAGGGGCTCTTAAGACTAGGTCTCTGCTTAATATTTAGCTTCAACTTCTTTCGGGTTTGTTTTTGGGGTTTTTTAATTGGACTGAGTTGGCAGAGAAGTCAGAAGACAGCATGCACAAGGCATGGAGCATGTAGAGGAAACAACACGGCATGTAGCATGCTGCATTCTCTGTAATGCAATCAACAGAATTCAGGAGGTATTTTTATATTTTGCCCACCGTTCTCTCTGCATGTGTATTCAGCCAGCAAAATGAAACTTCTAGACAAGTAAGTGTTTTGAGTGTGCAAATGTCAAGTGTCTCCACAAGACATATCCCTCTCCTCCACAGCTCCAGAAGTGTTGAACAACCAGAGATACACACTCAGCCCTGACTACTGGGGGCTAGGCTGTCTCATTTATGAAATGATTGCTGGGCAATCACCGTTTCGAGGAAGGAAAGAGAAGGTGAAGAGGGAAGAGGTGGACAGAAGAGTGCTGGAGACAGAAGAGGTTTACTCCCATAAGTTTTCTGAGGAGGCCAAGTCCATCTGTAAAATGGTAAGGGGCTGGAAGGCCCAGTGTGGCAGCTTCATTAATGGTCTGAGCAGTAACACGGTGCTGTAGAGGGGCTGCAGGAACAGGGTCTAACCAAGCTCATCTGTTGATGGGGTGACTGCATTCTCTATTCATTGTGAGTGTGTTTATTTGGGCTTGCTTCTCCATGAGAGTCATCACGGTCATCTTGAGCCCTTTCCAAAGTTTTATGGCCAAGGGAGCAGTATCTATTCTCGTGAGACTTTGAATGTTAGTTTGCAGTCAAGAATGCACTTCTGTCTTTTATAACCTCATAGAAAAAATAAAAAGGACTTGATGATGCAAGATTCTGGTTGTCTCCTGCAAGGAACTGAAAACCCCATGCTTCCATTGTCTCTGGTGAGAGCTGGGGGTAAGCAGGACAAGGATTATGCAATGAAATTATTGTGACACTCAAATGTTGTCCCAGCCCATCTCACTAAGTTTGTTAGCAGCTTTGCCCCCGGGGTGCCAGGGTATCCAGCTTTTCTTAATACTGTTGAGCTGTTCTTCAAAATGTTTTCTCACTCTTTCAGCTGGGAGTCATTTTTGTAGCACAATAGCCATGTCTCACAATGGAAATCCTCAAACCCTCTGAGAAATCTCAAGGCTGTGTCTGAATTCATCAATGTCTTGTTGACATCCATCTTTAGAAGGCTGAATTGTAACTTGGAGAGGGATGTGGCCTTTCTCTTGATGTTGTTTGCTAACAAGCAAAGTCTCCTTTGGAGACAATGACATATCTGTGTATACTGGTAGAGGGAGAATGAAGGGAAAGAAAGGTCAACAAATAGGTAGCGAGCATTTCACCGATGTCTTGTGCAACAGGCAAGCAAACAGCAGATCGACAGCACTCTGGTTGGCTGGCCTCATGAAGAGACACTGAAGTCTTCTTGCAAAATAATAATGGTAGCATTGCCAAGTATCATGCCTGGAAGTTATTAACTCACAGTGCACCAACTCATTGCTGAATCCCCGGGTAGTAATTAACTGACATCACTCTTGATAGACACTCTAGGCCATTCACTGCCCTTAACTGGAGATTCAGAGCCCCTAGTGAAGTCGGCCTGGGAAGATTTAGGACAACCACTGACTCTTACAGACCATCTCATGTGCTCAAAAAGCCTTCTCTTCTCAGGTAGCACCTTAACTACCACCAGGTAAGGAGCAGAGTCTGCTGGAGTGGAGAGTTTGTGCATATGCTCCTGTTAGAGGATGGAATGGAAATGTAGTGAGGCAAAAATTATATCTTGTTCCTTATTCCATAGTTAGTTGCAGGCATGAGACATAGAATCTGAATAGTTGGGAGTTGGAAGGGACCTTTAAAGACCATCTAGTCCAAACACCCTCTTCTGGCTGACATTCCTGTAGAAGCCCTTCTTGTTACTCCTTGTGTCTCCTGCATGACAGAATGAAAGTATACTTTGAAAATAACCAAGCCCAGGAGAACTTAAAGTTGAGAAGAATTAAATGTAGCATTGATGGAATAGTGCTGTAGATGACATACCACTCCCAGGGGAGCAGACTGTCTGTAGTGGTCATTTTCATCTTCAAGCCATAGAGACGATGGTTTCAGGGAGTCGGGACTTCAGGAGGTCATCTAGTTCATTCCCTTGCCTCAGGGAGGCACAAACTATATATAAATCTTCCTGAAGACTTGATCATTACTGCTCCACTGTCCAATCACGTGGCATGTTTATTTAGGTGGTTTCTGCAAAGTATTAATGGATCCAAAGATAACCCTTCCCTTTTTGAGCACTAATGCCTTAAGGCAGGAAGTGCTTTAGTTCTGGTACTGAGTGTGATGGCATCTGTGGCTTTTCCATCCAAAAGTAATTTTATTTTATTTTATCAAGCAATATTTTTAAAAACCCATCCTTCAAATATATTTTCTCAAATTCTTTTTGCTCTTTATGTTGAAAACCAGAACTTTGTTGGTTTGTGTCAGCATCTTAACGAGGAAACAAAAAAATAATAATTAATTACCCATCATATCTGCAAAATGAAGCATAAAGTTGCAGTACATAAATCTAACTTGAGCATTCACAAAGATCTGACACAAAAGGCTTTCCCATAGCGGACTCTTCAGGGCAGGAGTGAGGAACAACATGTTTCCCACCATGTCTCCAAACCTTCTCTTCAAAGCTAACAGCGTCTCCATCAGGAAATACATTGTCTTTATTCATTTACTCATATGAAAGCCCTCTAGTGTCACCCCATGTCAGCCTTCCCCTCCAGGATGTTTGTGCCCTTTTGCATTTTTGCAGGCACATATCATTGCTCCCATTAATCATCATCCATCCCATATTTCCATGTTTCATTTTGTGATTTCCCATAAATCAGACCTCATTTTGGACTGAATCAGAGATGAATAATAAATAATTAGGAACAGGGGCAGCTGGCTTTCTGGGAAGCTCCCCAACCCATAGTTCCCATATAACATAACTGCTTCATGGTGTGTTTTTTTCTGTGAAAAGAAATGCAGTCTTTCTAGGAAATGCTCCCTGTTTGTTGTTGTTATGGCTTGTATTTCATTGATGTACATGCGTGTTTTCCCTGACAAGTGCAGTCATGCATCCAGAGATGTGACTTGAAGTGCGTTCAAGTCAACAGTATTGGATGGGCCCATATTTCTCTGTTCTTCTGACACTGTGTCCTGCTTCTCTACGTTTCCCGCAGATTGTTTTCCCTGATGCCTTTTATTCCTGCAGCTCCCATTTCGCTCCACAAAAGGGATCTCTGGTTGGAGGGTGTAAAGAAGACAGAGCCAAACTCTTGGTTTAGTGCCCAGTAACGGGACAGGAGACCATAGGCACGAACTGAAACACAGGAGGGTCCCTTGGAACATTGGGAAACATTTTTCCATGGTGAGGGTAGTCAAATACTGGAACAAGTTGGCCAGAGTCTCCACACGTGGAGTTATCCAAAGCCCAACTGGACATGACCTCTAACAATCTGCTCTAGGTGACTCTGCTCTGAGCAGGCAGATTGGACTAGACAATCACCAGATGTGCCTTCCAGCTTCATTTGTTCCATGATTCTGATCTCCAGTCCCTTCCCAAGGTGCCTCCCCAACCAACTAAAAGATAGTGGGTTCTTTTTTCCCTAAAAGCAGTTTTTTTCTCTGCCTCCCTCACCACCAGGGAATGTCATCACACAGTTAACTCCTACCTGCTTTCATCCCTGGAAACTGACTTGTTCACACATTATGACACCTTAAAGTTTATCAGTGCTGCCCGAGGATAAATGCTGTTTCATGTGTCTTCAGAGGAACCTCGTACACATCAGGGTGCTCTTCAAATGATTATCATTGCTATTGATAATAACAACAACAGCAATAATAATAATAAATCTTCTCTAGTAAGCCTTTGCAATAAGCTTAATTGTCACCCATGCCTGAGAGGGTTTTGAATCTTCAGCTGGCCAGGCTGGGCTGTGATTTCATAAGCATAAGTAGGGCAATATGTAGCCACTCATGTCATTCTGACACCTTCAGTTCCCACACCAATCTCTTCTCTCCTTTAGTAACTGAGAGATGACCATAGTATTTCTTTTCTAGTCTCTAAAAAAATCTGAAAATTAGATGCTTACCTCTGTGTCAGGGTTGAAATTTAGGTGATTCCTTAAACTATTAGATCAGCTGGGTCAATGGAAATGGTTTTACCATTCCCCTTGTGTCCTTTCATCAGCAGCAATTTTTTGTTTCCCTTACTCCTATAATTTTAGGACTAACATCTTAGGACTTGGAATTATTTCTTACGTGGTATGATCTGGATATGAACTGACTGATCACATGAAGATAAAGCAGCGCTTTGGGGGCTCTTGGCTTTTTTTAGCAATCCTCACAACAGTTGTTTCTTTTTGTAAAGGAAGCAAAACAAAGTCATGGAAAAAGTCTCAGACATTGCAGAGTTTGAATCCCCAGGGGGGATCAAATGAGTGACATGAAAGTATCAAAAAGCTCTTTATATCAAGATCGTGATGTAACTTCACTGCTGGTACTCAAGACTCTCTTTGAAAGTCCTGTTCCAGTCATGCTTTGCCCATAACTCTGTAGACTAAAACTTAAATGTCCAGTGTCATCTGGAGACTTTGTTACCAGAACATAAAGCTCTGCTGCTTGGCATCAACTTCATGCATGGTTGGGTGGCCTGAGTCATCTTCAGATTTGAAACTCTGTGAATTATCTGCAGGCTTTGGCTGTAGAATTACATTAAAGTTACATTTGATGGGGTCACTTGCACTGCTGTCCCAGGAGGGCTTGTCATCAGCCTGAAGTAGTTGCTTTTGTTTTGCTCTCTATTCATATTAAATAAACCCTTTGAAGCTGACTTAAACAAAAATGTAGAGGTGACTCAAAACATACAGTCATTATGTCCATTTTCTTTTCCAGGTCAGATTCCCAAATGGGTTGCATCTTTCAGGCTCTTGTGTGGGTTTCCTATTGCAGAAAGCTTCTGAGACTGCAGGAAATAGTCAAATACTCACTATTCCTTGGAGAAAGGAAGGGTTTTTCCTTCTGGAAAATATTCTAGTCCATGCTATCTCTTGATATCCACAACAGAAGCCAGAAAAATTGTCTGGTTTCACCTGTTGCCATGTATAGAGCTGGCTACATCTACAGCTTACCAAATTCCATTAATTTCTTGTACTTTTCTCCATTGGGACTCTCCTCAAGAAGCAGGCAGCTGCTCTCCTGCAGCAGTTTTGCAGGGGAACCCTCTCCTTTCTGTGGTCTTTCAGTCCCAGCCTATTCCCAGTGGCCTGGTCCCTTTGGTGTCCTTCAGCTTGCAGTGGCCAGTCACCCACAACCAACATTCATGCTTCAGAGACTTCCTTCTTGCATCTGAAATTACTGAATACTCAGTAGTCCAGGAATCCCCAGGCAGCTTTTTTCTATCCTCAGCTATCCTATCCTCTGACCACACACTCCAAACAATTTACAGCCTGACAAGGGTAAATTCACACATTAGTTTGGTCTTCCCACTTAATCCAGAGTCCAGACTACACAGGCAGGATGTAACCCCCTTTCATCCCTTCACAGCTGACTTGAGAGCAGAAATTGCAGAGATCTCCTTTATCACCTACAGGCAATTCCAAATCTACCCCTTTCTACCATCATTTGCTCCTCAGCTGCACTGTTCCTGAAAGCTTCAAGGTATCGTTTCCAGGAGTCTGTCACAGCCAGGGGTAGTAAAAATAGTTTTTCTGCCTTCAGATTCTTCTTGCCACCTGTCAGGAAAGTCCTATCAACCTGAGAATAGAAGATCAAAAGAACTTTTATCTCCTCTGCCCAACCACAATAGAGCAAGGCAGATTCTGATTGGAAATTCCCAAGCGATCTTATTCACATATGCCAAAGCATATAACTTAGGATTTATCAAACAAACAAACAAAAAACCCCCAAAATACTCACAAAAAAAAACCTTGCCTCAGGACCAGGAGAACAGAAATTCTCTTGCAATTATTTGAAATTTCCTTCTACCCAGGGGAATGCAAACTCCCAAAAAGGGCTCTGAGAAAGATCTTCTCCTGTGAGCTGGCTGGTAATGGTACAGTATTATGTGAATCTATGTGCTCAGAGGATGGCAAGGCATAGAGATGTTTCCTCAAGTCTTTTTTCAGCTGTGGAACAGCCAGTTGTGGTGACCAGTCAGACCAGATGTCACCACCTAGACAGCATCAGAGGCAGAGGAAAGTGTGGGGAAGAAAGGGGTGTTGCTATCTGGAGGCTCAAAGTTGCTGTTGTGGCCAGCACCCTTAGCTTTCCCTTGTTCCTCAGTCCATACAGTCTCCTCCTGCTATTGCTGCTACTGCTGAGGCAGAAAGACCTGAGCAGAAGACTCTTACATCCACAAACCCCTTCCCCACCTCTTCTGGCTGCTTCTCAGGACTGTCTGGAGGGTGGTCCCTGCACACCTGGGGCACACAGATTGCCAGAGCCATTTGCCATCTCAGGCTGGATATGAAGCCCCCAGCAAAAAAAATGCAGAACTGAGACAGCTGTTGGAAGTCAGATAAGAAAACCATCAATGCCCAGAGGTAGCAGAGTGTTCAGGGAAGCCTAAAGACCCTGTAAACTCGTGATAACAAGAAACCCCAGCTCTAGCCAGGCACCAGAGGAAAGATTACAACATGACATTAGCAACAAACAGTAATTTCAAAGTTCCTGCTGTCTGAGGTGATGTGGCCGAGGCAGCACCCCAGGCAGAAGGTGCTGGGGCACACAAACCCTGAGCTGAGCCCACAGGCAGCATCTCTGGGTGGGCTCCCGATCCACCTCCTGCAGGAGTGCCCCAGGTGGAGCATGGCATCCCCTTTCCAGCCCTCCCAGAGCTCTTTGTCTCCCGTCACCTGCAGCTGGGACGGTCCTGGGGGCTCACCCGGGGTGGGTGGTGCCTTCCTGGGCTCAGAGAACCCACCCCATGGGAGAGCAGCGCGCTCGGCTCTGCTCATGGTCTCGGTGCAATTGGTGAGTGCAGAACTGAGTCCCCCACCCGGGGGAGGGCGAGGGGAGAGATGCCCCTCCTGCGGAGATGCTGCCCTTCCCGCGGAGATGCTGCCCCTCCTGCAGAGATGATGCCCTTCCCCTGGAGATGCTGTTCCTCCTGCGGAGATGCTGCCCTTCCCGCGGAGATGCTGCCCTTCCCGCGGAGATGCTCCGGCCCCGCTCCTGGTACCCGGCCCGGCTGTGCTGCCCTTTCCTCTGCTGCCTCCCGGCGGCACCGGC
>JAWWTY010000158.1:30409132-30431360 GCA_035222235.1 Margarornis squamiger
TGGTCTCGGTGCAATTGGTGAGTGCAGAACTGAGTCCCCCACCCGGGGGAGGGCGAGGGGAGAGATGCCCCTCCTGCAGAGATGCTGCCCTTCCCGCCGAGATGCTCCGGCCCCGCTCCTGGTACCCGGCCCGGCTGTGCTGCCCTTTCCTCTGCTGCCTCCCGGCGGCACCGGCACGACCGGCAGCATCCCGATCGCGGTGTCGGGTTACTGACGGAGTCACGGAAGGCTTTGAGTTGAAGGGATATCAAAGACCGTCCCGTTCCACCCTCCTGCCATGGGCAGGGACACCTTCCACCAGCCCAGGTTG
The DNA here is from genome assembly GCA_035222235.1 of Margarornis squamiger. Lineage (NCBI taxonomy): Eukaryota > Metazoa > Chordata > Aves > Passeriformes > Furnariidae > Margarornis > Margarornis squamiger. The sequence continues at coordinate 30,409,443 of JAWWTY010000158.1, forward strand.
CTCCGAGCCCCGTCCAACCTGGCCTTGGACACTTCCAGGCATGAGGCAGCCACAGCTTCTCTAGAAACCTGTGCCAGGGACTCACCCCTCTCACAAGGAAGAATTTCTGCCTGATATCTAACCTAATCCTGCTCTCCTTCAGTTTAAAGCCATGACCCCTTGTCGTGCCAAGGTAGTGACATGCCCTTGTGCAAAGTACCTCTCCAGCTCTCTTGCAACCCCTTTAGGTCCTTTAGGGTCTCCCTGGAGCCCTCGGGGTGTTGCAGTCAGTATGCAGCAGTTTTCATGGAGTGGATACTCCAGCAAAGCCAGCCTTGTCTGTTTGCAGTGCATGTTTAGTTTGCTGCTGTGCTAAGGCACGGACTGCACATCCCTTGAGTGGGCAGAAAACAGTGAGTTTGGATTTATATTTTCCCTTCTTTATCTGGACATAGTGCAGGCTTCCCTGAAGATGAGTGGAAGTGAACTTTCACCTTTCAGCAGATTGCCTTAAGGTAGTGGTACATTTAAACAGGTCCCTGTCCCAAGTGATAGTCTTTTTGAACCATTTACATGATAAGCTCTGCCTCTCTTCAGCTGCTTAGTTGCGATCTCTTAAGACATTGATTTAGCCTACTTGATTCTATGCATATGATTTAAAAGTAGAGGCATTTTTGTAAAGATTTGGCTACATGCTACCTTCTCATCCACCAAGTCTATGCCAGAATTGTTCTGTTTCTTTGCAGATCTTTTAGTCCATCCATAAAAGGTCTTCCAGGACCTACAAGCCCTTTGTTTCTGTTCATGGACTTATTTATCTGATAGACCAAAAATGCTGAGTTCAATTCATGTCCATTGCTGCATAGTGGATGCCCAGAAAATGGGAAGGACTTGCTGCAGCAGGTAGAGGTGGTGTATTGCCCTTCTCTGAGGATAATTACTGAGGACTGGTTCCATGGATGGAAGTCCCCTCGCGTTCAGCAGAGATAAGGCCATGTGTACAAAGGGTTGGTTCAATGTGTCATTTGATGCACTGGAATATAGTGAAATTGAGGGAAATTTGGTATTTTTCATCTTCCTTAAGCACCTGTTCCTCTAAGCAACACAGGAAAATTATTCTTACAAGAGTAAGGGGGGAAAAAAAAACAAACCCAAAACTGAGATAAAGCATATGAGACTTATGAATGTGCATCTGTATAAGTTATTAGGGAATGTCAGACCTCTTCTTGAAAGTGTTCACTGAAAGTAAGCAGCAGCAACCATCTCTGTTTTGACTGTAAATACTTTACAGCAGGTGGTTTTCAAAGGGTTTCAGCAGCATGTAGAACAGTGCAGTCCTAATCTATTTAAGTTCAGCCTTTAAGTAGCAGTAATTCCACCTCCCCTCTGTTCTTCCCTCTGGGCACATTGTAAAACAACTGGAGACAAAAATATCTTTGTGGAGCTCTTGCTTTTCTGACATCCTCACCATTCCTCTTGGCGTGTTTCAGCTCCTCGCCAAAGACGCGAAGCAGCGGCTGGGATGTCAAGGGGAAGGGGCTGCAGAAGTGAAGAGGCACCCCTTTTTCAAGAGCATGAATTTCAAGCGATTAGAAGCAGGAATGCTGGATCCTCCCTTTGTCCCTGATGTGAGTACGATAGGAAGAACCCCCGGTGGCCTCTTTATTTCTAAAATAACTTCTCTTTCTTTGGGCTGTCATCACTCTGCATGGGTAGCTACACTAGGAAGGTGTGATAAGTGGTAGGGCTGGAGTGGGTAGAGCGGGAGGAAGAGGAGAGAGAGCTCTGTAGACATGTGTGTGCAGGATGGGTGAGCCTCCATGTGGGATGGTGACCTGGGGCCGGATTCATTCCCACTCATTTTACCACAGCCTTCCTGTGTGACACTGGAAGCACTGGGAACCTCTGTGTTCCCTTATCCATGGTAGTAGTGTGAGAATAAGTGTGCTCAGGAGCAGGCGGTGCTTGGAACAATCAGCAGTGAAAGCCACGTGTATGCATACAGATTTATAGATATACACACTGAGGTGAAACCAGAATGACAAAGTCCAGAGCTCTGGGGAATGAACTGGATCATCATGAAAACAGTAATTACAGAGAGTCTGAACAAGATTCTACTATCGAGTGTCACCTCAAGCACAGAAGGTGACTTGGACCTGGGAGAGCATTTTGAACTTTTTGGTGTTCATGGGGCAAGGAACCCAAGACTGAGTCCTTACTCAGGTTTACACACCAGACTGACATATACTGAAAGTCTCTGTTGCATTGTCAACAACAAAACTTTTTCCACCCTTTTGTGGTATCGGTTTCTACCCCAGTGCACAGAGCTATCTGATTATTTTCCTCCTGCAGGGCTCTCTTTCTGGCTAGACCTTCTATCCTTAAAGTTCCCATATGGTTCTAAGTAAACACTGCCATTTTAACATATTAAGGAAAGTAACATCTTGGCAGCTCTCATTTATGTTGCTGCAAACAACCAAACCAAAGTGGTTTGAATGCTACAAAAGCTTACTTTAGCTGCTCTGGTTTTGCTTTACATTTTACTATGTGGCCTAGTTATTCCTGCCAATTAGCCCATGGTGTCACAACCTGCTTTAGTGGGAAGAAATAGGAGACAAGCTACTATTTCCTTCTGATGTAGAAAATTAGAAAATTCTGGGCTCAAATTTGGGATCTGCCAGAGTATGCTAAAAGTTTAGCTGTGGCATGAAAGGCCTAGAAGGCATCTCTTAGAGACATATTTACTAAAGCAAAGGCACATAAATTTTTATGGCTATTTATTGGGAACTCAAGAGCTGCCCCTAATTTAATTTGTTTGGCACTTCATCCGTCTTTACTGAAGTCAGCTGAATCACCCAAAGCTATATAGCCAATGGCAGTGGTTCTAGTCCAACCCATGTCTCTCCATGGTCTTCTGGATTACTCTGTCTCCACAAAAACGCTGTGGATTGCAGCCATCAGGAATGCAGAGGGATACAGCCTTCAGCACACAGGACTTGTGTCGGGAGTCAGCTCGGTTTGGTCACAGTGCTCAGATCTAGATCAGCTGGACCCCTGGGCTGTGCAGTCACAGTGCTGTGTATAGACAGTAGGATCCAACACATGCTGCAGTTCAGCAGGTCAGGCTGGTCCCAGAAGCCACCCCTCAATTATTGCTGCACATCAAAGGGTGGCTGTGTTGCTGATGGAAGCTCTTTGGGCACACAGATGACCACGCTGACTGTGTCAGGTAGCCAGTGGTGGCTGTTCCTGCTCTCTGTGGCTGGCTGCTGGAATACGAGCTAAAACCCACGTCACTGCAAATAGTTCTGTCTCTGTCAGCCCAGAAAATTAAGTAGTTCAAAAAGGCAAAGCCATTTGACTATTTCTTTGAAGAAATGCAGCCAAGTTAAAAGAGTTAATAGAGGTGCTTCTGAACAGCTTCCAGCAGCAGAGCTATTAATAAAAACAATGGAAAAATGCCAGACCTCTTCTGTTTTCTTTAGCAATTAGTATACATTCCTTTAACTTTTAAGCTGCAAACTCCACAGCTATCTAAGCAGGAGGACACTTCTATTGGAGGCCTCTTTCCAGAGCTCTCTCATAATGTTTTTCTGTTGTTCCCCCTCTAAAAGAAAGGACTGCTAAAAGATTTGATTTTTGTTTTCTTGCTTTCTCTGTTCTTTTCCTCTCACCTCTTAACCAGATGTCAAACCTACTTTGACTGATGTTTTAAGGACTTTGAAATAGGAAGCTTAACATGCTTAAAGTGTAGTCAGCCTTTGATGATAAACATGCAGGCAGAGCAAGCCTAGAGAAGGAGGATGCAGACACACACTTGTTGTTAGACGTTCTCACTTGACTGAACCTGTGAATGAAAGCACATGGTCTGACTCAGAAATACTTTTTCTCTTGTTGCTTTTCTTTTTCTTCCTGCTGAGACAGCCCAGAGCAGTGTACTGCAAGGATGTGTTAGACATTGAGCAATTCTCCACAGTGAAAGGAGTTAACCTGGACCAAACAGATGATGATTTCTATTCCAAGTTTTCCACAGGATCTGTGTCTATTCCGTGGCAAAATGAGGTAAGGATGTATCATAGTAAAATTACTCCAGTAAAAGCCCTAACACAGATGGTTTAAGAGGAGCTGTATGTTTCCAGTAATATAGAGCTACTGGATAACTTGCCAGACTCTAATGCTTTCATGAGTTACAAATGGCCTCTCTCAAGATTTGTAATGTACCACAGATGGCAGGTTCAGGTGACTGTATCTATTGGCTCTGTGTATTTGTGTAAATTGGCAAGGATCCTACTGCACTTCCTTCTCCTGGATTTCTATAGATGTGTTCCGACAACAGCTCTCAGGAACTTTGCTGGGATGGTTGGAAGTCCTGATAGAAGGCTTCTCCACTGGTGATCCTGATCTCACCCATGGTCTTGTACCTGCAGTGGGTCCCAGCTGTAGTAGCTGGACCTTGAACCACTCTGGGGTTTCCAGATCTGGGTTTTTGTTTCTGTTTGGTATCAAAACACAGCCAAGTGGATCAAGCAGCAGATCCACTTGTGCTGATAACTGGGTTTTTGTGCTGATAACTGATTACTCTCCACAATGCTAAAGGAAAGAACAGAAAGTTTTGGGAGGCAGTGTCTAACACGACTGATGTGCAAACACACAAACCAGACTCAGTCTCTCTTCTTCACACATCCTGTTTGCCTTCTGTAGACACCAGCAGGAACCCAACTATCCCAACATATTGCTGACTTTGAACAACAACCTAGCCCTACTGGAATTTGTTTAAAGCAGATGTGCCATTTCTTTTTTTTTTTTCCCTTTCTCATTGTGTTCCACTAGATGATAGAAACAGAGTGCTTCAAGGAGCTGAATGTATTTGGACCAAATGGTACTATTTCACCAGACCTAAACAAAAGCTACCCCCCAGAGCCACCCAAGAAAGGATTGCTACAGAGAATATTCAAGCGACAGGTGAGACCTTCTATGACTAAGACAAGGAAACTCCCACAGATGCCCAGTGTCACAGTCATGTTCTGGTGGTGGTTTTGGTAGGAGGGGCCATCACAGTTGCCTGGTAATTTCCTGGCTAATACTGCATATCCCAGGTTTTCCATTTACCTCTTGTGATTTCTTTTTTTTTCACTACCAAAAGTTCCAGTGTTGTTCATGAGTTTTGTTTCCAGCAGTTGAAAACTTCTCACCCAGCCTATTTTTCAGTGGTATTCTGAAATGCCTTTTGAAGTGATTCTATGGCTTTAGGAAGTTCCTTGTGAGAATCCTTGATTTATGTTTTTAAAAAAAAAAAAAAAAAGAGAAAATGCCAATTTTGAGGGAGGTAGTCATGGCAGGAAACCAAGACACTAAAGAAGAGAGCAGACCAGATAATACATAATGTACAGCTTTCATGAGCCCCCATGGCACCACTTGCAAATCTCAATGACATTCTTAGACTGATGTGAAGAGTTAAACCCATGCCTAAGCATTGTCAGGTATCCTCTGTGGTATCCTCTGTGTTAGTCAGACTTGGCAGATACTGACATTTTGCAGTGAATTGATTTGACTCCTGGAGTTTGAGTGAGTCTTCTTTGCTGCATTCCTCAAGAACTGCCACGGTCCTGCTGACCTAGAGGGAATACAGGTAAGAAAGAATGAAGAATATTTTACATCCAGAGATCTTCAAACAAAGAAATCTTGCTGTCCAGTCAGTACCTTATCACCATAAAATGAACAATGTTGGACTGAAAAAGAAGCATGGCACGTTTGGGAAATCTAATTGTCATTGTCTTCCTCTTTCCACAGCATCAGAACAATTCAAAGAGTTCTCCAAATTCAAAGGCCAGTTTAAATCACCACATAAATTCAAATCACGTAAGTTCAAACTCCACTGGAAGCAGCTAGTTCCAGCTCTGTTTTATGAAACACCATGTTGCATCCTTCCACTAAAATCTCTGGAGCTTCTGTGGATGAGAGAGCCTCCACCATTGAGTGAAAAAAACCCAGGATCTCCCAAAATGGAGATTTTCTATCCATTCCTTCCAGTGGAGCCTCACATTTTAAGAAGAATTTTCCACTCAGGTCTGTTTTTGGAGGTGGCACTCAAGACTGTGTGAATCAAATTTGTCTATTTAGAACATTGCAATAGAAATTCAATGAACATGACTACTTGCACGTATTTAAATAGCATCATACTAGAACTGAATTTTGTCTTTATTATTTTTAAAGAAAAGTTTTGTAAATTTCTCTATTGTCTCAGTTTACATTTTGTACATTTGTATTTAAATGAAAGTCAGACTTTGGAGGTGTATATTTTCCAAGCAGCAGCTGTAAAGCCATGTGTTTTAAGACATTTTTTTAAAAGAAACAAAATGTGACTCAAGACTTCCAGAGCCTCAAATGAGAAATCATTCTTTTTAGCAATTCTAGAAAATTCTTCATAAATCACTTTATCAGACTGGGGTTTATTGACACGCATTTTTATGGAACAGCTTATTCTTAATTATTTTACATCTGTATCTTTGGTTTACAGCAACACTGCATACATTTCTCCTCTTCATTAGTTTGTAATGTCTCACATTAAATCCTAGAAGGCAAGATTTTGATGCATTTAAGAATGCTACTTGCTATGCTGAAGGTTTGTGATGTCATGGGACCAGCCCAGCTGAGATTTGCACTTCCTTGTGTTATTATTTCATCAAATACTTTTTATTTACAAAAGGAGCCCTATTTTAAGCTCTTCTCCTTCCCTAGTTTTTGTGCTGTTTCTAATGACACATAGAACAAAGCTGAGCGAGAGGTGACCGGGAAAGTAAAAGTCCCTTTATTTTTCAAGGACTTCAAAGCTGCACCTGCTGAAATGAGAGCAAAACTCAAAGTATTCTCCATGCTGGAGTCAAAAGTCCAAGGCCTTTACACAATTACTCATATCAAGCAAGTAGCCAGAGAGAAGTTCAGCAGTGTGGTTTGTGCCCACCATGGGATTTGTGACAGCTTTCTGGAGCTGAGCTGTGGAGGTTCAGAGTGGGATCTGAGCTGCTTTTGGGCAGTAGCAGAACCTATAGGCTGTGTCTGCACTTAGAGTCCTTCCATGAGTCATGCCAGCACCCCAAGACTCCTCCCCTTCCTTAGAGCCTCAGTTGAATAAAATACCAGTTATGAAATAGTAACCTCCACTTTCAGTTCCATCATTCTTTGTCCAGGGTCCTTTAACCACTGACAAAACCATAGTCCCCATTGGTATAAACAGCATCAGCCAGGATCAGCAGCAGTACCTCAGGCACCAGAATCATGCTCTTCTCAAGTATGCCACCATCTACTATTGTTAAGAACACCAGAGCAAAAATATGGTTGCTTCTCTTCAGCAGGAGCTGGAAAACCTTTGTCCCCCCAACTAGAGGCAGGATCTCCATAGCCCAATGTGTTCTTTAAAGCATGTTGGGTCCTCATGCTCTTTACAATGTTGGCTACAGTATACTGATGATTTTACACCTTTTGGTCATCAGGAACATCTGAAGGTCAGCCACGTGTGTCTAAAACCCTGTTAGCTTCTAGTGCAGCTGTCCCAGGGTACAGGGAAGCACCATTCCAGTGGAAGTCCTAATAGTCTAAACTCATTAGGCTGTCCTGTGTATGTTTTATGTGGCCAAAGCTGAGGGGGAAAAAGATGCAGGTTAGTAGTGGCAAATCTCTGAGTGACAAAGACACAGGAATTACACAGTAAAGCAGCTTGAGGTCATGAGGGAGGGGGACAACACAGGGGCAGGACTTGCATAAAGCAGCTGCCAGAGAAAAGTCAAGAAAGGAGATGAGGCTTGAGCCACTCCCCGATGTCAGATGATGGCATTACAGGTCTTGTAGCAGATGCAAGCTTTCAGAGAGGTAGTAATAGATGAGAATGATAAGCAATTTTATCTCTCTGGATCAGCTATAAATCAAATCTGTAATGGTTTCAGCTTCGTGATAGGAGGGGGATTAAACATTTTAGAGGTGAAAGCCACCATGCACAGATCAGGCTGATACCTCTGGTTCTGTTCTCATGGCCTGACCTCAAGCTACGTGGAATCTGATCAGACACATGATCACACTCTGGGTGAAGACAGACTTGCTCTGGGAGGTTTTCAATGGCACATGGGATTTCACCTGATTTCCAGAAGTGCAGGAACAGGTCTTAGCCAGACAACTAATGTATATCAGTGTGCCTGAGAGAAGACAAGGTACCTTAGTTCTTCTGAGAGAGCTGCAAATGTTGTGCAACTCCAACCTGATTCTATCACTCTGAGGCATCGCCTTCTAACAGAATGGTGTGCAGTGTGTTTGTGCACCCTCAGTTGGCTTCATCCTCCACACTGATACATGGGGAAGAGTGAGAAACTGAGCTCTGTGTTCCACGACTGCCATTGTGTCACTTAACAGCACAGACGGGCATATTCCCCATCAGAAAAGTGTGACTGATAATATCTACCTACCACCAAGGGGAAGAGAAGAGATGGTTGTGGGAAGGGTTAGTCCATTAATATTTCATTGGATAAATCTGGTAAAACTGAAGCAGGTGGCTCAAGGGCTTCATCTCCTACATGTTACTAATTTGGCCTATGAAGACTAGCATTTTCTTTCTTTACCATCTCCCACTTGGGAAATAAAAATCTAATAACAACAAACCCCTCACTGAAAGCTGGTGAACAAATTGCAAATACAGATTGTAGCTGGCCTTATACCTCTTAGATGCCACCAGCCTTAACTAGTGGTGGGTGAGTTCTTGGTGACAACAGTGAATGACAGCGTATGTGCCTTGTCCTGCTCTCCTTTCAGCTGGGACAGTTCCTCACTCAGCATCTCTAGGACTCTCCAGTGGAGACACAGGGACAGTGCAAAGTCCTGGAAGGACGAGAGCTGCATTCATTGGACACTTGGAGGCCGTTATGGTAGGGTTAGATATCCCAAATCCTCAAAATGGTATGGAAGAAGGATGCTTATGTGCACTTGAAGGCATCAAGCCTGGGATGGACTCCCTCTGGATTCCAGCTCCTGAGGAGCAGTGAGGAAAGGGGAGAGACCATAAAAGACCAGCTGAGGGAGATTTCATGCTGCATCCCTTAAGTGTGTCTATCCTGAATGACTATAAACAGTGTTACGATGTTGGGGAAGCAGAACCTGTTGTACTTTTTCAGCGCCCAGCCCTGAAAGACTTAATATTGTACATCTTTAGTGCTAATGAACAGTCCTAGGGATCTTCCTGTCAGGGGTTTCCTACAGCAAAACCCGCAGGATTACTTTCTTTATTGCCTTTTTTTTTTATTTTTAATTATTCAGCTCACCTTACACTCCAGACTGGAGTAGCACCACAGTCCTCTCACTTCCACTGTGTGACCAGGTGCAGTTTGGGGCTGAAGCCCTGCCAAGGCAGTGCCCTGCACAGCCAGGCTTCCAAAGATGTTTGGCTGTTGGCTGTGTTGAGTTAAATTTAAAAAGCACTGGGAGCTGTGGGTGTTCAGGAACTCTGAAAAAAACCCCTCAGAGTTTCATCTTACAACCTTGGAGAGCATTTGCAATGAGATTTTTAGTATTTAGATTCCAGGTGAATAGTTTTTGAGGTGGGCTTGCACATAACAAAGGAGCAGAAAGGAGTAGCTCTTTAATAGCTCTCCAGACCGATTGATTTTCTCTATCTTCTTTTCAACTACAATACAAATTCTTTCCAAAAAATCCATATGTTCAGATCTGGTTGCTTGTTTAAAATAGTCAGATGAGCAAACTTAGCTCTTTTTAAGACTCAGAAATCCTGTGATCTGATGCTGAATTGTGCAACCATGTTTTTTATTTTTAAGTCTTTCCTGAGTAGTTGGATGAACTCTAATTAGTTTACAGGCCTCTATGAGTCAGGTGTTTGCTATTCATTTTCTGCAGTGTCTCAAGGTTCACTTGAGTCTTGTAGCATTTTTTCCCCCTCTGTTGGATAGGAGGATTTTTTTACACAAAGGAATAATGAAGGAAAAAATAATAAACTCTTACATGTGCACTCTTGACCTGGATTATCTAAAAAGAGATTTTTCACAAGAATGGCCATGACTCAGATGTTGTTTCTGAACAAAAACCTGCCTGTGAAGCTCAGAAAGGTGTGAAGATAATCAAACCAAACAGGTACTGGATATCCAACTGAGCGTTAGGAAACTGCAGAATTCAATATCAGAGCGTTCATCTGGCCCTGCTGATTAGAGACTCCTGGTAACTGGCGGCCCAGAGACATAACAGCTCTCTGGAAAAGCAGTTTAATACCACCTCAGTTTGCAGTCACCCCAGAAACCATGGCTAAGAGCGCCATCAGCACTGGGAATCAAACTCGGCTGAGCCAGTAAAGCATCTGATTTGAAGACGCTGATTCTTAAGGTCATTCACCCAGACCCCAGGATCCAGCTTGAGTTCTTTGCTTCAGCTGCCAAAGCCTCACATTTCAGATCCAGTTGATCTTTTTCACTGGAGATGCTTCAACTTAAAAAAAGAAAAAACAAAACCAAAAAACAAAAACCAACAGAAAACTGGTCTGTAATAGTTGTAAAACCATGGGCAGGATAAGGGAGACACAGAGTCTGTGAGCTCTGGAGGGCAGTGCATGAACTCCAGTGTGTGTATCTTCAGCAGGGGTCCAGTGGCAGGTGTTGTCACAGCCTGCTGCACCTTCTTCCTTGGTTCTTCCCATGTTTCTTCAGTTTCTTCAGTCACCTGGCAATTGCACACACAAGGCCATATTACACACAGGGTCTGGCCCGTGGCTCAAAGACAGCATTGTCTCTGGGAGGCTCAGGGGGAACAGCTTGAGGAGGCAAGTAAGAATCCCCTCAGCCTGCATGAACAGCCATCACACAGGTCTCTGTTTCCATGTATCCCAGCCTCAGGCAGGAGTTCCTGCACAGGCTTTTCTGGAAGAGCAATAAATGCACATCCTTCATAGCACAGCTGCTCCTTCTCACCACTGTCTATGGAACTGGTGGCTGCAGAAACTGGCTTCACTGTGGGCAAGATATGGGTGTTCTAACCCCTCTCCACAATTAGCTGTGGTCATTATTTTTGTTCAGTTAGCATTTGTAATACTCGCTTAAGTCACTCAGCATAGAGGAGATCATTCATTTTGCATTTCTAGGCATTTCCCATGCAATCTTTGGAAAAAATGGATTTTTCTTTGAAAGAACATCCTTGGCTTGTAGTCCATCTTCCTTCATATGTGTAGCATGAAGCACAAAGTGGCCTGCAGGAGCTTTAGAAGCCCAGGCTTATAGGCTGTCCTGCCCAAGGATGATCCTGGTCTGGGTCAGGCTGCGGGGAGGTACATTTGGCAGTGAAGTTCGGGAGGATGGGTCTGTTCAGTGGCTCCATGGAAAACAGCATTCCAGAGTTGTCTATCTCAAGCCTTTCACTAATCTGCCCTGCAATTTAAAATGCTAGTAATTATTTAGAGTAAGAATAAGGACTAACATCCTCATGCTAAAGCTGAGTGAAAGTCTGCATAAGTTTAAAACAACTTTTCTCTTTTGTGTGCTGGGCAGGACACAGTCTCTTTTATACTAAATAATATTGCAGTGCTGGCTGGTAATAATTGTCTATCCTTAACAAAAAAAACTCCAAAAAATTAAAAAAAAAGAAAAAGAGAAATAATTAGTTCAGAGAATTTTTAACTTATTTCCTTTATGGAAAATAAAAAATTTCATCAAAGAAGGTGAAAGCCAACAACATGCTACAGTACTATACGCTCACCTCCCCCAAATGCCTCTGTGGTAACACAAATACAAGCTGCTGCAGTTGGATCAGCTAAGCTGGTGTACTGACAAATGGGCTTTATGAAAGAAACCATTTTAAACAGATTGCTGCCTATTCACTATAATGAATATTACTGCTGGCACATATGTATCCTCCTTGGTTTATGTACTGGAGCCAGGAGTGATGGTTTGTATTCCTATTCCACCCATGTTTTTCTTCACTGCCCTGGGCAAACCTCTGTGCAATTTTGTTTTCCTGTTCTTAAACATGGAGAGGTGCTCTCTGTCTGTCAGTTGAAAGCACTTTGGAGTCTGTGCATAAATGAGATCAGTATCAACTCTTTGTATTATTATTTAAGTGAAATAGGCTTAATATAGCTGCTCTTATTTACCTGACTAGGGAGACGACTCCTAAATTAGGGCTGTTTTTGTTATTGGTTTGTCTTAGTTCCTTAGGGATACTGAAACAGAGTGCACTGCACTTCTGGAAGACATCTCCAACAGATGATGAGGTGACAGTGCAAGTGTTCAAGTATTCTTTTCTTACTTAAGAGCTCCATGAACACTTCCTCTTTTTTTAGGTAGGAGATAAATAGTTATGAGGAAGGGAACAAAATAACATTCATTGGTTCAGCTGTTTTGGCCAAGCCTGCAGAGGATTCCCTACATCACCGAGTGAGTGAGATGCTGTGTGAAGTCCCAAAGATGCATCTGTGGCAAACATGGGGTCAACTCACTGCCCAGCTATGGAAACAAAAGAGCCAACATGCCTGGGATCAGCGGGCTCCAAAGGGGAACTCCAGGTTTTCTGGAGAAGCTGTAGAGAAGATTCACTGCCAGAGAAGAAACATCTCAGGTAGTGGCTGGATGACAAGTGTGTTCTCCTTTCTCATCACCCCACATGCAGCTGGTAGATGTGTTTATTAGCAAGCTCAAACAAGTTGTTTCATGTGTATTGAATGCGGTCTCCCTTAATTGCATTTCTTTTAAACACTGGACACTCTTCTAAAAGACTGAACATTTTAGCCTTTTGAAGGTGAAAGTTGTAAAAACTTTATTTTGTGTTTCTGAGCAATGTAGATAGACCTAAAGATTTCATGAACTATCATGTGGTTGCCCATATCTGACTAATAATTAAATTGTAAAATTGCCGTTTCATATTAGGGTTAGTCTTTTCACCTGCTTTAAAAATTAAAAATCATATTTGGTATATGAACACACACAGAATATCCTTCTGATTGACTTTCAAGAGCATATCCAGGATTAAATGTTTTTAAGCACTTCTAATACTGTAGTCTATAAGAGGAGCAGACACTTCTAAAGCAATGTTAAAAGTTGTCTTTCATAACTGAGTCAACAGATCATTTTTGTAATAAATTAAAGCAAGTGTTCTCAATTAGAAGAGCTAGTGGCTGTTGGTATTGTACAAAAAAAAATCATTCTAATATCCAAAGGGTTGGGGTGGGGATGGTCTGTGTGGTTTTGTTTCTCTTTTCAGGGAGATCTTTAACATTGTTTGATGAAGCTAGTTTCATTTTGAGATTGTTACTGAAGATAAAGGCTTCTGTGTTCTATGGCTGCTTGGATTCTTCGTACATAATGTCCTAGTAATGTCACAGTGCTGCTGTATCTAGATCAAACCACTGTTTTGATTGGGGTTTTTGGCTTTTTTTTTTTCTTTTTTTTTTTCCTTTTTTTTTTTTATTTTTGTTTGTTTTGTTTGTTTTTTTAATAAATTCCTTAATTTAAATACATGAAAACGATACGTTTTGCTTTAATGAGGCATGTAATCACACAGAGGCTCCTGAAGTCCTTGGGATGCTGAAGGTGCTTGCAAATGAGAGTTGGGTGCAGCCCGTACCTTGCTGGATGCTTTTGTGGCTTCATATATTTCATATTTTCTGTCCCATCGCGTCTTCACAGACACAGAGGGAATCAAAACCCAAACTGAGGTTGCATCTCACTTTGTGAAGGCTCAGATTCTCATCTGAAAGCGGGTTGTGATTCCCCTGAGACCTCCCACCCTCACCTGCCCACCCTCCCTCTGCACTGCAAGCCAACACAGCTCTTTACAACCTTAGAGGTAAGTTCAAGGAGAGGATGACAAACCCACCAGCAGGGACACAGGCTTGAGAAGACATGAGCCATGCTTTTAAGTAAGGTGAGCACTGATTTATGAGGCCCTGCAGAGGACTTTGCCTAAGCTTCTGTTTACAGAAGGAAAAGAACACCCAACCAAGTGTGCTGTTCAGTATTCCGCACAGAAAGATCTGAAACAGAGATAAAGAGTGGCTGCAAAATCTCCAGGAGGAAAGTGATGCACTGCTTTTCTTTAAGAAGAATTTTTCAAAGAGGCATAAAGAATATTTTTATGAAACTGCTAATGGCAAGCAGTTTCTGCATTGAGTTTCATGAAAGAACATTGTGAAAACAGATCATCTGCATGAAAACAGCTACATCCAACAGCTAAACTCAGTAAAACCTAAGGTAATAGACTATATAAATTCAGGTCATGCATATTATCACTTTCCAAACAAACCCAAGCCATTTTTCACAAGATTTTAACAATCTGAGAGGATGTGAGATGAAATTTTATTCCTTCTCCAAACAGTTCTTGGTGATTTTTTCCTCTCGGTAACTTCATGTCTTTTCTGTACAGCAACATCTAGATATGTTCCCTCTGGGGAGATGTAATCTTCCTTAGACTTTTCCACTACCTCTGACATGAGTTGTGCAACTTCTCAGAGGAAAGTCATGACATGATTTTGAAGGAAATCCAATTTAAAAAGCATGTCAACTGTTTTAATTCCTTAGGGTGCTTTACAAATGAAAAATACCATAAATGGGCCTGACTGTGCAATTTAAGGTCTATGGGGTTCTGTGGGAGGAAACACTACAAGTTTCTGCCAAGTCAGAGTCCAATTTTTGGGGGGTTTGTAATTCTGTTTCACTTCGGGTATTCAGTAAAAGTAAAACACAAAATGAAAAGAAGGCCTTTTAAAACCTGGTGCTCTGACTTGTCCTGAGTGTAGAAGAGGAACTGCCTGGAGGCTGAGCAGCTCGAATAGCCCATTTACAGATGCTTGGGTAAATCACAGAATCATTAAGGTTAGAAGAAACTTCCAAAATCAAGTCCAACCTCTGACCAAACACCAGCATCTCAACTAAACCAGAGCACTGAGTGCCACATCCAGGGATGTCGAGTCCACCACCTACCTGGGCAGCCCATTCCAATGCCTGACCACTCTTTCAGTGAAGAAAATACCTGGTTTTCTGGTTTTTTATTTTAACTACAGTCTGTCACTGCTAAAGTCTTTCTTAATTCAAGAAAAGTTTTCTCCTTTGCTGTCAGCAAGTGTCAAGTCTCACCCTAAGAGTGCAAGTCTCCACATCCCTCTGTTAGTTTATATGGCAGAGGTTGCAGAGAGGCTCAGGATGCTCCAGACCTGCTAATCTTGGGTCATTGCAGTGTCATAATCATTAAAATATCAGGAGCGGGAAGGCAGGCAATTTGCTTTTTTCAGAAGATTGGAAATGATTTGCAAGACTAAACATCAAAAGCACACATTCAAGGGTGCAAAGCCACATGTTTAAGGAAGGAAAGAATTAAGGTTGCCTGTGTTCCATTAATATTGTTCCCTTCTCCTTATGCACTGTTATTATTATGCCCTCACATAATACCATGTTATTACTATGCATTCACTCCTAGAGGAGAAACTAACCTCTGGCAAACTTACAATGAAAACCAGATGCATCCCCTCAATGGCATCTCCTAACCCATTATGGGTTTCAGACTTTCATTGAAACCTTAAAAAAAATAAAATATTTTCCTGCAGGGAAAATCTCACCTAATTGGCTGTTCCCTCCATTTGCAGCAGCAAGGCAATTGGGAGTTCTGAAAAATTCATTTGGCCTAAGTGTGTAGTGCTTTCTCCCACACACAAAGGACTGAGAGCTCTCAGTATCCCATCTCAGTTCCCTTAGATCATCTTGATCCCAGGACTGGGGAAGGGATGTGGAATGAGTCTTATGTGTTTCACTTCCATTTTTGAGGAGAAACTCTTGGTTGTTTCCCAAGGGAACTGGCAGAAGAGATGTGAGAGGTTCCTTAATGTTCCCTCTCCTCTCTGCATATATTCATCCAAACACTCTGAAAGGCAGAAATATGTAGCCCAAGTGCTGAGGGAGGCAGTGCAGAAGAAATACTTCTGCAAATAGGTATTGGGAAGAAGGAAAATATGACCTGCAGAAGGGACAAGACACACCTTGGGGCAAGTTTCACAAAGGCTGAAGAAACAGGAGCAACAAGGAGGGAAAATAGATGGAGAGAAGTCAGCAGTGGAAGGGATGAGGTCTAGCCAGGGGCATGGCTTGCTTGTTAATTCACATGAAAACAAGTCTGAAAGCAAAGAGAGGAAACATCAGTTCAAACCAATGACTTTATTGGTGAGGATACCATGATACCAAGTAGAACTCACTGGAAGCTTAAAACCATTGCCCCACTTTGGGTCTGGTATTCAGTGAGTGTACTGTGGAATTAAACACTGACATTTCCCATAATAAAAAGATTCAGCTGCAGCTGACATTGCATACTTACCTGACCATGATAAATGCTAATACAATAAACAACTTGAAGTTCGGATTACAGTAGGAATTTGACATGGTTTTCTCATATTTACAGTAGGAAAGAAGGAAGGAGCCTTCTTTCATACTTAATTCCATCATTCTAACTTAAATCTAGCTTTTCTTTTTTTCTCTTTGCCCTTGGAGTGGTTTCTAAGTCAAATGTTTTTGAGCCTGCAAATGAAACCATAATAGCTGATCGTATTTCGAAGTAAATCTTTTGTCTGTGTTTGCTTCTTCATGCATCAAGCTCTTACAGTGATCCACCTGGAGATTACACGTGGCAATGGGAGAAAATCAACAATTTCTCATCAACTATTTGCATCTGTGTCATAGATAAGTCGTAATAAGACCATAAATTAGGCGGGCCATAGAGATAAAACCAAGGGGCCTAAAACAAGCAAAGTGACTAGACAGAACACAACAGTCTTTCTTCAGATTAACTAACACAAGCTGCACAATAGGAAGCTGACACTAATCACCTCTCTTAAGGCAACATAAGAATTCAAGTTATACATGCATGTATTTAAAACACTGCTGTAAGTCACACCTACGGGTCAGTTATGCTGATTCTTTTGCAGAAAATAACTGAAAACAAATATATGCGATGTTAATCAAGAACACAAAATGAGAGGGTATTTCCTCCCCCAACCAAGCACTTTTCTGTGTCAGAGAGGACTGACATACAAGAGCTCAAGTCAGAGTAGTGCTGAACAGGAGCGATTCTTCCTGGGGTTTAGGAGTGCACGAAAAGCTGTAACCAGCTCCAGCATCATTTCTTTTGCACCAATGCCTCTAGGGGAGCGGTGATGCGCGTTGTCAAAATGTCCAAGAAGTCACTCTTGTAGAGTTTTAGGACGTTTTGGGTTTCCTCTTGTTCGCTGAACTCCATCACTGCTTTGTTGCCTTGATTTGCTGGCACAGAGGGCTCCTCACTGTCCTTCCCATGGCCCGTCACCAGCACAGCCCTGCAGCTGCTCCTGCGCCGGGACCCTCTGCGGGCCAGGGTGGGCTTCTGGTTCTGATCAGCAAATGCTTTTGTTTTCCTGTTGGACCTCTTACTTTCATAGCTCCCCAGCTCCAGGAGCCTCTCGTTGAAGTACTCCTGCAATGGTTTGTCGTGGAAGCCGGTGCTGGCTGTCTGGTGGCCGTCCAAGTGGCCGCTTGAGGAGCTCCTCAAGCAATGGACTAATGAAGGTCTCCTTGGAAAATTGCTCAGTTGGAATGAGGGTTTCTTCCCTCTTTCCAGATGCTGGAAAAGTTGGTTGAAGGCTGGAATTCCCAAATAATTTCTTGATAGCTGTTTTAAAATAGGGGTTGGGGGGAAGAAACACAGGATTGGGGACAAAAGAAAGAAGGGAATCTGAATCAAAAATATGCTGTCTGAAGCAGAAAAAGGATCTAAGGTATATGATTCCCTACAGTAAACAGCTGTTAGAGAATGTTAGAGGCTCTTAATCCAAATTCCCTGAAGATCAAGCAGTTTGGTACCAATCCCTCTCTGGAACAGAAGTCCATTGGGCTGAGGTTATTTAATGTGAGTCCTTTTATAGACTGCTACAAGCTCACCATGTAAAACTTTGCCTTTCCATGTCCATGGTTTGATGTCCCATGGGTTTTCTGCCATTTCCACCTTTCTCACAGGTATTCCAAGACACCCTGACCTCTCTCAAGTTACCAGAAGCAGCAGCTGGTTTCTGTACAGCAAGTTAGACCAGACCACAGCTTTTTCTCTGAAAACCTTAGCAGTCTGACTTGAAAAAAAGGACTGTTTTATATTATATTACTGTTTCTAATCAATAAAAAGAAAGACTATACTGTATGTGGATGACAGCCACAGTGAGATCGTGGAATATTTTGCAATCATTTATTATGCCTGACAATGCCTTTGGTATATATAAAAAAAGCCATCATTCATGTAGTTTTTGACAATCTCTAATTAAGGCGAGATACTTGCTAAGGGTCCAGCCACAAATCTGGATTCAGAGCCCAGCAATGTTTCAGTAGGGCACTCCATCATCAGCCTTTGACATGTTGCCTACTAGTCATGAATGAAAAACATTGAGCTCAAATGTGAAATAGTGGGTTGGACATGCCATGTAAACTGAAATGCAATCAGGTTTTTGATCTCTCACTCTTCCATCACACTTCATTCTGGAAGGGATCCAGCAAATCTTATGTCCCTGCCTAGAGTGGTTGTACTTTTGGAATAAGTTAGGTAATTGGAGAACACTAAAACTTGACTAAAAAGTAGTCTTCCTAACTAAAACTTTTTCAAATGGTTTTAAAAATAAAATCAACCTAAAAAAATAATCAGTTTTAAAATGTAGCAGAACAAAACTCTTCCAGGTGAAGTTTTTTCTACACCAAACCACAGTCCAAACATCATTATCATATCAAATGTCAGCTTTCCAGGACACAGGAAAATTATTCCTCCAACAGAAGAATAGGTAGCAGTTATCATATATTGCAAAGGGAGTTTTTGCATACAAACCTTAATATCCTGGAAGCCTGGATGTTCTGGGATGATGGGCAAGGTACAGTTGCTAACACTGTTTGACCGCCTGTATTTCATCATCCCGTGAGAGCAGCTGCAGCTCCTGGAGAGACAGGACTGTGCCAGTTCTGGTGGATTTTCAGTGATACGGAGTGGTTTGCAGTGTTTGATGTAGCAAGTTCTCAGGCACAGCACTGAGGCAGGTCCCTCCATTTCAGCACGACTCTGGAGAGCTTGGAAGTGATGTGTATTCCAGAATAATTCTCTCTCTCAGTTTCCCTCTAATGCATCGTCTTGTACCAGCGAGCCCCTTGACAGGCTGCAGTGCTGAGTGCCAGCAGACACAGCAGGTGGTCAAACAGCTCTTGCTAAACTGGGTTCTTGAGATCACAGGCAGGTGATGCCTTTGCTGAGGTCTGAAAGCCTCAAAACATTAATGCTGCTTTTATCCTCTGAGAGCTCTTCACAGAGGGTTGGTAAATCTGAACCAAGAACGCAAAGGGTTCAGCTGAGAGGGGAATTTGCAGGGATTACATGGTCTCATACCGTCATCTCAGACAGCCTGATGTGGCTGCTGACGTGGCAGCAATTAGAGCAGATCAATAACCCACATGCAGGAGTCGTCACTCGGCTTATTTGGAGCAGACAGATCACTGCCCTTCTGACGAGATCCCTGACACCAAATCATTATGGGCTTTAGCTCAGCGAGGCAAAGGGGGAGTTAAGTCAGTGCAATGAAACAACAGATCAGGACTTTCCTACCACGACAGTGTGGAAAGTTGCAATAAAATTCCTCACAAGAAATTCTGTGCCTCTTGGCTTCCCCAGAGTGGATGGAGATGAGGTATAGCCCTGGGGATCGGAGGAGATCCAAACTGCATGCTGTTTGTGTAGCTGTGTCAGGAGAGGGATGCACTGCCTTCAAACAGCCTGGCACCAGTGCAGATTTGGCAGGAGACCATGGTGACAAAAAGACTCCTTGCAGCCAAAGCTGTGAAAATGTTCCCAGCAAGAAGCAATAGCTGCCCTGAACAGCTTACAACCTACATATCACAGATGAAGGGCAGTCAGGGAAGCAGCTCCACAGTTTTGATTTGGAGATATATTAGTGGTATCATCTGCTAGAAACAGATAAACGTATGTAGTTGCAACAGTTGGCACTTACGAACTTTGGCAGCACAGGGCTCCTTATTGTCCCCAGTGACAGGGGACATCTCCTGCCATTTGGAGGGCAGCACCTCCATTCACTGCCCCACTGCGGCCAGTTTGCATGCAGAGCTTTGGCATGGAGGGATGAACTGCTTCTTCTCCACCACATGCTGTGAAGTAATTACTGTGCTCACTGGTGCTTGTGGAAAGGATACAGGATTTGCAATGCTCTCAACCTCCAGGGCTTCTAGCTTATTCAAGGTATTCAGAAATGTTTGGCCACTCTGAATACATTAATGCAAATATTTGTGGATGTCCTGGATGAGCTAGAGGTCCTTGTCAATCCACGGTATCCATAAGCATTTGCATGGATGTACTCAGAGCACTGACTGTGAGCTAAAGAGCTTTGGATCTTATCCATGAGACCATCAGCTGGATTCAGGTTAGTGCTTTAGACTCTCTGGCAGATGGCAGCTTGGCAGGCTCAGGGCAGAGCCTTCAACAGCAACAGGCCCTGCTGGACCACAGCAGGTCAGGTGTGAGCAAAGAGCCCACGTAAACCCTGACACCAGATCAGGCATGAGCAAAGAGCCCACGTAAATACCTACACCCAGCCCTTCACCATCCAGATGCAACACCTCTTTTCACCAGCTTTGGCATTATTTTATTTGAGGGTAAAGAGCAAAACTCATGCTGAGAGTGGCCATTTCAGCGACACCCCACCAGTGTCTCAGGGATCAGGGTCTGTGCCCACAGCTCTGTATGAGCCACAGATTCAGATATGAGGCTGAGGGTAACAATTTGCACTCAGAGATGTCACAATGCTTACAAAGTAATAGGACTATGAGTCATCCCTAATGCAGCCCTGACTATTTGCATTGCTGTTGTATACATAATGGTACCTTCTTACATAAATATAATGTGGCCTTGCTAGGGGTACATAAGGAAAATTTAAAAAGCATTAAAAAGACTTCTGGGCACCAAATTTTCCCCCTAAAAGACTTCCTTGGTCATATTTGGCAGGGGAAAATAAAAAGGTGGGCTTTTTTACTACTCCTCCTCAAAAAATCTTTCAGATACTCTCTGAGCCACAGTTGTTTTGGGGATATGTTCATGGCAAACCTGGACCAGTAAGTCTCTGTGGACAAGCAGAAGTGTGCTTGTCCACAAGCAGGGTGCTGCCTGTGAATCTTCAGGCCAAGTCACAACCTCCAGGTCTAAAGGGCTTCAGGCACACAGAGACAGGTAATGTGCAATGTGAGTGGTGGCAGAACAGCCTTACCCTGCCAAGGGGGAGAGAAAACACAGAAACAACAGGAACCAAATTGATTTCACTGGTGACAGAGAGCTTTATTGTGTCACAGATCAAGGTGTTCATGCCCACAGTTGTTGTCAGATTCAGAGAAATAGGAGCAGTGTGAAACCTCTGCCATTGACATCTTTTGGGATGTGAGCAATTGTAAGAGCAGAGGCTTTGCAGGGGACCTGCAGGTGTACTGCTATTGACCACACTGTAAAGAGTTCCCTCTTTCCATCTAAGCTTGCAGCCTGAAAAACCTCTCATTATCAAAACCCGTTCCCTCCTCCCCCCTGAAAGCATTTGCCTGGTTGAAGTGAGACACCAGCAGCTTTCAAACTGTAATTGCGCATTGTGCTTAATGAATATGTGAGTGCTACATAGAATGTGTGACTTCCACGGAGCTTTAAAGAAAAAGTCCCACGTTCCTATTTTAATGGGAGGTTCTGATTCTGCTCCCACAGTCTGAAACTGGAGTTCATGGAGTTTATTTTTTTTTAATCCAGTGTTCCTTTCTGTATTGTATCATTACTGTATACAGTGGGGCCAAGGCAACTCTCTTCAGCAAAGCTCTCTATCCTTTGGCCCCTTCCCTTCCCTTCCCTTCCCTTCCCTTCCCTTCCCTTCCCTTCCCTTCC
>JAWWTY010000158.1:30433811-30538317 GCA_035222235.1 Margarornis squamiger
CTTCCCTTCCCTTCCCTTCCCTTCCCTTCCCTTCCCTTCCCTTCCCTTCCCTTCCCTTCCCTTCCCTTCCCTTTTTAAAGAAACATGATTTTCAGCAGTGTTAGGCTTTTACTAGTTACCCACCTTATACACCAACCTTTAGATTCTTTTAAAAATAACTTTTTATTTTTTTTTAATGGAGAGTCACATTATGACACCATTCCTCATGTCAGATAAGGCCCTCAGGATGTGCACAGTCTGCATCAAAATCCAGAAAGATGCTCCTATGTAAGACTGGGAGCATAAGGAAACAAGAGCAAACGTTCACAACAGGAGCAAAATTAATTGCACAGCAAATCTCTTCCTATGTGCTGTTAAAGGGATGTCACTGCTACAGCGCACTGTCCTGAACTATAAACATTCCAGAGTCTCCCAGAGGGCTACAACAGTCCTGCTGCAACAGCCCAGAGCTCAGCAAAACCTCTCTGAGCTGCCACATTGATGCCTACAGGTGCTTCCCTTCAGCCACCAGTCCTGGACCAAGAGCACTCCAGTATTACACGATATAGAGCTTTTAAATTATAAGGAGTTTTTGTAAAACTGTGAAAACTACTGGTTTATAACACTGAAGGACAGAGAAGTCAGTCCCAAATCCCTGGTAAGACAGAGCTAGGTGGGATTGCAGGAGAGCCAAGCAGTTCTGAAGCTCCCATGACAACCCAGGGGTCTGAAACAGCACCAGGAGGTGAGAGAAATGAGAGGTGAACACTTAGCTCCTTCACTACTGACCACGGGAGCAAAGTGTGCCATGAATAGAGAAGGGATGAGCTATTCCTCACCCAGACATGAGTGGCTGAGGGTGGGAGCAGAAGGAGAATTGCAAAAAGCTGAGTCAAAACTTTGTCTTCTGAAGTTACTCACTTCCTCATTTAGAAAAAGGCCTTGGGCTGGCCCTAAAAAGAAGCCTGGGCTGTATCACTGCCTCTGCATCCTGACTTCCCCCAAAACTTTGTGCCTGTTGCAATTTTCCCCCCTCCACTTGCAAAAAAGAGCAGTGTGTGTGTGGGAGGGGGTGTGTGAATCTATACCCCCTTTTACTTTGCAATCAAAACCCTGATCTCACTCACACTCTTTTGGTCTGACCTCAGTCCAAGTTTCATGCATCACTTTTCCTTTCTTAGATGGTTAATACTCTTAAAAGAAGAAACAGATGGCACCCATTTGCAGATGTCAAGTGCTTGCCTCACGTGGCATGTTTACTATTGGATTTTCACCACAGCCTTGTGGCCCAGATAGTGAGATTTTAGTCATAATCACCAGCTTTGAACCTGAAGCAAATATTCACTGACTAGTCGAGCCACAATTACATCTCTCAGTGCTTCTGATTCTCTTTTAAATCAATTACAGACTGGAGTACAGGAAAGGGTTTAGGGATGCTTAGAGCTCAGGAAGAAGAATGTTAGAAGTGGATGTTAAATAAGAGATGGGAAAAGAATAAAAAATATAACTCCTGCCCTGTTGGGAGAGGAAGGGCAATCTAAGAGCAGAGCTACAAGAGGAGAAGACCCACATGTCTCAGTACATGTGAAGCCAACCCAGAAGCAATGCTATGGGTGTTTGTGATGAATACTCTGATTTATTCTCTGCTATCCTTCTGCACAAACTTTCCCACGTGAGCATCCCGAGTGGAGCAGACAGGTGTGACCCTTTGTGACACAGAATGAAGCAGTTGTGAAGCTGTGAGGTTTGCCACTGCCTTCCCCAGAACAAGGCTCTCAGGGCTTTTCGTTCTCTGTTTCTTTTCCTGTTTTTGAATACAGGTTTCTGAGCTTCCTGGCTGAGTGACTGAAAGCACAGGGAACATGCTGTTCCCTCTGGGAGAGCAGTGTTAGCATGGGATGTCCTTGTCTGTGCTTGCAGCTGGTCTGTGTTAAGAATGAATCCACCCGGACCTGTTGACCCCCATGGTAGTTTTGGAGCACATTTACAGCATTGTACATCCCCAAGAAAAGTGCTCTATAAGGTGTAAAAGCAGCCTGCTCTCTCTAAAAGGGACTAATTCTGGAAACTAAAGAGGGACACCTATTGACAGGACTGACACTGCCAGGTGTTTTAGACATGTCAAGCCAATGTGCTTATTCCACAAGCCCCACGTGCCTCATTTACCCACCTCCATCCCATGGCAGCTTCTAAAGCACAGGGAGGCATTAGCAAACCCACAGCTGAGGAAAGTCCAGAGTACAAGAGAAATACAGCCAAACTCAAGTTAAACATCATACACAAGGTGACTGCTTGTCACAGATACAGATCTGGTCCAGTTTGCTCCACCAGATATCTTCATTTTCTATGTGTTCAGCACCTGAGCTGTGCTGAGCTGCAGGCTGTGCACAGATGAACCACACTGAAGCACAGTGTCAGTGAGGGACCTTCCCACGCTCATTCAGGTACCTCAGTAGGCTCAGGAGCACCACTTTTCTGTCTCTCTGCCTTCATCAAGCTGCTTCTTGGAGAGAAACTGAGCTGCACAAGCACACGAGCAATGAAGAGTAGACAGGTTTATCAGCTGCACCTGCTGTTATCAGCAATATAGAGCCAAAAGAGGAGGGAGGTCCATACCCCTTTCCTGAGATCCCTCCATCCTGTCACTACGTGCCCAGTGAAAAATCCCTCTCCAGCTCTCTTGCAGCCCCTTTAGGGGCTCTAAGGTCTTCCCAGAGGCTTCTCTTCTCAACAAACAACCCCAAATCTCTCAACCTTCCCTCAAGCAGAGGTGCTCCAGCCCTCTGAGCATCTTCAGAGCCTCCTCTGGACTCATTCCAACAGGTCCACATCCATCCTGGGCTGAGGACACCAGAGCTCTGTCCTGCAGCAGGGCAAGGAAAGCATTTAGCAAAATGTTACCTCTGTCTCCAGCTGCAATTTTAGGTGCTGTTTGAGCCTTTAAAAACCCCAGCACTAATTTAATTGTGGAGATTGTATCTCTGGCTTCTGTCAATTCAAACAGGCATATAAGACAGGTCCCCAAAAAGCAAATCTATTAATGGTGTTAATTTAATGAACCTGCAGCAGATGCAAAAGCTGTCACCTGACTAAATCCCTTTTAAATTAGTGCTGTTATCTATAGAAACAAATGGGGTTGCAGCCTTGGTGGAACATGTTTGCAAAGCATCTCTAGTCAAATGAGTCACAGCAGTGCCAACCTGTGGTATGTCCAGGCTCCCAGAAATGATTCACTACAAGGTATAGCTAGATGTATTTTTGCCATAGCTCCACCTGTATCAGTACAGCTGCAACAGGAATAAACTGAAACCCTGACGTCCAGACTCACTGGCAAAAAAATAAAACCAAATAATACCCAGCAGCAGAATGTTTTTGTTTAAAGCTGCTCTCTTCTCAAGGCAACAGTGTCATTACCAGCCCCAGGGTCTGACCCATTCTCACTGCTGCAGCTCCTGAGGAGCTTCCCATCACAAGCCATGATTCCCACACTTGCTGCAAAGCCTCCCACGTTACTGGAGCTCTGAGCAGTATCTTCCACTCTGTGAGACACTGCTCCTCTTGTGCTGGAAGGCTGGAGGTCAACCAGAATCCCTGTGACAATGGTTCTGTTTGAGCAGAGCAGGCTCAGACAGCAGCTCCGTGGGTGCCCTCCCTCTTCCATGGGGTGATTGAGGTCCAGCACTTCCCAGTTTGAACCAAATGTATTGGATGAGCTAAGGGAGCTCAACAAGCAACTACAGTATGTGGGGACACCCTTTTAATTTGAGGGTGTGATGTGACCCACCTGTTTTGGCTGTTACCTCCTCATGGATCTCTGAAAGACTTTCATAAAAAAAGGTTTTCTCTATGGTTTCTATATTGCAAAATAGATTAAAAAAATGGCCATACCCTAGTAGACCAAAGTAACTTTCTCCTACATGCCCCTGCCATGTGCCTGTTCTGCAAGCCTGAGGATGGCTAGCAAAAACCACACTGCTGTCTACTGCAGAGGTGCACCAGAACTGTGCAATACATCAAAGAGTTAGAGAAAAAAGAATTCATGGAATGTGTTATGAAACAGGTTACATGTTGTAACAAGTTGACGTGCTTTTCAATGGAAAACTGATGCTCACCCCACTGGGAGCTGGGATTTTCCTTTTTTTTTTTTTTTTTTGGAGCTCAGCAACAATTACTTCTCTTTCCCATCACTGACTGTTTTCCTGTGTTGAGAATTGGTGATTTTAGGTGTTTAGGAGGGCTTGTGATCCATCAGCCCTCCAGAGGTACAACCACCCCTGCCCAACATAGAAGCTTTAAAGGAGAATATGAAGGGGAATAAAAAGTAGTAATCCTGCCCTAAAATGGAAGGCTGGAGGAGCAGGGCAAAGACCACAAAGAGCAAAGAGAGGGTGGGTGTGATGTCTCCACACCCTCTGGGAAGCAGGTGCTTCACTTTGCTCTAGTCCAGATGCTAATAAATCTCCCAAGCTGGTGAAGCAAGATCTGCCTTGAAGCAAAATGCTGCTTAAAATGAGATTGCTGCCACATCAGTAAAATCACAGTTGTCAGGACATACGTATGTCGTGATTTTGGAGACCTTAGTTCCCAGCTGAACTCACCTAGAGGCAAATTAAGAAACAACAGTGAGGTGAATAATGGTTTTCAAGGTGTAGCTACAACTTCCCTGCCCTAGCAGTGATGGTCCCACCAGTCATTTCACAGAGGGCCAAAACTGGACCTAGTCTGAATGCAGACTAATGCTTTTCTTCATCTTTGTCACTTTGGTCACTGCTTTGGCTATCTCAGTCTTATTCAAGACCTTTTGGTATAGAGATTGATTTTCCCCCCTCTTTCTATCCAGCTTAAGAACTTTGTTGGGACTTCAGTCATGTACCCAGGGACAGCTGACCTTTGGCACCATAACCCTGAGCACAGTCTGCTCTTGGTAACCTTCAGCTGTGCAGCTTTCCCTTTCCATCCAGGCCCAGCCCACCCTGCCAGGGGTCAGTCACATCCTTGGGCATCCCTCTTTGAAAGTGCTGAGCCCTGAAAAGTGTCAGCACTTCCCAGTTCTGTTTTTCTAGCTTCTAGCCTCTCTTCTGAAGTGGGGAGCAAAAATGAAAGAAGAAGAAAAAAAGACTGATTCAGGTTTTGGCAGCTCTCCTCTCGCAGAAGAACATTCCACACTTGCACATGAAAGGGAATTTTCAGCAAGCCAGAGCAAAGAGTCAAAATAACAAACAC
This sequence comes from Margarornis squamiger, assembly GCA_035222235.1. NCBI lineage: Eukaryota > Metazoa > Chordata > Aves > Passeriformes > Furnariidae > Margarornis > Margarornis squamiger. The sequence goes on from JAWWTY010000158.1 coordinate 30,439,014, forward strand.
AAACAATTATTTAAAATTTGCCAGACTCGGTAGTTTTTCTGACTGCTGCTACTGGCTCAGAGAGAGGCTGGGTCGTTGCCTAATCCTGAGCTCAGAAAAAGACAGTTCATCCTTAAGTTTACAGTGTTATTGGCCTGGCTACAGAGGGTAGGATTTCCCTTAAGCCTTTGCCTAAGGCCTAATGATGACTCCAAAAATAACAAGTCGCCTTGAGGTTGGAAAGTTTGGTTCAGAGAGATTTTGTTCGTGTTCCGTAAATGATACACAAATATTCATCTGAGTGGATGGAAAATGCTTAAAAGCTGCATAACGTAGCAAACGAGACCAATCCTGAAATGGAATTGATTTTCTTAATTCCTCACAGCACTGCTGTCACTTCCAGCCATCTGTTGGCTGGGATGCCAGTGATAATCTACGGAGCAGCTTGGGCCATGAAACCTTCCGAAAGCAGAGATCACAAAGAGTTCACTTATTTCTCTACACTAGAAAAGGAAGTGGGTGGGGAAAAGGGATGAGAGGATGAAACACACAGCTCACACTCCTCTGGCTTCAGGATAAAAGCTTTGCTCTAAAAAAACCCTGGTAATTTCATACTTCCTTAAGGAGAAACGGTGTCCAAGATGTGGAGAGAGCGGCAGTCGGAGATGTTCTGTGAGCCCACTTATCTTCATTATGTGGTAAATTGTAATTTTCATCCAAGAGATCTTCTCTAGGCCTGGGGATTTTCCAAGCAGCCTGGTCAGGATGTTGAGAATAGTTTTTAATAGTGGCTGACTGAACACTGCCAGGAAAGCAAGAGAGGTGGATTTCCCATTCATTCAGGGAGTGATTTGCACCAAAACTCTGCTCCTGAGCTCTCACCATTGTACTGAGATTCTCAGTCTCAGTGACATTTGTAGCAGTGGTGCCTTTTGGGGTTTCATATCATTTGGTGTCTCTTTGCAGACTAAAGGGCATCAAGCTTGCCCTCTACACTCCTTGCTGTCAGATCCATATCTGTGGCACTTCAAGAACACAAGAAGGACTTGTTTATGTTGTGTGTACTGTGGATGAGAAAGAATGTCTAAAGCTAGTATTCAAACCATGGAAAAACTATGAGATCAGTAATTACAGAACAGGAACTAAGAAAAATTCACGTTCAGCTGTTTCTCTACTGTAGCTTGAAAAAAGAACCTGAAAAGTTTTAACTTACCTCCAAGGTAGTGTATTAGTTTTGTAATTCTGGGAGAGCCTTAGTGCTGCGATTGTTAGCATAACTTGTTCAAATATTTCAAGTTCCCACCTCATCTTACTCACGACATGGAAAAACACTTGAAATCTATCTAATCAAATGCTCACAAGCAGCCATATCCCAGGGGCAGCTGAGATAAGCTTGATGAAAACCACATTTGTGAAGGCTGACAGCTCCTGCAGCTGAACTGCAGCCTGGCACGTCATCCTGCTGAAGCCCCACTGACCACCACGATTCCCCCTGGGCTGGAGGGTCTGGGCAGACAGCACAGCTCACAGACAAACCTGGAATTCCTTTGGGAAAACGAGCTCTGAGGGGCTGCTGCAGCCGTGCTCTGGTAAGGAAACAACCTGCCAGGTTCTGCTTGAAATTTAGATGGCAAAAAACCCCCAAAGAGCAGTGGGTAACGCTCCCCTTTCCCCAGCAGCACTGCTTTTCCCAGCCAACCTTTCTTGCTGGTTTGCAGGTATTTTGTGTAAAGTGAAACAAGGCTTTACAGAGCCCAGGAGCATCACAGGGATGCAGAGGTCTGGGGTTTTAGGTACTGCCCCTCTGTCAAAGCTGGAGGAAGATGTCAGTGTGGTAGAAAGAACCACGCTGGGCACCGCTTCCTTCGCAGAGCATCCCATTTTTGGGGGATTCAAACAAGCACAGCCCAGGGCAGGAACAGCAGTGGGGCAAGGGACAATCGCTGGCCCTTTTCTGCAGTTTTGGGGCAGGAAATCAGGAGGTCGGGGGCATTGCCTGCTCTGTAATGCCAGCTTTCAAAGCAATTTTGGTCGGTTTTCTTAGACACAGTGATCCCCCCCCCAAGTTTCGATCAGAGCAACACCAGTTTGCTTTTGGTGGCAGGCAGAGCCACTACAGCATTTTAGCGAGTGCTTTAACTTGGCTGCATTTATTGCTGATGGAAGGGCCGCCAAGTCCATGGCATTTGAGGAACTCCCCGTGCTTGGAGCCTTCTCCCAACCCCGATATCCCTACACGTTATTCTGCCAAGAGCCAGGAGAGGGTGCTGTTAAATTTGGCAATGGTTTCGTTCCTCCGGGGTTCGGGCACATTGCTGCCTTGCCCTGCTCTCCCCGCACCAGCCCCAGCCCCCGGGGAGCCGCTGCTTTTTAACTACTCCTGGCTGCAATGGGTTTGCACTTTGATCAGCCAAGATGTAAAATCCCCGATGAAAAGCATCTTTCTCTTAATCACCCTCCCCAAACTGGAGGGAGCAGCAGCTGCTGAGCACTTGTAAGGCATCACAGGAAAGTCACACAGATCTTTGGGGTAAAGGATGCCCCGGAGCATCCTCTGAGCTGCGGCTCGGCCAAAAGGGCTCCCGAAGCCTTTGGACATGAGCTGTGTTGGATATAAAACACCAGGAGCTGCCTCTGGGACAAGGAAATTTTCACTGTCATGTAAACAATCCTTCTGGTTTGTCGGGGCAGACATTTGGCAAAACTGGGTGAATTTGTCAGACTCGCTGCCCTGGTTTTAGGTTGAAGATAGTTATAAACAATTTATAAAAGGGAGAACACACTGCTTTTCAGCTTTGAACCAGTCATAGAATGACATAGGACCTCTCTACATCATAGACCTAATTAGTTTTTAATCCAGATGCAAATGCTACCCATTTAAAGTATGCCTGAATTTTCAGTAAAGTATAAGCAGCTTCAAAATTGTTATCCAAACCTGAACATTCCAATCTTTTCCCCTCCCTCCCTTTGATTTTTCGAACTCTCCTTCTCCATATCCATGGGTTGGCAAGTGCAATGGAAGAAACGTAACAGGAACAAAGAAATGGGAGATGGAGAAGGTACAAGAAGCATCTTCCACTGCTCAAGGGACTTTCTGCAATTTGTTCAGACAATGGCTTGCTTGGAAGTGTCATCCCATCTTCCAGGAGAAAAACACACCAGGACACACTGTAAGCAACTGTGTTAACAGGGACTGAAAGTAGAGAATGGGATAACTATGGGATGTGAAGTGATCTTGGCCCAAATGGTGTTCAAAACATAAACCAGCTGTCAGCACACAGATATGGTGTATTTGTAGAGCATTTTAATTCTTCAGCTGAGAAACACAAAATAAGGTAGAGTTTAAGGCATGCAATCAGGCACAAAACTTCTCTTGCTTGTTTTTCGTGCTCATATCTTCAGTGTCAATTCTATGAAGAGGAGTAGATCCTATCTTTAATCTCTACATAAAGCAACTCTGAGCATCCAGTTACAGCCTGAGGTTCTATGCAATGTTTACAGTTGTTCCTGGAATGCAGGATTTACTTGTAGGGAAACAGTTCTTTTTCTGTCTGTGTGACTTGTTCTATGCCACACAGAGCAAATGTCATCTATATCCCAAAGTCTGACAAGTGATGATATCAACAGAAGTAAAATAACTTTCTCCACATGTCGCAATTACAGATATCTGCTTGCACAGTTTTAAATTGATTACTCTTTTAGTGAAAAATACAGATAATGTAAGGAACAGGAAAAGATCTTTGATTTCTGTACCTTGCAAGCCTCCTTCTCGGTGTTCTAAAAACATAAAACAAAAGCAGACCCCATAAGCAAGACAGCCAACGGGACAGCCCACTTCTTCCCTCTGAGGTAAAAGAGCAATTCAAAGATTAAAAATGGTGTGGATTTAGGGATATTAGATTAGAATCATAACAGCTATTGAAATAAAAGTCACAGGCATTGAAATGCTGCTAAAAAACACATTTCCTTTTGAGTAACTTTTGGCTGATAGTAGTGTAAAGCACCTTGGTGTCTCCTCATATTGGGCACTTGCTCTTAACAAGCAAAGACATAGAGATAGGGAGCATATTGCCAAGGAAAATGTTATTTATAAGCAGCTACAAATATTTTCTCTCTTTAATGTCCTACCTTTGTTCATACAGCTCCTGGTTTTATTCTTTATTTTAAAACATGATAGTCAAAGACTCTTCTCCCTTTCTCACGCATTTTTAAAATCAATGTGATTAAAAATGAATCCATGTGATGAATGTGGTAAGAGCTCATTCTGCATTTTTCCCAAGAAGGTTCCCATCCTGAATTTTTCAATATCACCAAGACTTCTGCAGCAAATACTGGGAAGAGACAAATCCCATCTCCTAAACTGGACTTCGATGCCATCACAAGTTCCACCCTCTGCTGTGGCAGGCATTAAGAGATCGTTATTACAGTGAATTTTCAAAAGAGGTAATCCTGAGATTACAAAGATTTGGCAAGTCCAGAACTGGATGGTCCCATTTCCAAGGCTGCATCAGGAAAAAAAAAGATTCATGCACATGTTTAGCTCATTCCTATTGAGTAAAACATTGAAATACAGCTTAAACATGAGGTCAAATACCCCAGAAAGTGCCTGAAGTAATATGACTTCACCTTTAAATCTTTTGAGAGCATAAAAAAAAATTAAGTGCATAACAATTACAACAAGCATATGGAGGCACTGACTCTTCTTTCATTGTCTAAAGATGAACAGGGCATGTGGCTCTGGGGGAAGAATCAAAACTTCCATCCCATTACATCTAACTAGGGAAAAGCCCACGGAAACAACTTTATTTCCATACTACCTGCAAGAGTGGCTCAGAACTAAAAGAAATAATCAAGTCTAGCAAGTGAGTTTGCATTCTCAGAAATGGCATTTAGAACATTGACAGTGACAGTAACATGTAAAACATATCTGGCCTTTCTGACAAAAAATAAGTATAAAATTTTCAAAAGCCAACTATGCATTGAGATTAGCCAGCACATAAACATAAGTTCAAGACAAGCAGAGCAAAAAATGAGAGTAAATAATGAGAGAATGTGAACCAGCTAAACTACACACTGCAAGGCTTGTAAATAGAGTAGTTAGTACACTTTCCCAGCTTAAACTGCAATTCAGTGACACTGCAGTGAATTAATTAAAACAAATATGAACACATGAAAAACTGTGTGCCAAAGTGTGCTTGGCAGCTCTGACACATTCCCAGGACAACATGGAAGGCTCACTGGGAGTATCTTCCTTTACCCTCCCTGACATTTTACCTTTGATGGCACCTGGCAGAAATAAATTCCCCTTCCTCTCAGGCTGGGTGTGAGAACGGCTGAACCCCAGTGCCAACCCCCTGTTCCACTGCAGCTCTCCAGAGTCACAACCAGGAAACCCTGAAATACTTCTCAGGGGCAAATAAAAATTAGGCAGTGTCATTTCAGTAGAAAGATTTTAGTAAAACAAAACCAGATTTGGTTTGTTGGTCCTTTGCCAAAGTGGCTCTTGCTGCAAAGAGCAGGATTGTCCAGGAGAGCTGGGAGAGACCAGATGCTTCCCAAACCCAGCACCTGACACGGATGTTACACTGACATGCAGGACATGCCCCAGCCAAGCTGTGCTGAAATCAGTGTGCCCTGAGTGGGATATTTACTGCCACATTTGCTAATGGCAGTCAGAAGTTCTTCAGAGATTCTATTTTAGGGCTTTTGTTCCCAAGGGAATAGAGATTATTCCACCTTCTGAAGAAAGTGATTGTCTGCCGCAAAAAAATGGAGGACATTTAGGAAACACAGAAATCAAAATAATGACTAGAGAAGTGTTTTGACTGAACAATAAAGGCAAAGCAAAACAGGTATCACCATGAAAGAACAAAATTACATAGGAAGGGATTGGGTTCTACTGAGCTTAGACCTGAAGGATGCTGTCCCTTCATGATTAAATTTGCTATGAATGACTCATCCACAAAGTAATGTGGAATGTACTCTTCAATAGCTTCTCCCAGCAGTTCAAGATGTAAAAGCTAGTCACAAACAAAAATTACAAGACAAAAATAAGACAACAACCACCCTGTCTCCCATTTCTCATCATGATGGTGACAAAAGGAAAAAACAAGAACTGAAAACATTTTAGCTTGTGGAGTATGAAAGGCAATTCATGCTATGGAGGAATACCTCAGCCTGTTATCAAGGAAACAGTCTTTCCATGGGTGCTTGGTTAATAGCTATCATGCAAAAACTATTAGTCATTCAAGCAATTAAGAAGGTAAGTATCTCCTAAAAAGGTTTTGAGCTTTCCAAGCCCTAAATGCAACTGCTATAAACCTAGACTGTTCCTGAGTGTAATTTCATTACTGTATTGCCTCTCCTGAAGAGATCCACTGTATCATGTGTTGTAAATTCTTGATGCTCTTTTAGCTGCAGTCTGAGCCTCTGGTGAATTCTCCTCTTGCTCCTCACACTTCTTATGGTTTAGGAATATGTCTGACTTTAAGAAGCGGCTGTAGCTGTCATATTTCATGAGATTGAATATCTGGTGAGAGAGGGAAAAAGAACACAAAGCCAATGAGCTAAGGAAAGCAAGATTTTAAATGAGAAGGACAGTATCAATTCCAGAGCACTTCTGTTCTGTCAGTACTAAAGCATTACTAAAAAGGAAGACACTAAAAAAATACACTTCAAACTCTCAGAGGGGCTGCACGTAGCAAACACACTGTAGGTTCCACAGTCGCTGTTTGGCAATAACATTGATATTAATTTAAGAATCAGATTGTATTTTTCACAGCAGCCAGCTTTGCAAACCTAATAGTGAAGGTGGGAGGCCCCATGCCACGGTCACTCTGCAGGATGACCAGACAAATGCAGGTGTGGACAAACCAGGACAGTGCCTGGTCCCCTCCCAAGGCAGCTTTAGGACTGCAGAGCTACCAGGAGTAAAAGAAAACAAGGGCATCCTCCTGACAGGGTGTCTGGGAGAGAGTCAGGGGGACAAAGCAGAGCTGAAGAGAGAGAGGTACCTTTTATGCACCTTTCTGGCTGCATTTCCTCTTGAATGTTAGAGAGTAACTCATGCAGAGCACTTAATGAAAACCTCTAAATAATTTACACAAATATTGAAGCTTCAAGGTGGATCTAGACTGAAACAACTGGTTTAACTGAGGTTTCTTTAACCTATGCCAATCTTCCCATCCTTTTTAGTCTACCACACTGAGACTGGTCCCAGGCTAGATCAGAAATGTTGCAGGTACCTGTCACAAAGAGCTGACCTGGTGCAGCTGCCATTTACCAGCTAAAATGTGTTCTTAAATTGGTGATGGATTAAATTTGTGCCATTACACTCTTCACTAAGCCAAGAGCTGTCCCTCTCCTCATGGCCAGCATACAGCCAGCATGGAAGCAGGAAGTCAGCATCAAGTACAGAGCTTTTCTCTCCCAGGGCTTGAGTTCAGGCTCATACCTCAGCATAACTGCTGCTTTTTGATTTACACCCACTGCAGACAAAAAACTACAAGTCTTCTGGAGTTTTCTGAAAGCAGAAAGGCTTGGGAGAGCAGTCTGGACACTGTTCAGGTGTCAAGGTCAGGACTATATTTTGCTTGGTCCTGAAACAGAGGAGAAGGGGGAAAAGCAAACCTCAAAACTATAACTGAGGCAAACCCAAAGCTGACACCAGCCTCAGCCTTTTATTTCACTGGAGCCTCTCTGAGTCATGTTTCAGGACTGATTACATTTTATGGTGCTCAGGGTAACTCAATTTCCAAGACAAATTTCTGGATTCTGGCCTGCATGTGTGGATAATCCATGGCTGGATAATTGCAGCTTTACTTTTACAGGCCTCCCTTCTAACTGATAGCACGACCAGGTAACAACTGTTTGCTAGGAGGGAAAAAACTATCTCAAACTGCTTTTTCATTCCACATCCTCAAGGAAGCTGGACAGATAAAGGCAAACACCCAAAACTTGACTGTTCTTGTCTGTGTATTTGCTGAAATAGCTCCCTTACAAGTAAATTACATGGTGGATTTTACTAACTGCTGTTCATTTACATATTTAAATATTTAAGTTCACGTTTAGAACTGTGGAGATACTGTCTCATAAGCTACATATAGGAATATGAAAAATCCCAGAGCACCCACTCCATGTAGACCCTAATCAAAGCAGTTAAGCAAGTCAAATTACACCTCCTGGCATTGGCTAACTACAATAGAATTGAATTTATCCAACTGGCTCAAGGGAAAAAAACCGTAGGGAAGATATTGCCTGTTAAAATGTCATGTCAGCATTAAGAACTCAGACTCCTCTTGTTCCTGGTATCACTTCAAGCATCTCGCAGAGAGAAAGAGCACTGCAAGATCAAAATCTTCTGCAGTGTGGTCAGCCAAGTGTGCAGAGCAGACAGAGTTTATAATCATGTGCAAAAGCAAATCCCTCTTTTCCCCCTCCCCTCTCTCTTTGCCTTGGTGGAGCAGGAACATTTACCCCTTAAGTATTTTTAAACACACAGATTTCTGTGAACCACTCTAGCACCACTTCAGTCAGCACCAACAACTGCCCACAAGCTATTTGTTTAAGCACAAACCCAGAGCCCACCAGTAGCCCCAGTTAAACCAGTAGGTCTCTGGAGAACTGAAGTGCTGGTTACCAGCAATGCTGTAGACCAGCTTGTGGCTTTCAAGCTCTGCCTTCTTACACTTCAGACACACAGTACCAGCAGTAGTTAACAATGTTCTTTAGAGAACAAATTACACCACTTTTCATAACTTTATAAGGATTGAAAACCAGAGAAGACCATAACTCTTCTGAACTACTATCTAACAGCAATAAACAGTAGCTTCAAGTAGGAGAACCATGCAATGACCCATATATGCTCTGCATTTGTTTGTAAAAGTTCACAGACTTTCTTCCCACACTAGTGGGATTCCTCTACTACTGGTACAGCATGTTGCCAGTTCAGGTATTACTAATCCTTGGCTGTCCACATGAATGTCATTTGTAAAACTCAAAAGATTTTAACCCCAGTGTTCTCTCCAGCTTCATTCTCATAATCACCCACCCTGAACTGCAGTGCTTAGACTTACCAGAAGGTTTCTTTCCCTTCCCCCAAGTCAGAAGTTTTTCCATGAAAAACTCTGCTTCCTCTCATGGAAATTGAGTTTCAGACATTTCCACTGCTAATGACTTGGAACCTCCTTGAAAGACAGCAGAGTCTTTGCTCCTCAGACTCCCTCAACTGATCCAGCCAGTCCCAACTAACAGATTTCACTACCTGACTGAAATGGGTTGAAAACACTATTTAAATCAGTGTGCTGTTTCTCCACAAAAGGAAAGAGCCAAATGGAAAAGGCAGGTAGTCCTGAGGATGGCAGAGAAATTAAAAATAGCTCTGCAAGTGTTGGAAAGCTGCAGATAAGAATGACTCACTTCATAACTTAGGCTTTAAAATCAGCTAAATCTCAAGAAAATTTACCACCCAAAGACATGCCTGCAAAACGTCACCTAATTTCTACCAGACCTCCCAAGTTCACTGGGAAAAGGCAAAGCAGACGTCAGCTCTTCTGAGTTTTGAATGTTACAGAAAAGGAGGCTGACAGAAAATTGTGTTATATTCACATCAATACAAATACCAAAACAAAGCAAAATGAAGAATCTTGAGCTCTCAAGGAAACCAGTGGCAACTGTGGAAACAAACATCAGCAATGACTCAGCACAAGTGAATACACAGGAAAACGAAGGCACCGAGTTAGTCAGCTGGGGGATTCTCAAGCTGCCCACACAGGAAACCAGGACAAAACTTCATCCAGTTTTCCAGGAGAGTCCCGAAAACTGGAATTAGCGTGGTTGCATGGAGTCTCTTAATCACCTGGCCTTAGTTAGGTGGGGCCAAGGACCTGTGGTACCTCAGAGCAGCTGCATTAACATCCCCAGCTGGGAAGCAACCCAGCTCGGTGCCTACCTGGTCAATCCAGGCCACAGGGAGCAGCAGGCAGATTCCCAACTTTCCTACAATTACTTGTGCTTAGAAAGCAGAGTGCATTAAAAACAGGCAAAACCTAACAAAATCGTGTTAGTGAAGAAAATAACTTTACCTGGTCCTGGAGCTTCTGAAACATGAGAGGGTGAGGTGTCTCCAAGATGGTCTCGCTCAAACGGGACTGCCCTTCAACATTGACTTGGGAGGAAGCTTTACTGGACAGGAAAGTCATGTAAATCTCCTTAGCTTTTTCTTGCATCTGCAAAAGGACATATTTATTTAAAGTATTATTTGTTGTGGAGATTATCTCTGGATTGGTTAATGTTTTGGTGGAAACTGTTCTAGGTCAATTCCCGAGGTTCACCTCCTAAAAGCAAAACATATTCTGAACTTATAAAAAAAACCCCTAAAAGTAACAAATAGACACAGATTAGCTTATTTGTGTACATTCATTTGTACTGGAGGGAAAACATCTCTGCGGGCCAGTGTCCACACTGACACTGGGGTGATGTTTGAATCTGAGTATCCAGTGTAAAACTGCTCAGCACCATCCACTGGGCTTTGTCTTCACTACTTAGAAGACTATTTTTACTAACAGATCATCAGTATGTGCAAGGAATCCAGAGGAAAAACACTGTGGAAACTTACTGCAAGGCAAACCTAGGCAAAGGTAGTGTGTAATCTGTGCTATTGTCAGATAACCTTGTAATACTGTGGGCTTTAACTCTTACCTCAGAGAGCTCACCTACAACACTGACTACATGATTAAGGAAAACACCAACAACTTGACTAAATGGAAAAGATAAGACTCTCAGGAGCCTCTGAAAGCTGATAAGGGTAGGTGTGATTTGCATAAAGCTGTTGGTTGGTGTTTGCCCTGTTTCAGCACCCTTCCCTTGACAAACCAGTAACAGCAACAACATCTTGACCCAAGCAGCATCTTTAAACTTCAAAGCAGTAAGTGTGTGGTCACAATCCTCTGAATGCAAGCTCCCCCTTGACTAGAAGGTTGGATAAGAGAAAGGCAGAGGGGTAGAAAAGAGCCAAGCCAGGCAAGAGCCCCAAATTCTGCACACTGAAAACAAGAGCTGTGCAATCTGAGGGTGTTCCTCAGTGTACCCCACAGCACCCCTAATGAGCAGCCACAGCTCCACACCAGCACCAGCCAGAGGTCTGTGCCTTTGATGGGATGTGGGCTTGAAGAAGGAAGCATTTAAACCCTTGGCCATGAAGGAGCCACAGAATTTCTTTCATGTTTTACAGCTGAGAAACATTTACATTTGGGGATAATTAGAAGAAAAGCTGCATGTGTTGGAGAATTCAGGAGGCCTAAAGAGTTAACTCTCTCACTGCTGAAGGGGACACACCTTTTCTAGTATTCCCTTTTAAAACAGATTATTCATCTGATGGGTGAACATTAAGTGTCAGGTGCATTAGGTCACAATGAACTGCTTTTTAGCAATTTCCAATCTTGCCAGTTTCTCACACCAGGGAGGACTGGGTCAGCCATGTCTGTTCTAAATGAGCAATTAATCCAATTGATCAGAGATGTGACTGCTTTAACTGGCAAAGTTAATGCCCTAATGCTGACACAGTAAAGCTACATCAGCAAATATAAGTGATTTTACTGCCAGTACTATCCAAATAACTTCGAACCTGCTGTCTCATTTCAAGAACATTTGAGACAATGGTAAAGGACTGAGAAAAAACCCACCCTTCTACTTATGAAATGGAAAAGAGAAAATAAAGGCAGAGGAAAAGCAGCACACACACACACACACACACACGCACACAGAGGGAAGAGCTGCAGTATATGCTCAAAAGTTATCTGCTCTGCTTGAACTGCCAGGCTGTCCTGAGCTGCTTTCTAACCAAGGCAGATGTAGCTCCACACCAGCCACAGCACAAGGTGCTGCTCACCCAAGGACACAGGAGCAAAATGGGCACTGTAGAGAAAGAGCAGAGGAAAGGTTGAGAGGAAACACAAAACTAGAAGTAACTGTGAGGAAGTTTAAACAGCATGTAGGGGAACAAGGGGACTGTGGGGGAGGTTGGTGAAACAGGGAGGCTCTCTGGATTTTGTGAGGAAGAATAACAAAGAAAGGAAGTGAAAGAGCTGTGGTAGGGAGAGGAGGCCATTGGAGAGACACAGGGGACCTGATTATAGCAATGGGAAAATATGGAAATGCACAGCTAAACATCATGGGTTCTGCTGCAAATAGAGGTGTAATGCTACATCTGTGCTTCAGTAGCAGAGCATCAGTGTAACTACAATTTATAATTTGCTTCTAAGCTGCCAGTGTGTTTGTACACACCCCAAATGCCATTCAGGGAGAGCCAGGTGCAGGTGGAGGAGGGACAGAGATGGTTCCCCTTCAGTCAGTGCCCTTCTTTGCTCTGCATCAGCCTGAAACCAATGCCCCAGCACAGGGAATTGAAACAACACTGAAACTGGGATCTTGTTCACAGGTGGTTATTAAAGGATTTTTGGCACTTCTCACTCCCATCTGTGTGCTCTCCCCAGCATCCGTGCCAAAGCCCCGTTTGGAGCACACAGTTCTGGCCACAGCAATCCCCCTCACTATTTCAAGGGGACACAGTATTATTTCCCACTTCCTTTCCTAAGGTCAAACCCAGCTCCCAAGCATGTGTGGTTCCCAAATGAGGTGAATGGAAGCCCCAGATGCTCACCAGAACAGGCCCCAGCAGCCAGCAGCTGTGCAGCATTACCCAGTCCTGCTAAACCCTTGCTACATTCCACTTGGGAAGCAACAGAAGGAACTCCTGAATATGTAACTTTGTTCTGGAATGGTTCTCTACAAAACTTCCACATGGATATTTTGGTGGGTTTAGCAACAGCTGAAAATATTCCCCGTTGTTGGAAGCATTTATTACAATCTGTAATTTATTTTTAAAGCTCAGCTGCAAGAGAAGAAACATTGGAACCCTGGGAAGCAGCACAAATGACATGTTGTTTATTTCATTAGCAGTCACAAATGCAACAACATATGACTAACTCCAATAAAATATTTAAAGTTAAATTTTATTCACTTCTCCCCACCCCTCCCATCTCAGTAATTAAATATGTGCCCTAAGACAAGGACCATATGGGTGGCAGAAGAGCTCACTGCTACAACTGGCTTTGACCTAATTCCTGCCAGTGCTCCTGCTGGTCCTGTAATCCAGCACTCCTGGCTGCACAGGGGCTCTTGTTCAAGAGGAAGGGGGCAGAAAAGATTTATCTGCACAGCATCTTGCAAGATCTGCCTGTGTTGGCCTGATATAAGTCAGCCTCTGGCAGAACCCACGTGACTGTGGTGAGAGTAACGATGGAACCAAACTTATTAAGTCACGAGGAAAGGCCCAGGATATTTTCTTAGAATGAGCCTGCATCTCCCTGCCAGGACCAGGACAGACATGAGGGAAGGACAGAACATGCACTGAGCTCACCATCCTGCTGGAATACCAGCCTTTACAAAACCAAACACTGCTCCAGGCTGGCACAGAAATGATGACAATAAGTGTCCCTGCCACAGTGGAGACTTAACCCACTGGCCAAGTGATGACCTCTGTGCAAGTTTAAACTGACCAAGAAAAGCCCCACTCCTGCACTCTCATTTCAAGTAATGAAAAGTTGGTCTTATACTTTAAAAATAGGGGGGAAATCCCATTCATAGAATCATGGAATGGTTTGGGTTTGAAAGGACACTAAAGGTCACCAAGTTTCAACCCCCTGCAGGGACAGGGAACTTCTTTCACTAGATGAGGCTGCTCAGAGTTCCATCCAGCAATGGCTTTGAATCTTTCCAAGGATGAGGCAACAGATCCCAGTGTCTCACCATCCTCACAGTAAAGAATTTCTTCCTGATATCTAACCTAAAGGTGCCCTCTTTCAGTTTGAAGCCATTCTTTCCTGTCATATCACTCCATCCCATGTCCCAAGTCCCTCTCCAGCTCTCTTTGAGCCCCTTTAGTTACTGGAAGGGGCTCTAAGGACTCCCCAGAGCCTGTTCCAGGCTGAACAGCCCCAGCTGTCAGCCTGTCTGACAGCAGAAGTGCTTCAGCCCTCTGAGATCTTTGTGGCCTCTTCTGGACTCACTCCAGACTGGATTAAATTGATACCAACTTCATCTGGTCAAAAGTCTAAGTGTCTATGAGTCAGTTTCTGTGGTAAACCAGTTTTAAGAAGAAGTAGGTTATAAATCAGGTAAAAATTTGTTTTTAGAATACTTTGCTCACACTAGATAGATACAAACTGATTTCTACGCTTTCAGAAGACAAATTCATGCTTCATGTTGCCATAAACACTGGAAAGATTTCTATTTTTAGTGCTTTTCCCAGCTTTGTAAATTATCTAAACAAAGACATACATAAGCAGTAGCTATAAAAACTTACTGTAATCCCGTGTAATTCTAAAACACATTTATTCCAGCCAGTCACAATAGTTTGGGCAGTACTGTGCAATGATTGGTACTGAATAATTAATCTAAATAGAACCTAGTTCAGTCTCTGTCCATTCATTTGGCAATTCATTCAAGGATTCACTAAGCTCTTATCTCTGTACATCCCTTTACCATTTCCTGTACTGGCATGTACAACCTTAAAATAGCTAAAAAGATGGAAATCATTTAGCAGGGGAAAATACAATTATTATCCCACTGCAAGGCGTGGGACTGTACAGAAAAGTAGACTGACTGGTTGTTCTTTTCTGAAGACTACCTGCCATGTGGACCTTTCATGAGGGAGGGAAGCAGCTGAATCCACAAAGCTGAAACAGCACTAAATGTTACCAAATGCTCTGTCAAACTGAACATTTTCCTCTGCATGTAAAAAATATTATTTTGGGGTGTGTTTTTATGGATTTATCAATACCAAAAAATATTCACAACTAAATGAAGCAAACTGTTTTGAGGGGAATGTTTTTTCAGTGCAGAACAGAGAATATTTGCAGAAAGTAGACTCCCCTCCCAAAAATACACTGGTTGGAAAACCAGGGAATTTTTTATTATTAATTAATTATTTTTTTAATGTTATTGAAAATCTGCTGGGAAACTGTTTCAGCTGACAATGGTTGACTGACCTTAACAGAGGAATCCTGCAGTCTGGACAAAGCTCTCTTACACCAACACCCCTACTAGTCCAGTTCTCCCACCTGATTTCTGTTCCTTGACATTTCTGATGTTACTCAAAGCACACACAGACCCATTTGGAGCAGGTTGGAGTGGCATTTTCCCACTCTCAACACCTCATGGTACTCTACAGACTTCAGCCAGAAGACTGCAAAAAGGGGCTGTACATTTGTACCTGTTGTCAAAGGGAATATTTTAGAAGACAACAAGAGCTGCACACAGAAAGAAGTATAAAGGTGGGAATTGGTAAAAAAAAAAGGGCTTTAGGAGTCTGACTCTCAGGGACAATGATACTCAGCTGGAGTTTTGAAACTGCTTCATTTCATGCTCGCAGAATCCTCCTCTCAAAGACCAAATACATTTTAAATTTCTCAAGGATTAAAAAAAACAAGCAACCAACCAACAAATAAACAAAAAAGTCACAAAAAACTTTTCCAGAAACAATGAAACAAAACATGGTACATATTTTAGGCCCGACTCTATAGGCTTCACAGTCTAAATGTGAAAGTGGATCCTGTGTTCCTGGTGAATTTAAATGTAGACCAAGACCCAAGCAATGGAAAAAAAAACTTATCAGAGATCGCTGGTTGAGAATTTTCCAACAGACTGTTTTCTACAGGGCAGATACAGCTTTCCTGAGAATCAAAATGCTCTGCAGGTACGTATCAATTTGGATAAACTATTTAAATAACAAAATGTTCAAGCAGACTCTCAATTTTATTTGTTTTGCATCTTGTAATTTGTTAAAGCAAAATGTTGCATTTTGGTACCATGAAATATTTTTGTTTGTGCTGTTTGTTACTTTTATGTTTCACTAAAACACACAGTGGTGTTTATTTCCATGTAATAGCTGTTACACTTTTAAAAAGTCCTGAATGAAATGTCTTTATATTTGCAAGAAAGATGAAGCAACATCATTGATTTAATAAACCTTTTGCTATTCCCAAGCAATTACAAAAAGTTCAGAGTTTTCAAAACATGGGAAACCTGACAATTTCAGCATTTTGTTTTGAAATAGAGCCAGTTTTGTTTCCAAACAATTCCACATGATGATTTTAGTGCAATTCCTTCGAATATATTTATTTGCATTCACTCAGAGCATGTTATGCAGCAGAAATGTTTCAGATCCAGCTCTTCTAGGCAAACTTTGTTAACAAGGGAAATTTATTTAGGAAACATACCTGTTTTTTTCCCCGTGTTTTCTTAAATTCTTCACATGCTAGCCAGAACAAAATGTTTTCTTCACTAAATTCTTTCTTTAAAAATTCCTAGGAAAGAGAAAAACAATCACATAAATGTTAAAATCCAATTTCTCCATTGTTTTTCTCTCTTCCTACTATAGCTATTAAAACTAGATGAAACTTTACCATGAGTTTACATAACCCAGTGTAACAGAACCACTGCATTAGTGCATCTGCACATACCAACACACAGAGGAACATCAATATTCTGCACTTTGAAAGCACATTCCAAGGGGGTGATGGGCTACATTTAATCTCAGAGCATATCAGTAACTAACAGGAATAGTTTCTTTCAGCCTCCCTTTAATAACTCCAACACTTTACAGCCACTACTCAAAGGGAAAGCCAAAAATATATGAGTTCATTAGCAGGTGAGTATAATGAACTACTTTAATGAGAGTCACAGATCGCTTGAGATTCTCATTTAGGATCATTCTGCTTTTTCTAATGAGTAAAATCTCTACAGATAGAAGTGTTTCTAAACAATATCATCAGTGGCAATAAATTCACTTAAGTAAACTAAAGCAGAAGATGTGTCTGGTTCTCTACAGTGTTTAAACACAGCACATTCCTCCAAAAGTGAGGCATGCTTTAAAAGGGGGAAAACTACATTGAATTTATTTATGAAACATAATGGCTGAAACATTTAGAGCTCCAAGATCATCGGTTTTCTCTTTCAAGGGCTAGAAAATAGAGATTGAGTGTTGCCAAGAATTAAATAGCACCAATTTTACTTTTTTTTTTACCATTTTTTTTAAGGATCTGAAATCAGTGTTTTGTAGTTTTAGTTTACCTCACTTTTTACACCAGTCTGCCAGGACACCACTTTATCCCAGTGCATTTTATCAGCATGGTGTGGCAAAAGCATTTTCGAGTCGGGAGTTCCTATTCTCACATCTCATATGGCAAGAAACCTTGAAACACCAACTTGCCACCCCTCATCCAATGAAACCTCCAGCCATTTGGAGCTGCACAAGCCCACACTTTGTAGTAAAGTGCAAGGGAACACTTTTCAGAGAATAAGAGCCACAGAGCCATCAGGCTCAGAGTGGGAACTCATTGCTTAATGCTTGAGAATAAAGAGCCCAGGACGAGTCCTCAGTGACAAACAACGCTTGGCAGGAGGGATCAGTGGCTCAGGGACTGTAGTTTATCCAACAGGAACTTGTTAATCCTTGCAAGAGTGGATAGATCCAATTAGAAAGATGCAGCCAGGGGTCTTGCACGTGCCTTGCAGGAGGAAGCTGCAGTGGCAGCGGGCAAAAGGCGCTGCCCCAGAAGCTCAGCCAGTGGCACAGCTCCAAATCTGTCACCTCTGCTTCTAGAAGGAGCCAGAACCCTGTGCTTACAGCCTGGCACAGCTGCACCCTTTATGCTGGGACTCATGCAGCTTTAAATCCTACTTTTGTTCTATAGAAATATCCATAGGTAATATAGCAACCCTAAATCGTTTCACTCCTTCTGGATCTTCGAGGAGGTTCTCCAGTGACGTGGCCCATTTTGAGGTTCCTTTCAAGGTTTGGTGGCTGCTGCTTGGGTGACCCTCGCTGTCATTTATCTCTGGAAAATAAATTGAGAAGAAACACCATCTTCTTTAGAAATGACAAATGTCAGTCACATGGAGGCCTCCCACACTGCCCCCCACACCCTTGGATTATAGTTGCTATCTTTAAAGGAAAACACCATAAAACTGAAAATAAACACACACACACATACACACAAACTTTTGCCTGTAAAAAGGCAAAAATTCCTTACAGTCATATAATTCATGAGCATGTTAGGAGGCACTGTCACTGCTTTATAGGAGTTCATGCACCTTTTGCCTGGGGAACACAATGACCTCAGTCCGTATCGAAAAAGGACCATTTGCCTTTTGTTCTGGCACTGTCTACAACATTGGCTTCCATAAAGCAATTCCTGGTCAGTCACACATGTGAAATTTATTTAGAAGAAAAGAGTCATCACTGGAGGCTTCAGGCTGGGTAAAAGCAACAGGAGAAAAAGTAATAATGGTTTGTTTAGCAGGAGAACCAGTTGAAGATGTTGATCCAGTCTAACAGACTGATCCAGCTGAGTCAAGCTGGTTTGGGGCAAGAAGGTGGTTTTTCTGTTTGTTTGTTTGTTTCCAAGTCCACTGAAATTCTCCTTTTATAAGACTGGACTGTGCCCACCTCTGATCTGCCAGCCAGCCTTCTCACAGGTAGGAGAGATGGAATACAGGTTTTATTTTCCCTGTCCCAAAGACAAGTGCATTGCATTCAAAGCTGGTGATGCCAAAAAAAAATTGTCTGCCAGCTATCCTTTGGAAAACCTACTACTTGGAGGGACTCCAGGAATCTGCTCATCTGAAAAACTCTAAACCAGACATAAAGTGCTTGGCCTTCTCTCCTCTCACACACAAGATGCCCTGGGAAGACAGGAGGGCAGGCCATGGGAAGTGAGGATAAGAGCTCCATTTCAGGTCACTACACGCTGGAGAGATGCACTGAACTCTTACTGCAATCAATATACATCTATTTATATTTATAACTCCTTCGTTCCTCCCTCCTAACTTATTGGAAATATGGATCATAGTAACTTCTGCTTAAGCTCTGTGTAAAAAAACCCTTCTTCTACCATGAAGCTAAACCTCAAAAAGTATCTCAAAACACTATCTCTGCAGAGCTATACTATCAGATGCCCTTTTCAGCTGGTAACTAGAATAAATGCTAAGGTTAAAGCCCTACAAAATATTGGCACGACAGCAAAGCCTCCTGAGTTTTTGTTTGTAGGGACCTGTGGAGTCTGTTTTAGGAACGGGGAGATGGACCACTGTTCTAAATGAATGAACATCCCCCCTCTCCCTTGATAGGAGTGGGGTTTTTGCACAAGAAACACAGTCTGTTACCCAAAGGTCAGGAGTCCCAGCCAGAGGGCTGTCTCCACACCACTCCTGCAGGCTTCATACATGACACGAGTACAGCCAGTAAACACTCCCTTCATGCAAAAGGATGTGGTTCTTGATTATCACTTGCAAAATTTATTTTAGGAGCCTGACTCAAAGTATCTGGGCTTCTAATCTCAGTGAAATCTGTGAGATTTAAGTGGGAATAGCCAAGTACATTGGATGAGAATGCAATAACCTCTGAGGAGCTTGGATCTCTTGTTATGATTGTGGTCACCTGCAAGTGGAATGGCAGCTCAGGGTCTGAAGAACCAGGCCTTGCCCTTATTTAATACATGACTTAGCACAGAACATATGGGAGTGAGATTTTACTTCTGTTCCAGCCAAATCTGAAGTGGACCTTAATGATGACTTTGAAAAGCATGTATTTCAATGAGCCAATGCACCACAGGCCAGGCCCAGGGCCTCGAGAACCTAAACAAAATTTCTGGTGAGCAAAGGCCGGAACAAGTGCCCCCATACACCCAGGATACCCTGCCCTCCTTCCCCTCAGCTGCTTTCACTGGGCTCTCCCTTTACTGCTGGCTATTCTCTACCCTCCCTGATCATCATTTTCCCTCCCAGCCTACCCAGCACAACCCACTTCTATCCCCTCAGTTTATGTTTCCCTCCCGCTCCTCCTTGTCAACCTCCAAACCACTCTCTCATGATCCTGTGTCTTTGCCCTGCTCTCCTTCTCCCTGCCTTCTCCTCCTTCAGCATTAATAGGAAAAAAAAATTGGTTTTAAAGGGAAGACCTACACGGCTTCTTCCTGGTGCCCACTCTGCTGAGCCTTGGTCAGGACTCTGTTGCTCAGCTTGTTTCCTTACTTAACCAGCTCCCCACAGCCCAAAAAGTGCTGTGGTACAGAGGTGAGGGGGCCAAAGCCATGGCAGGGGAAGTGCAAACAGCACCACAGGGCTCAGGTCTGTGTGCCAGGCAGGGCACTGGCCAAGGTCTCCCTCCCTCTGGGCTGAGTACCATCCATCCCCACCTTCAGTGTTCCTCTGCAACCATAAAACATTAACATTCCCCTCCAGCACAGGCATAAATAGGTTGCACATGATACATGACAGTAGGAAACACCCTGACATTTTATGAGGATATTAAAATTGCTGGGTATTTTTATTATACCCCATTAAATACGCAATCACCAACATATAGTCTAATACAAAAGTGACCTGACCCCACCCCCAATTAGGATCACAAGTTCCCACTCCACATGCTGGTTTCATTCAGCAGATGTGAAGTGTGATTTCTATAATATTTTTAAGGGTTTAAAAGACGGAAAAGAGGTTTTCCCCACAAGTGACTCCAGAAGTTGATCCCCAAATCCATCTCCCATAATATGTTACTAAATTACCTTAAAAATTATACTTCCACTGAAGTGAAAATTAAGGAGTGTGAAACACTTTTATTGAAAAGGCGATACACCATTAAGTGTAGTTACCCTAATTATTCTCCTGAAACCTATTTGACTCTGTTTGATATTTATAAAAACAACTTTCTCCTGTTAAAATCCTCTAGTCACAGAGTTAGGTAATAGATGCTTGGAAATAACAAGCTTGATACCACTGTTTCAAAATCAAAATATACATACATATGTATGATCATTTAAATGAGAAAGGCAGACATTTGCTGACACTGAAAACTGGGAGATAATTTTGTGCATCAAAAAGGGGATTACAAAATGGCAGTTCTTCCACCAGTATTTCTGTAAAAGTAACACACAGGATGTACCAGAGATGATAAACACACTTAGATTACCATATGCTAATTACATTTCATAGCAGAGCTTGCTGTCTTTTACAGGGTTAGAGACCGAGAGGCAGAGCAAAGCAGCAGAGCACAGTTGTAAGAGTTTCTGCTGAAACAAACTTTCCACTGAGTTGAAAATTTGCTTCAGAGACACAACTGCTCGCATGATGTGCGGAGAGCAGCCAGCTGCTTCCACCAGCACAGCAAACGATTAAGGGCTTACTTTAACATCACCACGCTTTAGAGGACTCCATACTAAGCCACCAAATAGGCAGTTACATTAGCTGGAGCATTACTGCAGAGGAGAATCTTAGAGAAGCTGCCTTCCCATCACACAATAGCCCTGCAGCACCAGGCTGCGGATAAAGGCTCTTTGTATGAGAGCCGTAAGTGCAGCTCTAATAATGCTGTAATTATCAGCTGAAGAGTGCTATCAAAAATGCCAAATATTTGTATATTCTCCAACCAGGAACTCGGACTGAAACCGCAGAAAGTGTCAATACCACCAACATATACAACTTTGCAGGTCAAAACTCGCAGTTCTAGCTCTTGTTTTCGACAAGAAGAAGAAAAACACAAAAACGTGGAAAACCATCAAGCCCTGAGTGATTCAGACACGGCTAATTGAGTTAGACATGCTGATCACTCTGCCTGGCCGAGGCACTACGACAGTTTCCCGAGCTGCTGCCACTCTCCAGCTGTTGATACCGTGGGCCACTGTATCAGGCAGCACAGACCCACAGCCTCCATGGAATCCCGCTGAGCACACCCCTTCCCAAACGCCTCTTCTGCCCCTCTCTTTCCCACACACGCCTTTTGCAAATCCCTGACAAACAACTGTCACACAAACAGTCAAAATGACAAAAGCACCACGTAAACAGCACGTTCCTCATTCTAGAGTCAAGCGTTAATATACAACAAGAAAAGCTGCCTCGGTTTCTTCTCGAAGAATTTCTAACCACACCTGCCCTTATTCACCTGGATCATAAAGCTGTGAGCCACGAACCTTTATTATTACTTTAAAAGTACTCTGAATACTTTGTCTTTTCTTATGGTCATCAGAACATCTATTCAGCAACAACCACCAGTCCAGAATTAATAAATCCAAGGTATAAAACAGTGAGAAACTTCATAAGCAAGCAGCTGAAAGGGGAAAATTCCCTTACTTTCCATGCATCCAAGCACCACCAGATGAATCCTTGCACAACAATATTTTCCAAGCAGCAGCTGAATTTTAGACCTTTTCCTTACAGCAGAGCTGACCTTCACATGTGTTGGTTGTTCTGAGCATGAGCCTCAACATCCTCTTTTGACTGTCTCTGACAACAGATGGCTACTGGATTCCACTTTTAACTACAAGGAAGGAAACTAAAGGGACGTTCCGCTTTTGTAGCATCTCTGGAAGCGTTCCCCAGACATATATTCTTGGAATAAAACAAAACAAAACAACCAAAAAACCCCCAAAACCCCCAACCGAAATCCAGTCTAGACAAGCACTGCATTTGGCTTTTCTTAGAAAGATTGCAACGTCTTCCTGCACACCACAAAGTGTTTTATTATTTTCGAGGATACTGAGACTGCAGGTGTCACCCCAATGGATTCAGCACTGAGAGACACTGGCAATCACCCCCTTGGAAAGGACAGACTCGCAGCACGGGGGACACACAGCACACAAACACGTTATGCAGAGGGAAGCGCCAAGTCCCACACACATTATCCCTCCTCGGTAACTTCCACCCCAGTTCGAGACGCTCCCTCCCAAAGCAAACTCTTCAAGCCCAGCTCAGAGCTCTGCTGCCCTTGTGCAGCTCCCCCGCCCCGAGGAGCAGCGCCCGGGCGGGAGTTCCCGACCAGAGCCGTGCCTGGGGAGGCGGCAGCGGGAGCGGAGCGCGGTTCCCTCCGCCGAGCGGGGAGCAGAGCGCTGCATTCCCTGCACGGTCCCATCGCCCTGCACGGTCCCATCGCCCTGCATGGTCCCATCACCCTGCATTCCCTGCACGGTCCCATCGCCCTGCACGGTCCCATCGCTCTGCACGGTCCCATCGCTCTGCATGGTCCCATCACCCTGCATGGATGGACCCATCGCCCTGCACAGTCCCATCGCCCTGCATTCCCTGCACGGTCCCATAGTCCTGCATGGACTCATCACCCTGCATTCCCTGCACGGTCCCATAGTCCTGCATGGACCCACCGCCCTGCATTCCCTGCATGGTCCCCAGCGCTGCATTTCCTGCACGGACCCACCGCCCTGCATTCCCTGCACGGTCCCCCCTCGGGGCCTCAGGGCAGCCCCGGCTCCATCCCCGGCTCCATCCCCGGCTCCCGCGGCCCGGGAAGCCACACACGCTCCCTGCTCGGCTCACAGCCCTCCCCAGCCCGCAGATCTCGGCTCTTCCCCGGCCCCGGTACCTGAGGGCGGCCTTTTCCTGCTGAGCCTGCTCACGGCGCGGTTGAACATCCCGGCCGCGCCGCCCGAGCCCCGCGGCGGCCGCGCCTCCCCCGCCCGCCCCGCTCCGCTCCCGGCTCCGCTCCCGGCTCCGCTCCCGGCTCCGCTCCCCGCCCCGCTCCGCTCCCCGCCCGACCCGCAGGGCGGCCCCGACAGCCCTGCCAGCCCCGCACCTGCCCGGCCCCCACGTGTCCACCTTACGGGGGGCACAGACACCACGAAAAGCACCGGGGCAATGGCGGGGCTGCACCTCCTCGCCGCCTCCTCCCCTTCTCCTTCCCCTGTTCCGGCCAGCCCCAATTTCACCGCTCTTCCTAACAACACTGGTCTCAGTTCACCCAGATCCATCTCGTCCCTCCCTCCTCCCGCTCCTCGAAGAGCTCTCCCCACCCAGCCACCCTCCTGTCTTTGCAGGGCAGGTGCAAGAAACAAAAACCTCCCCCAACACAGTCACCTCCATGAAACCGTGTGCTTTCTTACCAGAACACCAAGCTTTTTGTGTTGGGGTGACTCAAGTGCTCTTCCGAGGCTTGGAAGAACAATTACTTCCTAACAGAAAAGCACAATTACAATTTTAACGAAAGTATTTTCACTTTCAGAAATAGCTTTTTTTTTTTTTAACCAAAGTATTTGACCAAAAATCCAGCGTGTGAAAAATTTGTGTAATTCTGATGAAGTTGTAAGTCATCAAACAGACAGTTATCTCAGGAAGCACAAGAAAACAGTAGTGAGAGGCAATGGGAGTGTTTAAATCCCATTGGAAATATCACTGATACACAAAAAGACACAGAAACCATGCTAGCAGACAAGTCAACACTTGTTTTATTTCCACCTAATCCAAATCCCATCCTGAACACGCAGTTATGCATTGCTAACTAGCTCCATTTGCAGAGGGAACTTGGATGGGCTCCCCATCCCACTGAAATGTATGGATATTTTCCACTTACATGCACAAGGCCAAGATCTCATTCCTGGGAATTGGTGACACCAGAAGACTCAACACAAGAATCGGTTGCATCTGCGCTTCCAAAATAAACAGCAGCACAATACCTTCCAGCTGAAGGGATTTGGCTTGAGCACCCCTGGATTTCTGCCTGCAGCACCAGGGCCAAAAGCTGCGTTAGCTGGTAAAGATTTCTTGGCTTTTGGTGTGGAGTAAAAAAAAATAAAAAATTAAAAATTAAAGTTTGCTGCTTTGCTGAGGCAACAGCACAACAGCTGCATATGGCATTTCCAAGCAGATGTGCAAGGCAGGAACTTGGAATGCAAGTGGAAATTCCCTGCAAGCACCAGAAGAGCACGGGGCAACCCCATGGCAGGAGCAGCGCCCAGGTGGCTCTGCTGGGAGAGGTGAGGCACATGGGCAGGCACACGGGAAAGGAATGTGCAGGGGGCAGCTTTGGGAGAAGACAGCTTGGACATGCACTCCCAAATACTTTTTTAGTCCTATCTACTGGTGCCAGGTATTTCAGGCAGTACATTTACACTGAAGCAGTACAGACATCGCCAGATTTTATTTTTCTTTAAGAACCAGGTCACAAAGCCCAAAGTTTCTGTTTTAAATGTTAAGAACTAGCACTTCTAGGACAAATGTTCGCCTATTGACAACAGGTTACTTGAGCAGTTTTAAGACTTAACATCATGGATTTGGAGGTGGGAGCACTCAAGGAATATGAATGCTTGGAGGTCAGAGATGGTGCCCACAGTGCCTGTGCTGGTGTCTCCAAGCAGCCCCAGGGACCCCAGCTCTCTGCCCGTTCCTATAATGGGGAACCTGACCTACAGGTTTGCCACAAATTACCCGTACAAGCCAAGACATTTTCTGTTCCTTTTCTCCCTGATACAAAACTTTTGTTTCCCAGGCTCTTGCTTCCACCTTTTCCTTGGAAATGATCACAGTGGGGCTTCTCCTGCAGGCAGCACCCCGAGGTGGGGGCACCAGTGGCCGCGCTGTCGGGGTTGTGTTCCCAGTGCTGTTCCCTGGGCTCTGCTCGTGTTCATCACTCAGCGCTCCATCGGACAGAATGGCAGGATGGAATTTTCCTTCCAGGTGAATTCCGTGGATATTCAGACGAGGTTCATTTGCTGGGGATTTTGTCACCTTTTCCCACAAATAACCCGCAATACCCACATATATACACACACAACTTATGACTTAATTCATACTGTGCCAGTGTCCACATGCCACATCTATACATTTTTACACTGATTTTTAGACCTTGCATTTGATTTTTTTACCATCTTTTCCCTAATTTCACAGGGCAAAGTTTCCCCTAAAAATGAACCCACAGATGTTTCGTTACTTTTGGCTGGAGCCAGGCCAGGCCACACAGAGCAGAACATGATGAGCTCTGAGTACTCACCAAGTCATTGCATTTACACCTAAAGAACTGCATACCATTAGAACTGAAAGGTTCAAATAGTCAAGTTCCAAGTTGTTGCAAGTCTTCCATCTCCTGCTCCGTTCCACACATCCGTGACTTGTTAGCAAACTGTGTGGCAGCAAGCCTTGGACTGTTCAGCATCCCAAAGGGGGGCAGGTTTGACAAGTGGGACAAGGTTCAGCAAATTTCCCACTGCCACTGACAAGAACAGGTGTGTGGGGGAACGAGAATGTGCAAGACACCCAAAAAGGCTGAAACACTCTTGACAATGGGATTTCAGACAAAGATTCTATTTTAAAATTTGACTTGTATTCTGAAGAATAATTTAGCTTCAGTTTAAATTGCTGGATTTGAAAAGAAATAGAAGGAGTTGTACTTAGCTGTTGCCACTGCAAAAAGTCTATTCTGGAACCTGCTGAACTATGAATAACGCCACAGAAAATTCATAAAATGTACAGCTTATTTCAGTGCCTAATTGCAATTGAAAGACTCAAAACTAATCAACAGACTTATGAGAAACACAACTCACGATTTAAAGCTCTGGTTTAATTTCCACGAACAGAATGCAACTGATTTCAGTAGAGGTGGTACTTATTTACATGCTTACGAGAACACAAAATTGGAAATGTTAGCAACAAGGAGATGCCTTCATTTCCTCTTCATTTACCTACTTCAATGAGGTAGAAAACTCATTTCTCTGCAAAAAAATCAAAAAAACAACAAACAACAACAACAAAAAAAACCCACAAAAAAACCCAGTGCTTTAAAATCTTATTTTAGACTTGCAAAGTTTATTTTTCTATTATACTGTGTTAACAGAAACAGTAGAAAATAAGATGAGATGCTGCACTGCAAACTGCATTCTGGCCAGGAAATGAGGCATTTTAATCCATAAGAATACGTGCACAAAAATCACAGACTGTTCACAGTCTCATTAGGTTCAATAAAACCAGGTTTCAAACTTCACCAATATTCACCTTATCATCTTGATGTTCACGATTGGGTGGCAAACCCGGCTTCAAAGTTTTTCCTTCCAAATCACCCAGTGCTGAAATGCAGTATTGTGAACCTTGAGAGACTCAGATTTTATTATTTTTTTTTTAAACTAAATATTTTAGCACATTTGACAGTTTAACCACAAAGAAATGAGCAACAGGCTGCTAGAATACACTACAGTGTGGTTAAGCCTACTCATGTTGGAGAAGGCAATGTGACTTGATGTTGTTAAGATCTGGGGTGTCTTTTTTCAGTTCAAAGCCAAGAATTACTTTTTAGTTTTATTAACCTTAAACCAGCAAGCCATCTTTAGCTGCAAACCAAGTTTTGTAAGTCTTAGCTAAATGCAGTTACTGTCTGAAGATTCAGAGATACCAAAGAGCAGATAATAAAACAAGTTTTTAATCTTCTAATAAGATACACACAGAGCAAATCTAAACATAACCTTCCTGTAAGGTACACAGCATAAAACAGCCTTGAAGAGAATTCTGGTAGAAAATTGCATTCTATTTCAGGCTTGCCTAAATAAAGCAGGGGAATTTGTCCAACACTCCTCACTTTGAACTCAGAGAAAGCTCTGACTCACTCCTTTGTAACAGTTTCTAGTATAAGGAGGTTCGCAGGGTCAACACTTATCCCTAATCTTGTGGAACATTCCTCAGTACCTCCAACTCCACAGCTTTATGTATGCCAAAATACAGACTGCAAGACTGTGGCAGCAAATTTAAACACGGAAAAACTGAACTACAGGCTGAATGTTACCAATGTCTCTTCAGAAACTGCATTCAGAAAAAACAAGACCAAGTGTTTCAAAGCTTGCAATTTAAGTGATTTTTTGTTATACAAAAGTTTTATGCTTTTTCACAGCAAAGAAGTAAAAATGTTCCATTAGTTTGGTATGGAATGCATATTTAAGGTTGATAAAAATTTTACTGCTAAATCAGTCTTTCTTCTTGAGTTTCTTCAACTTTGTTCCATAAAGAAGAAAGAATTATGGTGAAGGAATTTTATTCTCCTTTTATACTGCCTTTAAATTGAGGGCAGGGGGGAGGGAAGGCAAATGTAATTTTTTACTCACAGGATTTAAAACCAGCTTTAAGAAGATAAAGCAGTACATGAATTAAATCTTGAGATTAAGAAATAATTTTCAATAACCAATTTTACAGCAATAAAAAACTTTATAATAAAATATTCATATATTCAACTGGACATTATGAAATTGTCATCAAGCCCTTAAAAGACCTCTGAGCCCCTCTGGACTACACAGAGGAAGGACTGACTTGGGGGCACAATAAAGAAACCTCAGCTTTTGTGAATTCTGTTGAGCCTGGCACGAACCTGAAGATACGAAAAAATTAAAATGGTACTTAACACGTACTTTCAACACCCATCTGTAACTATTAAACCAAGTATAGACAACAGAAATCAAAGACCTTTGCAATAGAGGGGAATGTTAAAAATGATACATGAGGTCAGTGTTTCTGTTCAGAACCAGATGAAAGTGCAGCAGACTGTCCCCCTGTGCGTGAAAAGCAAGTCCAACTCTGTTGAGTACAAACACATAACTGAAGTGACAAACACAGCAAAATAGACAGGGTATGGAAAATGAGAGATCCAGAGCCACAATAACTGAATCACAACTCCCAAATCAAGTATCCATACGCGTTTTCCACAATGAAAATCATTCTGAAGGAATGCCTGTTTCTACCTTGGTAAACTAGGATTTGGACACGGACACTTAACGAGACAGCATCTTGCCTTCCTTTTACTTGGAAGTCATACAGACAGGAGACCTCAGAAACACCTTTAAGTAAGGTTTTCCTGCAGAAGCATTTCAATGAAATGTCAATTTTCCAAGTTGTGCACCTTGTCAGACACTCATCACTAGACATTGTGACCTTGTAAAACGAATTTAAAGCACAGTATCACATACCTTGCCAAATGTCCATGTATACATCTTGCAGGATAGGTTCTGTGTTGTTTCTTTAAAGCCCACAAAATAGAAAGATGATGGAAGGAACACTTTCAGAATTCAATGTGAACCTTGGATACTGGCCTTAAATCCTCTTCAAAATGCAGCATATATTCAGCAATATCTGTTGGTCCTCTGACCTCGGGTATTGACCATTTCAAAATACATTTGCAATACATATGAACAGCTCTTACACTTCTAGAACAAGGTCTTGTTATATTCACATTACACGTTTATAGTGATTTATTCCGTTCTGAAAATGACCATTACAAGAGATTTGTGTTTTTGGACTTTCATATCCTTGTTCCATAAGATACACAAACCCAAGTAGGAGGCAAGATTCACCTAGGAATAGTATCCTAGAAACAGTCACACTTTATTTTTCTCAGTCTGAATTCAGCCATGTTTTTAGATAATTGTCACCAACACGACAGAAATTTCTCCTGCAAAACCACGTCATGTACCTGTAAAGGAAAGAAGCCCCAATTCACAGCAAGAGCTCAGAAAATACTGCACCTCAGCTTTCTCTGAGTATTTGCAAACGTACAGAACAGATTTATTCTCTACAGAACACAAGAAGAGCAAGGCACAGATGTTTCCAGCATTTGACTGTACAACAGGGATCTGGTACAGCAGCTCCAAGCAACAGATTCCAAGGTGTTTTTGTGTAGACTCCTTGTGCTTTCAGGCGCAAGTAAAACTCAGTTAGAAATGTTTCTACAAACATATATTGCAAAGTTAATGGTTCTTTTAATAACTAAGAAGGTGATTTCCCCTACAGTCAGTACCTGAGTTGGAAGATTTGAACCAAGCAATAACTTGTATCAATTAGTCTTTCCCACCATGCTTGACAACCTGGCATTAAAGGAAACAACCATTCATGGAGTGAAA
The DNA here is from genome assembly GCA_035222235.1 of Margarornis squamiger. NCBI lineage: Eukaryota > Metazoa > Chordata > Aves > Passeriformes > Furnariidae > Margarornis > Margarornis squamiger. The sequence continues at coordinate 30,468,701 of JAWWTY010000158.1, forward strand.
AAGATCTGCTTCATTGAAAGGACCAAAAACCCCACCAAGAGGATTTTTTCATGGAACAGCAGCCCAGTAATAATTCTTCATTTATTAAGGTCAAAGAACTAGCAACTCAAATGGAGGACAGCAGCTTTTTATCATCCCCTGTGATATTTTTACTTCTACAGAGCTGGCCCCAGTAAATCACTTTCCATCCAGGAAATGCAGCATTATCCAGTTTCATGTAGTAGACCCACGATTCTTATGCAGTTCCTACCCACCCCTGTTCCACAAGTTGTAAATAACGGGAAGATGTTCAATAGGCAGCTGTGCATACCTGAAACTGCTTCAATCATACAAGCAAAAGGGTTGATACAGACCCAAAAGAATACCAAGCCAAGAGGTCTGCATTAAGGAAAGGTTTACAAATTCAGATGCTTAACACAATTTGCTCCTTAAAGTTTTCTTTCTGTTTAGTCACCTTCAGTGTTCTAGCTTGGCTGTTTAATGTGCATCTATTGCCTCAGGGACCAAAAAGAGAACGGCCAGAGGTTGTGTGGTTTCTACTTTTGCAATTTTAAAGCCACAGTATTTTAATCAAGCAGATAAAGTTTGTGTCTGAATGGCCACATGCCTTTGGGTGCTACTGTGGTACCTGTGTAAGCCTGTCATGTGTGTGACAATCTGGCTTAGAACTAGTGTGGCACACACACCACCCCGCCTCACCCTCTTTCCCATTCCTCCTCCTCCTCCCTTCCCTGCCAGCAGCTGGAAAGACAGTTGGAGAGTATCTGGGATCAGCAAGAACCTGGATTCATGCAAGGAATGGTGACTGAGCTCTTATTTTAGAAGGGAAATATTCAAATGCTATCACCCATCAGTATAGAAAAGTCAGCTTACATTGAATTCCCTGACACAACTCAATTAAGTGTTTTTCTTCTGAACAAAACAATACTGTCTGTGCAACTCTGATGCCGTATTGACAGCTTCAACATTAAGAGAAAAGGCAAAGCTATATTTCTTCCCACAGCATATCAAGAATACTTTAATAACCACTAAGATTGAGATCAGCTTTAATCAAAGCATGAGAAGCTGTGTATTTAAGCAAGAATAACTTGTATTCAAATAATCAGTACTGATGTCAAATTAAAGTTCTGAGTCATTATCCTTTAAATGTCAGTGAGCAGAACATGTCATTCACATCCATAGTCTAGATCAGCACACAGCCTCAGAATGATGACAGAATCAGTGTTCACTCATCAACATAAAGACCTGTTTCTTTTTCAAGTAAAATACTCAGTAAACACTTCAGCATTTTCTTTGAAATTACAGAAGAGAGGGACGAGGGGAATTTATCCAGGTGATACTGAAAAGCATAACTTTTTAGTTATTTTTTTAAAAAAACAATCAACTGGATTCACAAAAGCTGGCTGAAATGAAACACACCAAAGACCTTCCCACAGCTGCGACCCTGCAGTTGCCTTTTTATGAACAGAAACTTCATTACATAGTGATAGCCTTAAATCAGTGTTGGACAGGCACCACATATGATCAAAACAAATGAATTCTCACTCCGTTTCAGAAGAACTTCCTTTTGCTATTACAACAGCAATCCAGATCCCAGACTGTATCTATGTATGAAGATTCAAGCTGAAACAAGGCAGTTCTTCACAAACCCCATCCATTTTTTGGAAGGAGACTGAACAAAAGATTGTCTGTATCTTGCAATGTAAGAACAGTGCAACAAAATCTTTTATTGCTGACCAGGAAACAGTTTCACGTGATTAAAACAAACACTTGTGCCCTTGTTCAAAAACAGTCAGATAATTAAGAAGTATCAGACACTAATCATGTCCATACAGTTTAAGTCTGCTTCCTTGTGTACAAACACAAGAAAAACAAATCACTATTTTTCTGCAAAACTAAGCCTTATTCACTGTGAGATTTTTTTGAGTGAAATGAAGGCAATGGTTCTGGTACAGTGAATAGCTTCTCATGAAGTTATCCTAGTAAGGAAGGAGGTTCTGCAGGAAGAGTATGACTGGACACTGTTTAAAAAATATACACAAGGAGGCAGGACTGATGAGAAGCTACATGTAAACCTTAGATTTACAGCCTTACTACTGCAACTCTGCAAAATACAAAATGATTTTGTATGAAAAGTTTTAAATAAAACATCTTTTACATGATTGCAAGTGCATAGTTTACAAGTTCAGCCTTGTCTGCCTGTTGTCAGTTTTACAGCCAAAGGGGACAATGCTTTGACAGATGACAATACAGGATAAGCCCTTTATCATGTTTCACTTTTATTGAACATTTTCTGCAAAAGCAGATTACAACCTTGGTTTAGGTTGCACGCATCAACTTAAGCCATAATAAATCAATACTTTTTGAAATCCAAATCCTAGCGGTGAGGGTTAGGTAGTGGTTGATTTCTGTAGTTAGAGAAATTACAACAGTGTAAGTGTCACTCATAAAAGCAGTATGGTGCAAGAGGCTCTTTGGTGCCAAAAAATTGTCAGTGATGCATTTATGAATGCTACTGAGTAGAAAGCAATCTAATTTACAACTCTTCCTCGCAGTGCTATAGAAACATTAAAGGACTCTGGAGACTCCCATCCATCCCTTGAGCAGTCTGCGAAGAAATATCACCATTACAGAAAAGCTGTATAAAAATCAATGACAAAAGACTGAAATCAGAAGGTATATCCTATCTTTCATCCTGAAATACAGGTCAGGTACGGCCCAGCTCTACAGCAGGCATATAAAATAATCAGATTTAAAGTGATCTACACATTGAGACCTGAAAGATCACTGCCTTAATCTCACACCCAATTATATGGGCATTTATGTGGCAATGTACTTGCATCATCTAAATCTTCAGTAAGAACATACTGCTTATGTACCAGCATGCATCCAGAGCACAGTCCTATGTCAAACACTACAATTATGTAGAAACCCCAGATTTCAAGTGAAGTCTAAGAAATCCTAAAGTAACTTGCAATTCATACCTCTACTGACATGATTTTTTTAAAACAGCCGAGTGTAACAAAAACACAGACTTACTTGTGAGGTTTTTTCCAAACTACAATGTATAGGCCGATCCTCGCGTAGATATACACATATATACAAAATTTATAGAAAAACCAAGAGGCCTGTAGACAAGCTCCCTATCTTGAGTGGAAAAACACTACGTACACCATAAAGGAGAAACAGAGATAAAGGGCCAATTCTGTCACCACGAGCACTTGTGGTTCCACACTACCTTCAGTCATTATTGCATGCATTAGATGCCCAGAGTCACAAGGACCTCTGGGTACAGCTGAGCCAACCAACTAAACTGCTCTGCCAGTACATCTTACTTTCCACCTGATCTAAAAGTCAAGGAACTACTTCGCACGTCAAGAGAAGAGGAGGAAAAAACCCTCATGTGATTTGCTACAGCAGTAAGTGTAGTTATTTGCACAACCTGGCTGGGTTTAACATCACTGCAAGTCTCCATTTCAAAACAGACTACTCTAACTCACAACACCTGCAAGGTAAGAAACAGAAAAGATAAAATACACACCTTCTCAGACACTCACTTAGAACTATCATCTCTAAATTAACCAAGCTTTCTGTTTCTCTTAAAATGCAAGTTTGCTTCACTGAACTATCACTGCAAATGCTACTCTTCCTGCTCCAACAGTGCCTGCCTCAGCATATTCCAGAACACAGCTGAGACATTTGCACCCTCTAGCTGTCACGGGGAGGACACAGTACTTATATCTAACTTACATTCATTTTCAACTTCAAATTTATTGAGGCAGTTTATATCAATGTATCCATAAAATAATTCAGAAATAACCCAAGTATACCGTTTAAACATCTTCATGATTTATCCATTTACACACTCAGTACACAAACAACCCAGCCTCTGTACAGGTTCATCACATGCAAACCACCCATAGACAAAAACTTTAATTAAAAATAAGTCACAACTCAGTGTACTGTTTCAACTGCATCTCCATTTACCAAATGGCACATTGAATATTCTCTAAAATAAGATGTTTTTAACAATCTTGTTAAAAAATTCTTGGGCAAAATATTTCTAGACTTAAAAAACATCAAGATTTTTCAAAACACTCAAGATACTATACAACTTATAATAACCTTGAAAGAGGTTTACAAGGTTGTTAACCAAGGTATTTACATACCAAATAATGTAAAGCAAAAAATTTGTATTTCTAATGACAAAAAGGTGATGCATTAAAGATTTATGAAATTAAAATTAAGGCTCTTTGTTATAGTTTTTTATGTAACTTTACATAATAGCCAACTTTGGAAATGTCAGTCTTGCACATTCTTGTCAATCTACTGCATTTAAAGCAGTAGAGTATATTAAGTATTACTTTGAATAATTACATTGCTACTTCTATGTTCGAGCATGCTTTTGAAACACTGTAATTATGAAATATTTACAATGTGTAGCCTTCAAACTTTATGTAAAAGCCCAAGTATGACTGCCTGATTTAAATACAAACAACATACTTGTAAAAAACGTTTTTACTTCTCAAAATTAAAAGTAAATTACTACAGTTTTAACAAGCAAACCAGCTCTGAAAAGTCTTAACGTGTGCCTGAATGTGGACAGTAAAAGTTATGTGAAATTTCTCAGACAGTACTGTTTTTCATTTCAGACTGAACTATTTGTTGTATCAGACTGTTTTCTTCAAGGCATGTAGAAAAATTAAATATCTTTTTAAAAAAATTATTCCAAGACCTACATATACTTTGAGCTATGCCCATAGGTTTCTTGAAAGCTCAGTACTGTCTCCCAGCTTGTAGTGATTGGTCCACAGTTTATTTCAGGGTGTGTGTTCAGCTAAAAGCAACTTGCTGTTTTCCAACGTCATTTCTCTTAAAAGCACAATGATATAAAACACTGAAGACAAAACAAAAAAAAAAAGGAATGGTAACCTAAGGATCAAATTCATTAGCCATTTCTCCTACTATATCAAAATTTGTAGTCAGAATTGTCTTTATTGACTTTATTTTTAATTTTTGTACACAAAGAAAAACATGTTCATATCCATCATGAACAAAAACTTAAAAAGGCAGAACTAGAAGACATTTGTGTCCTTCACCAAAGCAAAGCTGTGCTAAAGGTTCCAAACATTTCCATTTTTAAAATAAATATTTTCTTTTTTCATTGTCTACATTCCAGTCTTCAGAATGTCACTGGAAACTGCAGCCTATCATGAAATACACACTTTTAAACAGAGTCCCAGCTCACTGCGTTTGGTAACTTGCCATACCATATCCAGCTTGATTAGGTATTACAGGAGCACCTTGTCCCTGGGCAGGCTGAGCACCAAATCCACCCATCCAGGCAGCAGATGGAGATTGGCTTAAAAAGAAACAGGATGGTTAAAAAAAGGGGAAAAAATATTTACAAGACAACATAATAAAAAAAATAAGTTAAAAACTCATTTCCTACACAATTTTTGTACCAAAATAGAACAATTTCCTCTTTCTCTTTAATGAGTAACTCAGGTTAAGCACTATACCGTATGATTTTTGAAAATATCATGAAGCTTTCAAGAACAAAGGCAAAAAGCTCCGTGAGTCTTGGGTACTGGTTGCATAAGGCATATACACACACAGGTGGCTGATAGTCAACATTACTGATCCAGAAATGCAAAAAACACACAACGCTTCACTGGCATGAATATTAGTGACAGGTTTATCAGGACTTAAGATCAGATAATGAAGAACTGAGTAAACAACTTATTTTCGAAGTATGTTAAAACAGAAAGTTCTGAGGAAGATTTCAGTCTTCAAGAGATCAAGTATTAAAAGCCCACCCAAATTATGAAACTGCACAAGTGAATGTGTTCTTGTGTAGCTTCTCCTCACCCTTCAGACAAACACCCAGGTTCCCTGGGTAAGACTCTCCAGTACTTACCACTTCAAGTCCAAAACCAGAATGTGTTTAGGTATCAGAGAAGACCATCCCAAACTCTACCACATGAGGTGGTCTTTGTACCTTCACCCACACACATGGAACGTGTAATCAGGTACAAGTCAGAGCGACTCACCTGGGTGTCTCTCCATGGAAATCACCAAACACGAGCTTTAATCACACAGAAGCCCATTTAAGGTTTGAAACCTTGTGTTATCCTTGACCCAAGTGAGCCTGAAACTCAGACATTCTTGGAATATTCAAAAAATTTAATAAAATTACTTACTCTACTCCAAAACCCTGTTGATTCCATGCTTGGCCATACATTCCATATGATGGTACTTGCCACCCGTTAGCCATATATTGCCCGTACTGTTGGGGATTTCCATATACTTGGCTCCATTGCCCCCACTGACTGTAATCCACCTGGGGAGAGAACAATCCATTGTACTTCAGGTTCTAGAGATGGTTTATGTTGCATTTGTGCTGCTGAAAGCAAAGTTTTGGCTACATCAATCACAGGGCTAAAACTGGCAATAATGAGATCAGAAAAATAAGACATCACTCCGACTTAATTAGATCCTTGTACTGAAAAATGCATTTGGGTGTGCTTGAAATACCAAAGACTATTTGGTTGGACAGTCCCCTAGTCTGCAGTTAGAGAAACAGCAAGAATCAGAATTACCTCAAAGTTTCTCCCTATCTTGAATCATATCCAGAAGACAGTAACAGATATTCCATCAAAATCACTAGCCCAATTTGATGAACAACTGGAACATAACTGAGACAGAACATGGAATTTCATAAGAACTCCACAAAATTTAGCCATTATAACTGGGAAAGCATTACAAGGAATTCACAATTGCTTCTGTAATACAAAGAAAAGGTTAAAGTGCAGTTACCTGTTGGAAGTTTTTAGTCATATCTGGGGATTCTTTACCCCAATAACATTTAACAACATGTCCTTCAATTGTGGTTCCATTAACTGAAACAATAGCATGTGCTGCACTTTCATGGGTTGAAAATCTAAAGAATGTAAAAACAAAATAATGTTATGCTTTACAGTACTTCCACCTTATTGTTATAACACAGTGACACCATACATACAGGAAATCCAGGGAAAAACATCTGCTTTCACAAACATTCATCTTCTCAGGTAAAAAGATTGGTGGCCACTTTTAGAAGTTCCAAATTATTCTATGAACATATGGTGACAGCTTTCAATGTATCAAGAGAAATTCAATCAAGTGAAATTACAGACAGATAAAACATTACTACACTCACAGACCCACAAATGTGACTTCTTTGTCCATACCTGACAAATGAGTAACCTTTTTCTGGAAACACCCTTATTTCCATAATCTGTCCAAACGGTGAAAAAGTCTGTCTCATAAGTTGATCTAAAACATAAAATGTTTTTGAAATAGTATCTGTCTTGGTGTTCAAAAAGATTTAATAATAAAAAAGCAATAAAATAATTCATACCTGTTAGCCCAGAGGCAATTCCTCCACAGTAGACAGTACAATTTTTCGGACTTGACTGATTTACTACATCTTCAAATCTCAACTGTTTTGTGTTATCTATAAAAGAGAGAAGGCTGGTTTTCAGCAGTGGGACAACAGCAACCCAAGACTCCCAGATACGTACCTTGCACACAAGTATGAATTCCACATTTAACAAAAACACTCAGTATTTTACGACAGATCAGTAGTGCCACCACTACATTGATATAATATACCCAAAAATGTATTCTTTAAGATCTGGAAGGCAAGCCAGGTATGTCATTTAAGCAACATGATTCTGGCTTATGCTTTAGTCCCCCACTGACCAGTGACATGCAAGCAAACACAACACAGCACCACAGGAAGGTCTTACTTTCTTGTGTACTTTTGGGGGCTGGTGGCTTCCGCGTTGCCCAGTTAGTTCTGATCTGGCGGCCTCCCAACCACTGGCCTCCCATGTGTACAATAGCATTTTCTGCATCCTGAAGAGATCAAAATAAAGGTTACAACACTTCCAAGCAAGAAGCTACTTCTAAGAAAGACCTGGTTGTTAATTCTGTTGACAAAATCAGTTGGATGCAATTCTGAACAATCACAGCAAGCAGCCAAAAGTTACCTAACACGAAGGTAACTGGTTACAGAATAACCTCACAAGTCATTTGGTAAAACTTTTCTTCCACACATTTTCTACACACAGGTTGGAATCCAACTGAAATCATATATATACTACCTGTATATATGCCATACACATACACACATATCTATACCATGTTACATGTATACTATGCAAGCATCTCTATTAGAATGTTCAAGTCTAAGTTTGCTTTTATTTATTATTTGCACACACAGCCCTGTTCCAGCCACTCTTCTGCTCTCTGGAGACATGCAATAGGTGTGTGCAAAGGCTGCTTTTGCTCCAAATATTAAAGTCATTGTATGAACACACACAAGAGTCCGTGGCCCATGTGGCTTAGATGCTTATCTTGACCATGAATTAGAAGACAATATAAGTTCATGCTGCAAGCAGGAACATCTAGTAAGCAAGGGATAAGTTTGCTAACACCTGCAAGAAGCAATTTTTTGCTCAACTGCTTTGAAAGAAGAGAGGCACAGCAAATAGTACATGTTTGAAATGCTTCTCCAGGGGCACAAAATTAAAGAAAAAAGACCACCAAGCACAAGGGACAAAGAAAACACAGGCAAGTTAAAGGTGAGCTGCCAGCATCGCCCCGCCTCACAATAATAAGAAAAAACTAAAAGACAAAACCAAATCACCAGCCAACAAAACCCCCCAATTTATTCAAGAAGCCTCAACTCCCAAAATATAGTAAATTACAAACTGACTAGGCAAGGAAACTACCTCTAATGAATCTTGTTGTTAGTTTTGAGGATCATCACTATGATAAAAATGGAACAGAGCCCAAGTCACACCTGATCCAGTTCAATGCAGGAGTTTAATGTTCTCTTAACTGTGGTATGCATTAAGACCTCAGCCTGGAGTACCCAAAGTCTGGGAACATCACCCACTTCCCAAAACCTAGCAGAATGACAATAAATTCTGACAAACAGGCCTTAAACTACCAGCTCAGGACATTCGTGCCATAATCCTACAGGTACAGCTGTGTGAAAAAACAGAAAGCAGGATATAAAATTTAGAAGTACTTTTTAGTACTACATTTAGAATTCATCCATTAATTCTCTAGAATGAACACAAATTTTAAATTGGAGTTTTTATGGCTCAGACTGAAAAGTATCATTCCATGACTGTTGTAACATTTCCCCTCCAGTCACAGAAACTGAACACCACCACAAGATTGGGGAAGAGGGGTACAAGGAAATAAAACAGCTATTCCTCATCTATTTCATCTGTAACACAGAATAAACACAGTGTAACTGGAAAAACACACTAAATCAAGGCATCCAATTGCAGTATCTTATCGCTTCTGCAAATCTGAAGAAAAGACACTCCAATTTTTTCTTCTCATTACGACAGCTCCAGACAACTGTTACAGAAAATCAAAAGAGATTCCTGGCATGTAGGACTTATGACCACACCAACAGGCTTTGTACGCCTAAAATCCTGAACTGTGTTTTTCCTATACATAGCATTTAAGGAAAATTATTTACAGTTTCCCTATGTTGTCCTAAATGTACATACAGCTCCTTTACATGCAAATTTGCTTCCCTTTGGTAAAGTCTAATGAATAGGAAATACATAAACAAGCAAAACTGAAAGTGGAAAACAGAAACTATTTTATATCTACATTGTGATTACTCACCAGTTTGTTATAAAAAGATACAAAACCATAGCCTTTTGACTTTCCAGTTGCCATATCTTTAACTACCCGTGCATCCCTGTGAAAAGAAGCACAGCTATATGAGGGTAATATTAATAACCTGCAAAATAAAAACTAAAAGGAACCACACACACTGTATTGTGAGCATAATTTTTTCTTATAAATTCAGTTAGCCCTAAAACTACAGTCATTCCTGAACTCTCCCCTATTGCTTCTTTACCTGTTAGAAAAAAGCAGTAGGACAAAAAAAATAACATGTAATAAACATGCAACCTATGCACATAACCTATACTGGCTATAACTAGAATGTTCAGATTTGAAGTATAAGAGAAACAAAGTTCCCTTTTCTAATATTCTATCGGCTAGGGTCCTCTAAGGTTTACTGTTCTATAAATTACTGTAACAATTCTATCTAATTTACCATGCATTTTCTAAATAGTTAAATGTCTTCTGCCTAGTGATACAAAATATATGAAATATTAAAAAAATCGAAAAAGAGGAAAAAATAGGAATTAAAAGGCATACATGGCCTGTTAACAGATTTCTTTATTTTTCTTGGTCAATTCTCTACCATCATTTTGGAGTTTGGGTAGCTGTAAATTTTGAAAAATTGACATTTTCAGAAATTTAAGAAAGGAGAATAAAACTAACAACAATGCTAAGCACACCAGTACGAAAACAACAAATTTACACAGAAATTTTAGTGAGTAAGTTAAAATGATTGGAAATATAGAACTGCACTGAATATAGAATGTTAAAATGTAAATACTAAAATATGTATATATAAATAATGTATAATAAGAATAAATAGAAATGAGAAAAAATCTACAACTGAGTTCCAGTGTGCACAGTTCCTTGCAGTTAGCCTTCAAGATCCTGTCCATTCTTATGAGCAATTCTGCAAAATAACCAGAATGCTATTACTTTTAATTGTGACTTGGACTTTAGAAAAACTGCAGGTCTCAGGTATAAATATAGATTGAGAAACAGAAAACCTGAATTATTCTCTTTAAATTGATTTTTAAAACAGTACTACTTACCACATTAAGAGACAAAAAGCAAAGTAAACAAAACAGCAGAGGTAAGAAATAAGATTTATGATTCATTTAAAAATATGAATACAGAACAAGAGAAAAATAAGAATTTTGTTCTTAGAAATATATTCCTGTAAAGTAGTACAAAAATGTTCATGTGCAACTTTTTAAGATTTTTATCAAGATAAACTGATTGATTAACAACTTTTTTTTTTTTTGCATATTTACGTATTTACTTTAGCACTCACAAGGATTCTTGTGATGCTAAATATGTTCAATTAGAACACCAGGTGATTTAGTATCACCTGAATCGTCTGTGAGAAGTTTAAAGAAACATTCTCTTAACTGGCAGAAATGTGCACATATTGTAAAGCCATCATTCTTTCATTTAGGATATTATAATCTTAATTCACCCCATTATTATCCAAAAAAAGTAGATTTCATTCTCATTAGTATTAGCTTTTTTCAAAACATTCACAAGTTATTAACTGGCTGCTTCACAGAATTATATTCCAATTGCCCAGTTTTCCATGCTGCCTATGAAATGCAGTAAGAACCCATATGAAACACACCCAGGATAAAACAGATACCAATTTTTAAGTCACTACTCTGTACATCAAATTCTCAACACCAAAAAGTCACACTTAGAAACAGTACTTAAATTTTCATCAGAAGTTGAAGGACATCAGCATATAAATTAGGTTAAAAGCACATTGCTTTCAGCAAACCAGAGCACAATTACAATACTGTATTTACAACCATGAGAGATACTGAGATACAACCCCTCTTTACTACCCACCCCCCATAACAAAATTAACATCAGAAAAGTTCTAATTAGATAAGAAATAACATTTCATCTTAGCAACAAATTCTCACTATCATATTTTCTGACTAATATTGGAAATGTTTATGATGATACTTACGATATTTTACCGAAAGGAGCAAATGCTGACTTGATGTCTTCTGTTGTTATTTCTGGACTTAAATCCCCAACGAACACATGGAAGTGATCTGAAAATAAATAATTTACTAATCAAATATTTAACTGCTATCTAAAATTGCAACTCCTGAGAAGGTGATGTCCTGCACACGGGAGTGGGAACCAGGAACGCTCAGGATTCCGCTTGATGAGCAGCAGCAATTTAATCTGTCCACTCCTGTTTCCCCAGTTGTGAAGCAGAAACAGAAGAATTAGTTTGCAAAACTCTATTAAACACAAGATGGGAAGAAGTTATGTTTAAATGCATTTAATGACAAATTATTACCACGTTGTGAAGCATTTGTGTAGAAGTGATACTGTGGCATTACATTACTTACTGGATGTATCTTTTTTCTGGCTACTTGGTGTTGTTGCCCAGTTTACTTTGACCTCCTGAAAACAAGTACAAGATTTAGTATAAATCCACAACATTCTTAGAGTTTATAATTTCATTCAAGGGTGGGTTACAATGGTCAATGTTTACAAATCATCATTCAATATAAATAAACACCACCATCATTACAACATCACAAACAATGCTTCCTAAACAAGACTTATGTTTTAAAAAATATTATTCTAACAATATTAAATCTTGGCAAACATCTAAAAGTTTTATTAATATTTTCTATATTCCTTAAATCTAAGATTACAATGTAAGCGACTTACCTTTCCCAAAATTTTTCTCCCATTCATAGCAGCTAATGCAGCAGCTGCATCTCTGTGTTCATAAAATTCCACAAAGCAATAAGGGTCATTGCTTGTATGCTGCAAAACAGAAAATCCAACAGAAGAGTTGACCCTTCTGCTATCGGGTTGCTGAGAAGAAAATCCAGGAAAATATATTACTTATAGCTAGAAACTTTCAAAATGATTTGCATCAGATTTATGAAATTGCCTTTGACATTACACTTAAATGCAAGAATTATTAAGGTGGACTTTTTATTAAAGGTCTAGCAATTTCTGAAGATAGTTTACTTTGAATGAGAACTGAAGTTTACTGAACTAAAAATAATTCAACTACCAGAAAAGTGATCTGCAGACTGGATGGAAGGGGGGAAAGAAGGAGGGAGAATGGAGAGAAGAACAAAAATGGTCAACTGCCTCATGTATATACTCAAAGCCTGAAAGGTTTACATTTTCACCAGTTTTCTCTTGTCCTACTTAAGAAGCCTTTCCTTTTATTTGACTGAAAATCACTAGCAGACAGCAACCTAGAAGTTGCATATGCTCAGTCTCAAGTGAAAAATGCCACACCCAACAACTGGAACACAATCTTTAAAAAAACTCTCAAAAAAGTTTGACTGAGGGAAAAAGATATTAATCAACTGACTGTTAACCCTGTTAAACCTTGGGTACAACCTGTTTTTGTAGAATGGCCTATCAAATCACCTTTAAAAATACTGACAGAGATCACTGAAGTCATTGATGTACCAAAGTATAAAGTGCAAAGAACAGGAGAGCTTTCTGAAAAGTTGATCAAGTGGAAAGGGTGACCAGAATGCCAACGTTAACACTGGATTTGATCTACGACAAAGACATGAGTACAAAAACTCAAACCAAAACATCTCCATTAACTACTCTGCATTTATATGGACCAAATGATGATAAACACTAATATTAAACTAAACAAATTATTTCTCACACGGTCAGTGAAAGGTCTAGCACTCAGAGAAACTGCTTTGGCATCAGTATTTTTGCACATCAACTTCTCCCAGTGCCAGGTTGAATACAGCTCTAAGACAAGAGCAGGCCTCTTCCACTACTTCTGTTTAACTTCTGACAACTCTGACACACATTGATGAAGAAATTCTAATCTTTCCCCCTAAACTTGGATTGTACATCTTCAAACACAGTTCTGTCTACATTTGAACAAGGGAAGCTATTAAGATGCAACAGTTGAACAGATCACAAAGCTTTTATCCACCCAAAATGATCAAATCGTCTGAAGTCAACCTTCTAAACACTGCCAGTACCAGGGGTCTCCACCTGATGCACAATGAACAGCTGGGAGAAAATGTACCCGAGATCATGAAATAAGAGTTTGATAGTCACAAAGTGCTCTACAAGCACCCTCACTTCAGATGCCCCAAAACAGAAAGTCCCAATTCACCCCTCTTCTCACACCACTTTGGGAAACCCATTTAAGGCGCTTAGCATATTTAGTGCAGCTTATTCTTCAACTGAAGTGCAACTTTACTTTTAGATTGTAGGGAGGTCTTTAGCACTGAGAACTTCTCTGCACACACTCAGATCTTCTGGTGTTCAAACTACCTACAAATGCCATCCGACCACCTCCTGAATATTATATACCCCAAAAATAAATACTGCAAACCTCTAAACACTTGACATGCTCATGTCACATATTCTGAAAATGAAAAAGAATTAGTTGATAGACCTGGCTAAAAATGGGAAAATCACGAAAGTTTTTAGAACATTCAGGTATAAACTTGGCTGATGGTGGTAATAACAATGGACAGGTAAGAACCACCTGAACATGACTCAGTTTCTAGGAAAAGTTTACCATACGCTGGCTGGAAGGATGGACAGCATGGACAGGTACTCTGAAAGCTGCAGGCCAGTCCCAGTGTAGAATCCAACCTGCACTGGTCAGTGACAGGTGCTCAGGTCAGCCCAGTGCAGTCACCTCTGGCTGACTGAATAAAGCTGCCAGCAGTTTTTGTTTATCTCCTTACTTCACAAAGATGTCCCACTTATGTAAAATCTTAAAACCACAAAGCCTCAATCAGGGTAAAGGGAGTGTTAGAATTTCTCAGCTGGTTCTCAAGAAACGAAACTGATCTAAGAGCTCACGATCAGCCTAAGGCTGAAGCAGCAGCACCTTACTTCTCTAGAGCGTATGACAAAACTGTTTCTTCAGAGAAAAACTACTGTGCTCTGTCAGCCTTCTGTTATCTTTCTCCAATAAACCTAAGGGCAAATGTGGCACAGCTAAGTGTCACATGGGAAATTACTAGTCCAGACAAAGATGAGTGTGAATAAAGAAGCAGCAAGTGGATTACAAGGAGCTAAAAACAAACAAAAAGCTGCGTGTCACACTGAAAGGAAAAGAAGTCCACAGAGGAGTTTCTAGTAGTATTCCTAAAGAAGTCTGGACACAAGACTTGCCTTTTAATACTTTCATTAACAATCCTGACAAAAAGCTAATGTGAAATCTGTAATTACAAGTCAGTATGAAGCATAAGAAGTAGTAAAAAGCGGGAAGAGTGCACAGAAAGCAGGGTTGAAGAACCAAAGATTAAACGTTGCAGAGGTTCCAATTAGTCCCTGCCTGCTCCAAATTTACCAGTTATAAAGGCAGAAGGAAGGAAGAATACCAGGGAGTGAGAAGTTTTCTAGGAAGTGCCAACAAGCTCGCAGAAATGGCCACCAACCCATTGCAGATACCAGAGTATTTGCAATGCAGAGAAGAAAGTATTAATACTTACCAGCACTTTGTGCAAAAGAACTTATCTGGAATACTATGGAAATTTTGTCACTTTGTTTCAAGAAAAAATTAATTTAAGAACAGACAAGTGCAGACAAGAGTTATTTTCAATGGCCCACAAGAACCAAACTTATTTGGAAGGATTTTTTACTTTTCATCTACAGCAAAGTAGCGTTTATTCAAGAGGGAAAAAAACCCCTCATGTTCAAATAAAGTGAAAAATGTACAAAATAACCATGAATAACACTTAATACAATAAGTTTTCTGATCACCAGAACAATGTGGTTCTGGAAAGAGGTGGTAGCAATCTTTTAGATAGTGTAGTCTCATCACCAGCTGATAAAAGGTATGCCAGGGCTACAGCAAAAGCACAAGAGGTCTCTTCTGCAAAGAGTTACCCTCAAAGCCAAAGCCAATCAACCTAAAGAAACCCATTACTGCTAAGGTCAAAAGGAGACCTCTTGACAACTTCAAATAAAGTTACATAACATTTGCTACCCCCCCTAGATGTTGAAGGCCTTACCTCTGTTATCATTTTACAGCTTTTGCATGGTCCAATCTGGCTGAATAACTGAAGTATGAGAACTTCAGTCACATCTCTGGAGAGGTTTCCTACATAGCTACACAAGGAAACAAAAAAACAACAACAACAAAAAAATCAAGATTTTAAACCAGAAATGTTCACCTTTTAAAATGTAAAAATGATTTTAAAATCTTAAATGACTATGAAAAAAATCTCCCTTTAAACACCCCAGGCATCTTAAAGACAGTACTTACAAATTATTGCATATAGTTTTAATGCATCATTCATATGGTTTCTAAATCATAAAGTTGGCCACATAGCTGAGAATGTGAAGCTTGATTCAGACAGAATACTGGACACCAATATCTAGTGCCAATCACTTCCTTGGCAAAGAAATGTGAAAAGCATGAAGAACTTTGCTCAAGAACATTGGGTAGAACAAGCAATGAATTGGGAAAAGGTATTTTAAGTTTCACTTCCCACTGAACATCTAATCAAGAGTTCTTCTGAATTTGGGTATGAACCCACATCTAACTCCCAGGAGCAGTTATTGGACAAACTGTGCTGCCTTGCAAGCAACCAACTCAACTTTGCTGTTTTCCTGAACATTTGGAAAACCAGCCCACTCACCACAACACAAGGCAATTTATGCAGCGTTATGCCATAGGAATACTCCGTACAGCATCTATCTCAACAGCTCCCACCTCTACAATACTCTCCAAAATTCTGGAAGAGTTATTTTAACATCACCCAGACTTCTTGATTTTATTTGTAAATCTTGATAAATAATCTAAAGTTTTGAAATATCAATCGAGTTTAGATAAGTCCCAGATTTATCAGGTCATAAAGATGGCTGAGAAAATCATGAATACAAAACTAAATTCTTTTTAAAAATGTTACTAATTTGCAATCAAAATTACAAGAAAGTTACAAGAAAGGCTTGTCAGAGTAACACATGTCAAAAACCATCAGCAGAGGGACAGCCATCATCCTCACAAATAAGCGTGTCAAGGCATAAAGTATTCAAATGCAACCAATAAGGTAAGCGGAAGTTTTTGTGATTTAGCTGTTGAAGGAATATACACTTTAGTCATTTTACTCTGATCTGTTATCGAATGTCATAATATAGTAAACTAAAGGCAGTCTGAACTGTTAATACATTTCAGTGAACCAGCATTTCTTAGTCTGTGCACAGACCATTTTCTTTTCAGTAGGCTAAAGAGGTGTGCACTGAAACTGCTGTAACTGGCACCCTTCAACATTTTTAAAAAGCAATTCCTGTGTGTGACAACTGGACTTTCATCTGGCTTCAGCAGAATTAAAATGGACACTGTTTGTTTTCATCTGAACACCACACAGCGTTATCAACAGGTATTTATTTATGTCATTCTTTTTCAACAACTATGAAACGGTTCTGCACTTTCTCAGCCAGGACTTCAACGCTACACAAGATCCAGAGCGAGTTTCTTATATGTATCTATATCACATCACCTGAATGCAGAGACATCCATTAAAATCTTTCATGTACTCATTGCTTTCTTACTAAGTACATATGAATTAACAGAAGTCATTAATAGAAGCCTGTATTGTTACAAAGCTTTTGAGTAGAGAAGTTAAAAACTGCAGGATTCTGCAAGACCCCATGCAGGACAAATTGTCCTTCTCACTGACTTTTTGGTCCTCTTTTCTGAAAACTTAGCAGTTAAACATTCATCCCTACCTTCTTTCTGAAATATTAACTAAATTTTTGTTAATCATTCACCAAGATTAAATTGCAAATCACTAATAACTTTGAGTAGAAATATTAACCTTTGCAGATACTACTAAGATTAGATGGAAAATATAATTACCAGTAGGAATTCCCACATAAAGAGTAGGCAGTGCTGTGAAATTAGTACTAGTACTTGTTTCCTTTGTACATTGTACAACAGTATTCACTAATACTGCGTCTTCACAGCACAATGACACAAGCACCTGGACACTGGCACTGACATGGAATTCAATACAGTGAAGTCTTATTAACATTATTTCTACTGCAAAATCAGATACAGTAAGTACAATTAACACTACCAAAAAAACCAGATAATATCCTCTTCTGCATAATATTAATATGTACTTTGGAAACACAAAAAGTCTGAAAAATAAACTGAAGAATTCCTCTTGGTCTGACAAAAAACCAAACCAAACCCCAAACAAACAAAGAAAAGCCAGGAAAAGCCGTTACTCAGAAATCTATTCAACTAAGGGAAGATAAATTACACTAACAGCTAGAAGAGATACTACTGGTTTTCCAATAGCACTATGTCTTCACCAAGATAGCTGTGAGAGAGAATGTTGCATCATAAACCTTAGCTACGACACAGGCTGCCTCTTCATAAAAATCAGCAGTGGAATTCTGGACCACCTGACTGTGGGATGTGAAGTCCTACTGGTCCACTAATGTTCTAAATGTAATGATAAATACTGCCCTGGTGTTTAATATCACCACAGTCACAGGCATTCCTACCTTTCACAAGTTGCTAACACTCTAAAACTTGAGTAATATACTTGCTGAGAATACTGCACAATAAAGGTTCATAACAAGAACAACACCCAGAGAGACACGAATCTCTCAAAACGCACGTAAAATACAGGAATACAAACCTCTTCAAGTTTGAAACAACATGCTAAAAACTAAGAATGATGGTTACTTGCACATCTTTGTAGGTTGCAGTAACATTACCTCCTTCAGAACAGTTAGAGATGACTTTAAAAAACACATTCAAGCAAACACCTTCACCGTAAAGGTTTGAATATTACAGAAGTAAATAAATAAAATGTATATTCAATGCATCATGGAGAGACACCTTACCTTTCTGGAAACACAACACCTGGCTCAGCTGATGCTATCACCCACCCCCATGGCCAGCTTGCTGCTGCACCAGCTTTCCCTTTTCTAGCTCAATTTATACATGAGGTAACAGAACATTTGCTACTCCACTTTGTGAAATCAAAATAATCAGAACAACATCCAAAGGAAATATAAGACTTTTATCATGCTATTGCATGGTAATTCAATCTTTTTGGATTGATACAGTCTAGGGGATATATTATGGAAACTTTTTTTAAAAAAATAGAAAACCCAACAGAGAAGGAGCATTACTACACTTTTATAGGCTGTTGTTGCAGTTAACATGACAGGGCAGCAAAAGTTGTGGCTTTTTGCATACAGGCAATAGTGTTGCTCCCTTCTGCAAGTCTGAAGCACTTAAATACCAATTAATAAGCAGATACACAAAAAACCACCAACCTATAGATAGATATCCTGATATACATTTCAATATATTACACTTTTGAATGCTGCTGACAACATAAACAGTACCAAGCTACCTGAAATTCAGAGATCCGCTAGAAGTAGCTGAAGAATATAAAGAAGCATGTATCAGTAAATAAGGAGTTTTAGAAAGACACTTTGGCTTGAGCAGAAAAATCCTCTTTGTGAAGGTAAACGGGTTTGTATTGTATCCTAAACAAGGAGGGCAGAAAGGGACATTTACAGCCAGTACTTTTAGGCCCACAAAACTCCCCTAACATACTTTTTTGAGGAAACGTAAATATGATTTCACTCTCACACGGACAACATGCAAGAAATGGCAGTTTCCACATTTAAAAGAAGAAATCACGATAAGCAATAAGGTAAGTGATGAAGAGCCCATAGAAATTCTAGCAGCATCCCTGCCTAGTGCTAGTGAGCTACTGGAAATAAAACAATGCCAAGAAAAAGCGACTCTGTAGCCTTCACCAGCAGCCAACATTCCTCTGCAGGAGAGCTGAACTGTGAGAGAAGTGAATCCGGGTGAAGCCTTACTTCTGCACCCTTTCCACATTCCAGGACACTTGGAATACACCATGGCAAGGCTGATGAGACAGATAACAACTTGTAGGTATTCAATGACTGCTTGTGAAGTCACTGAATACCTACAAACCACACAAAACATTCCTAAAACCATGAACAAGAAGAACACACAAATTTGGAACTTTTCTTCTGCTTATCAGTGAGAGCTGATAACAGCAGCAACACATCAGGTTTCGGATAGTTTAGTTTCCAGGACTTTGATACAGCCTGTGAGATCTGACAGCATTTACAGAAAACAGAGCTTTCAAGTGTTCTAATAAACAAACAAAAAAATAAATCAGAAGCCCACAGCTCATTTTAGGACCAGCTAAAAAATTACATATGACAGATCACACAAAAAGGCCCCCCCCCCGCCTTTTCTGGAAAGTTTTTTGGCAGAAAATATGGAAGGTCATTCTTCACATTTCTATAAAGGCCTACTAGTTATGAAATATGAGAAATAAAAATGCAAATTCTATTTTCTATATTAAGCCTAAGAAAATATTCTGAATTCTTAGAGGTTCATGACTGCCCTATCATGATTGAAAACAATGTAACAGCCCTGTAACTACTGCAAACGTGAAGGATCCTTACTCCTGAGATATTCAAGAGGGGCATAAATGTTAGGTGGTTGGGTAGGTTTTTCTTTACAATTACAAAAAATTGCTTGCAGTTGCTAAAAAAGAAAATTCCGTCCTAACTTGTAAGTTTAGTTTTTCACTCCTGAAGGAATAAATGAAATACCAAAGACATCCATAACATATTGCTTAAACTACCAATCAAGTGCTTTTGAACGTGGTCAAAAGCTACTGAAACCATTTGTTCTTCCCTCCCCCCCCCCCGCCCCCAAAAAAATAAAAACCCCACCCAAAGAAAACTTAGAAGTTCAACCTACAATATTTTTAGCTGTTCTTGGGGTAGAGAGTTTTATTTATGAGATCACAACTGCTCTACATGTACAGCATTACCCAGCATAATAATCTTTAAAACACGATACGCAATGCTAAATTTAAAGATATTTCAGATAGAAGTAGGGACAAGAGGGTGATGTAAGAAATACTACAGCAAAATTTTTGTCTTGCATGCAAAAAGCCTTCAGATAATTACAGGAAAGGAACCCTATGTGGCTGTAGTTACTACAGAACCACTAGGAAATTAATGTATATGCTGTTTATTAGTTTGACAAATTAAACAGTCACGTCTGCAATAAAACATTTTGGGCAGCCACAGAGATGCTGTTTCAGACATCTCAGTACAAATGTGTTTTTTCCTTGTTAGTGACTAAGTGGGCTAAGTCAGGCCACTGATGGATGTGTTAGTGAGAAGAATCCACTCCCAACGTGGCACCAAAACTTGTCAGCAGTAAAAGAACGTTTTAAAACATCAGAAATACAGGACTTCTTTTAAAAAAAATAGCAAATCATGAAGAAAGGAACCTTGAAAATAAAACTGAGTAAAACACTGTGTGACTTTGCCCTTTTCCCCCCTCCCATTTATAAGCAACGCTCAAACTTATGTCTACTATCAGGGCCAAGCAAACTCACACCATTTGGGTAGTCAACACAAATAGCATTTAAGATATGCTTATTTAAACTATGCATCCCACAGAACAAGGGCTAAGTACTTGTGCTACACCATAAACAAGTTAAAAGAACTTTTGCAGACATAAAAAGGAGAAAAAACACAAATTGCCTGGAGAAGCCTTAACTGCCAAGTCATCATTTTGGGAGTGAAAATGATGAGACGTTTTACTCTGTTTCAGTAGTTTCTTTCAAGCGGCCTTCAACCCCGACTATCTTTGATAGCTTTTTCTGAAGACTACTGTGCCAAAAACTAAATAGACAAAGAATTTCATTTGCGCTGTCCTGGGCTGTGTTTGTCATCTGGGGCAGCCTGGGCACGAGACCGCCTTTCTCACAGGGACAGCAGAGCCCTGAGCTGTTCGCACAGCCCGGAACACCCTCTGGCACCGGGACCGAAAATCCATGGACTGCTTAAATAAAATGATCCACAGCCGAACTACGTGCTCCCAATTACGGCCACACGGACGAGCCCCTCTCGCCTGAGCCAACAGCACAAAGAAAATTCATCACAAGCAAACCTCCAGAGCTGGGACAAAAAAAAAAATCAAAACCCAACCCCAAACAGCAATCTTCCCACAAAAATAATAACAATAAAAAGGCTCAAAAATGTATATTTTAAACAGCAAGCAGATGACAGCCTCCAGACCTGCCAGCACACACAGTTACTCCTTTCCCCAGGGCCCGACACCCTGGTATTGACCCGCGCCGTGACACGCTGCAGGGACAAGCCCATCCCTCCCGGATTCCCGGCGCTCCCCATCCCACCCCGCCAAGGGACGGCACAAAGAACTTTCACAGCGCCGGCACCGGGAGGCCCGGGACCCTCGGGGGAACAACCGGGACCCTCGGGGGAACAACCGGGACCCTCGGGGGGGATGCTTCAAACCCACACTGGGGGCTCCCCCGGCCCCACAGGGGGGGCTCCCCCGGCCCCACAGGGGGGGCTGCCCGGGCCCGCCGTGCCCCGAGCCCAGCGAGCCCCCCGGCCCAGCCGCGGCCCCCGGCGTGCTCGCCCCGGCCCTGCCGCACACGCTCCGTGCCCCTCCCTCAGCCCGCTGCTGCCCACCAGGACCCCTCCCCATGCCCGGGAGGGCATCGCCGCCCCGGCCGGGGCTGGCCGCCCGCGCCGCCGCCCCCTCCCCACTCACAGGGTCCGGGGCTGCCCGTCGTCTTCCATGATGGTGGGCGAGCGCCGCTGTCGGCGGGCGCGCCCGGGGGGCGGCGGCGGCGGTGCCGGGCGCTGCGGGGCGGCGGAGGGGAGGCTGTGAGGGTGCGGGCGGGCGGGGCTGTGCCCGCTCCGCGTGTGCCCCGCGCCGGAGTCCCGCGGCCGCGGGCCCCGAGCGCCACAGCCGAGCGGCACCACAAAATGGCGGCCGCCACCAGGCGCTCAGGAAGCCGCGCTCCGCGCACGCGCCGCCGCGCGCGCTCCCCGGAGCCGCTTCCCCGCGCCGGGCACGATGGGGCTCGTAGGCGCGGCCCCCCCGGGGCACGACGGGAGGCGTAGTTCGAAGGGGCGGGGGGCGGAGCGGCGGCACGCAGGGACGGAACTACAACTCCCGGCATGCGCAGCGCCCGCCGCGCCGCAGGGGAGCGTCAGGGCTGCCGCCATTGGCTGGAGGAGGCCCGGGAAGATTCGCCTGTTGCTGAGCCTGGTCCTGAGCCTGGGCCTGGTGCTGAGCCTCGTCCTGGTGCTGAGTCTGGTCCTGGTGCTGAGCCTGGGCCTGAGCCTGGGCCTGGTGCTGAGCCTCGTCCTGAGCCTGCTCCTGGTGCTGAGCCTGAGCCTGGGCCTGGGCCTGAGCCTGGTCCTGGTGCTGAGTCTAGTCCTGGTGCTGAGCTGGGTCCTGAGCCGGGTCCTGAGTCTGGTCCTGGTGCTGAGCTGCGTCCTGAGCCGGGTCCTGAGCCTGAGCCTGAGCCTGGTCCTGGTGCTGAGCCTAGTCCTGAGCCTGGTCCTGGCCCTGGTCTTGAGCCTGGTCCTGGTCCTAGTCCTGGTCCTGAGCCCAGTCCTGGTCCTGATCCTGATCCTGATCCTGGTCCTAGTCCGTTCCAGCTGGGTCCTGGTCCTGAGCATGGCCCTCAGCCTGGCCCTGCTCCTGGTCCTGGGCGCAGTCCCGATGCCAATCCCAGTCCTGATCCCAAGCCCAAGATGCCAGCCCCAGCCCCAGCCTCTCAGATGGAGGCAGCATCCTGGGCTGTGGCAGGGTTTGGGCTGGGTGGTCTTTGAGGTCCATTCCAGCACAGCCCTCTCAGTGACCCACACTCAGTGTGAGCACCCCTAAGTTCACGGCAAGGACTGAGAGGTGTGCGAGGCTTAAGGGGCTCACCGGGAGCAGACACAGGGCTGGAAGAGGCACCTGCCTCTTTTCCTTCCGTACACCATAACGAGGTGTCACAGACACAACTTCATCCCACTGCTGATTGGGACCATGAACCCACCCTCTGCAGCAGGCACGGAGAAAGCATCACTTCGAAACACAAACAGTTTGGTGTCACAAAGCAGAACTCAGCACCAGCCACAGAGACCTGGGGCAAATGGCAATGGAGGGATGGTGAGACCCCAGGGTGAATTCAAAGGAAGAAGCCTTGTGTGTTATCATCCTTCAGCAGCAGTTTCAGCAGAAGCACCAAGCAATGGGGTCTGGAAACTCCTCTGGAAGCGTTTTACATCACACACATAAAAATCCTTGCTAACATCATTAAACTGTTCCGGCTAAAAAAAACCCAAGGTCTTAATTGAAGAATTTTTATGGCAACTTTTCTTTCTCTTTAGCTAGTGAGTAGCTAAGTTAGGAATTGCCAGAGGAAATGGATCAGAATAGCTCTGCCCAGGCAGAGTAGGAGCATCCTCACATGCAGTTGCTGCAGATTAATCACAGCACTCTTATTCTGGAAGAAATTCAGTTTGTATACATATTGAATATTCAAGCACTCTTAAATGCTTTCCCTCTTCCAAAATAGTAACATCACACAGAAAACTGCTTATATACTCTATCAAACTAGATATTTTCATGCCTGCTGCTCACACAGTAATGTTTTCCTCTAACTTAAACAGGCAAGACTGTTGCCAGGAACATATTTCTGGGAGAAGTTATTCCAGCACATGGATTCAGATAGAGGTGGCTTAAGTAACTTTTTAAAACGTATTGAAAACACAGAAAGTGGAATATATGTGGAATTTCTGGGATGCTCTGATCATGGGTTTTGAACAGCCAAAGATCTTCATGCAAACCACAAGTGTGGCATTCAGGAGGGATTCAGGGAGCTGCAAACCAACCCACAGCACTGCAGGAGTTTGCACTGCTCTGCAGGTCCCACATTCACTGGTGGATCTGTGTGATCCACACCTGGCAGGTCCACACACCCTGGAGTCTTGGCATGGTACAGGTGGATGAGCAATGCCTCCTGGTAAAGCCTGTGGGCTAAAAAGGGGATTGAAACCAAAGGGCACATCAACACAGATCATTTAATTCCACATTGGGGATTGGAACTAGATGGCCTTCAAGCTCCCCTTCCAACCCAAACCCTATGATTCTATGATACACTGCTCTGAGAAGAACTTGATTTACAGCAGCAGTGTAAAACACAGAGCTTTAATAAAGTTTCATCCAAACCTTATTTCATGCCCTTAAAACCTTGGGTGTAATCTGCCTTTTTTTCTTCCCCAGCATAGCCTGGGAAACTTTTTTTAAAAGTAGCAAGTGAGAAAGGTCATGTCAGAAGATGTATTTCTTAGATATATAGGTTATATCTATCTATCTGTCTATCTGTCTGTCTGTCTGTCTATCTATCTATCTACCTACCTACCTACCTACCTACCTCTCTCCAGATCAATAAGTGAAGTTATTTATTGGTTATATGGCCTACAGGCAGTAAAGCCCCGAAATTCTCTGAGTTCAATTCCAGATTGTATTAATCAAAACTCACAGCACTGGAGCTTCTATTTGATTTTGTAAGTCATTCAAGGGTGTAGAAAGGTATGAAGAGCCAATAATAGAGATAATTTGTGCCAAACAACTCCAAAATTAATGCCTGCAAAAGATGCTTAAGAAGTTTCATAAACCACATAGTGCTTTTCCACTCATAAAACCAAAGAGGCCTTTGGTTCAACCCCAGCACTGGTTCCTTACACCAGACAAGGCTGTTGCAGAAAACCTTCACCACAGAACTGAAAGAGAGGTTAAAGAAATGGGTGGACAAGTTACTAGAAAATAGAACATTGGATGACACGAATATTTTCTTCTTGCCATGAGTTTAAAAAGCAACTGAGGCTTGTTTCAGTTTCAGAGATATGCAAGGTCCCTGTAAAAAGTGGGTGTAGATTTAATTACACCAAAATCCAAGGAGTGAAGCACTTTATAGAGCAATTATATACTGACTAAATGCTCCACAAGTGCATCCTGAAAGTAAAGTTTATCTTCTAGGTTTAAAGACTGAGAGAATTGCAGTTGTGCAATGTTGGATAGCACTGATCCCAGTGGATCCCACTGATCCCAGTTGGACTTCTCTGGAACTCCCCTGTGCAACTATGTTTTCCCATTAACAAGTACCTTTTACAGACTTGTTAACTGGGAGATCAGTCCCAGCCAACATGGGCTTAGGAAAGGCAGGTCTAATCTCCTTCTGTGACAGAGTGACCTGCTTGGTGGCTGAGGAAAAGGCTGTGGATTTTGTCTGTCTGGACACTAGCAAAGCCTTTGACACCACTTCCCATGGCATTCTCCTGGAGAAACTGGCTGTCCATGGCCTGGACAGTTGCACTGTTTGGTGGATGGATGGCCAAGCCCAGAGATTGCCCAGTGGGTGGCTGATGCTACAACAACATTCCCTGAAAACAGTTTTCACTAATAGCCTCTAACAACGTAATTGTTTTGGACTTGCCTCTTGATTTATCCCTTTGTCAGAGCATCTTATCTACCAGAAATTGTTAGCTTTGCATACTTGTTCTTAATTGCAAGTCTGGCAGCTGTACTGTGGCAGTGAAATCTTGCAGAGAGGGTTTGCTGAAGTGTCTTCACCCCAGCTCTAAAATCAAAACACTTTTGATATTTCTTTGTTTTGCTTTATCTACAAAACCTTCATTTTACAGATTTATGAAGAAAATCAAGACACAAGAAAGGTTTGAGTTCCTAATCATTACCTCAAACTCCTGTGGAAGAGAGCACAGGCTAGCCTAGGAAGAGGATGTGGGATAGGAATAGGGACATCCCAGGAGGCAGGAGCCAGGGCAGCCTCTGGCACTGCTGCTTTCCCACAAGTGAGGTGGAAGGTATAGGGCAGGAGGGGAGAAATCTGGGAGAGCATCTTTGAGGAGCTGTTCTCATCCTGCACAACACAGAGCAGTGATGCTGTAAGATGCAGGACAGCGAGGTCAGAGCCCTGCTGGGAAGCAGGGGGAAGGAAACCAGACTTAAATAAAATCTTTTCTTGCCCTTTGCCATCCTCACTTCAACAGCAAGGGGGCTGGGCTTGATATCCAGCCTCTTTTAAATCTAATTACTTTGATTTGTCTTTCTTTACAGATGAAATTATCCTTCTGAAGAACAGCAGGTGCAGTGGGACTTAAAATAACTCTTCAATTATGGACATTTTCAGGTGTGTAATAGAAATACCTGGGGGAAAATGTGGAGATCTTCTCAGGAGTGCTACCTAGCCCTTGGTCAGACTGGCCAGACCCCCCTGAGCTAACTGGGATGTAGCACAGAATTATGGAGTACAACCAGGAGAGGAGTCTGAACTTAAACCACGTCCTGAGAACATGCTTTCCACTCCTGACATTGACTTTCTGTTATTTATTTTATACGTTTACTCTCCCCCAAAAACATATTGCTTCATCTGCATAAAATGTGTTTATGTTTTACCTGACGTAGCTTACAAGGGCTAATAGTCTGAGCTATTTGGATTTTGTAACTGCTAAACACACACATGCAGTCACACCCTCCGAGTAGCCAGGTAGGAAACCAGACCTAGGTCAGGATGGCAGCTCAGACTTGGCATTGCTCCAGTGAAGATGTGGAGCTAAAAATCATGTTGAAACACAGAGAACTCGGCTCTGCTCCTGCTGATTAAAGCAGCGGAGGGCAAAGGTTTAATACATAATTCTCAAAGCAAAGATTTGTACCTAATGCAGGATGGACTTCAGCAAACACAGATATGGAGCCAGCTTTTTGCATATATTTCCATTTTGGATGTCTTGAAAGGAAACCCATTAAACACATAAACACGGAGCACACTGACCTGACAGGAGATAAGGATTATTTGGTTGTTTCTAGTCTGTTTTGCTCTCCTCAACTCCTGCTAATATTTTCACTGAGCAGCTGCTTCTACTCATCTTTCTGCTGCAGGAGGTACTCCTATGAGTTTCTTTCTGCCCAGCTGTTGATTTCCATGGAGTGTATTGGGATGCAATTGTTTTGAAATGTTCTTCCTGTTCAAATTAATGAGAAAGTGGCCAAGGATTCAAAGCTATGACAGACAGGCAGCAGGATTGCATAAACATCTTTTCACTGGGTGTAGGCTAAAAAAGAAAAAGGAGTTATTGAAAAGGGTTCAAGGAATTAAAAAAAAAACCAAAACCAAACAAACTTTCTCATCAGAACCTGCTGACTCCTTGAAACCAAACTGTCCTCAGGATTACAAGCTCTGATAGTAAAATTTTCAGACAAAAGACAAAGAAAGCACATGCAGTGATCTTGTGGTGTAGAGCTCAGCTGGGCTGTAAGAAATAAAGGTTAGCCTCTGATTTGGGTAAGAGCCACGAGACTTGAACCACAATCCTGGACTGCCCTAACCATGAGATTATTCTGGGATGAGATTTCAATTTTTCTACATAAAGACATCAAAAAAGGTAAAGATTTCCTTCTCAATGAAGATCACTGACAATTAAGAAATCTCAAAAGTTTATATGTGATGGAATAAGAAACCAGGGCAGCAGACTTGTTCTCTGGCTCGCTCACCTTGCCAAGGCAGGCTATTTTGGCAGCTCAGGATTTGCTGAGGACTGGAAGTGATCTGCTCCAGTTAACTGCCAGGCCACATTCCCCACATCAGGAACACAAGGAGGGCTGTGCTGTCCCAAAGCCTAGCAAGGATCTTTTCATGCCAGTACAACCCTCTGGAAATCAGATCCACTGGTTTTGTGTTTTGCACTGTCTGTAATTTATTTTTTTTTTTTAATAGAGGTGATATTTAAACCACAGAATAGATGATGTTCAGCCAAAACTAAACTAAACTAAAATACAAGACTTTAGAAAGTTGCAAGAAGATGTGCAATATAAACTTAGAGACAAAAATCTAGTTTTCCAAGTGCCCTGGATTATTTAGAAATATAAACACTGGGAAAGAAAAACAGCTTTGTTCTGGTTAAAATGAGCCAAAGATTGGAAACAAAATCAAAACTGGGGGTGGAGGGGTGGCTGGTTACCATTTAATAACAGCAGTTCTGTAAACTCAGATAAGCATCATCTAATCTTCTGTTTCAGAAAATTGATTATGTTTACCCTACAGCTGCCCTGAACCGCAGGTTTGATGCATTTTCCAGGTTTCAGCCTTCCTCTGAAACTCTGAGGATGCAGTTCTGACTCAGCCACTTGAACAGAGGTGGAGCCCCTGGTTTCCCACCTCTCTGCCCTATCAAGCATGAGTGACTCTTGAGCAGGGGTGGCAGAAGAAAAAATGTGGTCAAGAGCTGCAGATTACACTTCTCAGTTCTAATTTAAGAAGGGAGTCAGGGACAGCAGGATGTGATCTTCAGGCTGAGGGCTGGAGTGTGGAGAGGAGCTCAACTCCACGGCCCTGCAGGACTTGGAGCTCATGGGTATGAACAGGAATCTCTGAGACATTCTATCCAACAAAAGCCACCCCTTGAACACGAGTCAGAGCCACAGCTAGAGATGGGATGCTTACCCAACCCCATTACCAAGGAAATTAGAGGAAAATCATTATAAAGAGCAGGATTCACTCCTTTGGTCAGGAGTATTTTATAAATGCCCCCTCTGAATGTTATTTTGTTTTTTTGAGAAGTATGCAGACTAAGATTTTCCACTTGGATTATTTCTTTACTCCTGAAGACTGCGTGTTAATATTCACCATGGCAAAACTCACTTTTGCATGAGTATACCTGTAGATAACCACATCTTCTGAAGGCTTTTGGGCAAGTGAAGATTTGTCCTGACTTCTTGGCTAGTTCAAAGCTCAGCAGACACACAGTGATATTCCTCCACTAAAATAACATGCATGTTCTGTGTCATCCATGAGTCTCAGTTTATAGTTTTAGTTTTTTGTTTTTCTTGCTTGTTTGCAGCATTGAATGGATGTGTAAATGTCTATGTGGATAAGATGGCTGATGTGACAAGTAACACTGTCCAGACACTCTCCAACTCACATCAGCCCATCCTGCCCAGCCCCTTGAATGATGGATTTCCCAGGTGGGTAAATAGTAATGATGTCAGTGCAGCCATGGGGGAGCTTTGGAGGGGACCTGGAGGGAGGTCTCAGCGGGAAGAAGCTCTCAGCAGAAGGGGCTGGGAGGCACTAATGCTCCTTCCAACACTTCTCAGCTGCTCTTATCAGGGAGCCAGCCTTGAGCAGCCCACTGCACTCCTAAGAAGTGGAGGGGCTGCATTCCTGGCACAGACCCAAAGAGCTCTTTGTATGGTTAGGAGATGCTAGCACTCCCAAAGCTGAATTCCCAGACGGATACCGCTCCAAGGAGAGCCAGAAGGAGCAGATTCTAAAGGACATCCATTTGTTTCTCTTTTCTTTTATTCTGTTGCCTCCTTTGAGACTCCACTGTGCCAAGGAGAGAGCCAGAGATGCTATCAGCTCTGCATCTGCTTCTTCGATTCAAGGCAATAAAAATATTTTGAAGGGATGATTACAGACAGAGCACCAATATAATTAAATCAGCTGCAGTACCCACAGAAACTGGAGAAATACTTCTGCCACCACATGTACCATATTCTGCTTATAAAAGGATCAATTTACTCATGAAAGAGCGTTTTCAAGTTCCCTTTTCAGTTGTTTTTTCCAGCCTCTGTGTACTGTGCCTGCTCTTGGGCACCCTCAGCTCTGGAAGTGATTCTGATTTGGATCGAGGTTTGCCAGGAAACCTCAGAGAGGTGACCCAGATGTTCCAAAGCGCATTTGGGTCGTGGCAGCCCCGGGTACAGCAGGGCAGACTATCCACTAGGTGGAAGCCTCTCAGTGCTAATGAGTGGTGGCCACTGCGGCAATTAAACAGCCGGCTGAGAGAGACTCTAATTCACCCTCCTGGTTTCCAGTGAAAACGAAGTTATCCTGCTCCCAGGGGAGGCAGGGGCACCTCTTACACCAAAGATCTCACTCCTCAGGCTTCTGCCTGCCTCACTCAGGAAGACCAACAATGCCGGGTTTGGAAATACCGATTTACATTCCATAAGCCATTCATAATATTAGGAGAATGATGAGCTCCAAATATTCAAGTTGTCTTCTGCTGCCTATATTCAGGATGAAATTTTGCCTTTGCTGCACAGAGTTCACAGCCAGATTTCCTCCCTGATTTGTGGCTATTTGCATTCCAGGTGGAAATAAAAAGGGAAGATTAAAAAAAAAAAAAAAAAAGAAATACTGGAATTAGCTTCTGGAATCTTTTTCAGGTTCAAAAATTCTGAAATTTGGAAATCTGAGTATGTGCTTTGTGAATGTCCAGCTTTAGCGTAGTTGCAGCATGATTGCAACAGGTATGTTTAAAAAGCTTTTCTCCATTTAGACAGTACACTTAGCACTCTGTTTTTTCATTAATATTCTAAATTTTCTTTTTAAGTTCATAGGAAATATATTTCTCAAATACTTTGCCTAATACTGTGACTCCAATAAGCAGATGGCCTAATCAAGCTCTATGAGCTCTACAATGTCTGCACCTTAGAGCAGTCAGTGGGAGATAGAACATTGGTGGGTGGTTTCATCCACATACTTCTCTCTCCTTCATCAGCAGCTACAGTGAATTATGTACCAAACACTGAAAATCAAGTCAAAAGTTGACTGTAGCATATGTGGCAGATTAGTACAAAATTATAGTTACAGAGAATCCATAGGGGAGACCTTTTTGCTTTTAGCTGAAATGGTTGCACACCTGGAGCAGGATATTCCAAATTCCAACCCATTCAGTATTGATACTCTGGATTTGGATGAAATGTCACGTGATGGAAATCATGCTGGACAAATTCACCACATCTCTTGGATCTGAAGATTGAGAAACTCAGTGTATTTGCTGCATTTATTAACTGAGTGTTCATATGACTCAATCTTAAATGCATGCAGCAGAGAATTTGGACTGGAGCCTGCTTAGAAATACAGTGCTTGACACGTGCCAGACACATCACTTACCCACAGGTTCATCAATACCAGCTTTCTGCAATGCCTAATCCAGAACAAACATTTGAACTCCCAGTCCTGACTAACAGAGCCTTTTCTGTGCAGGTGACCTGCTAAACTGCCTCAGGTACTTAGGAGGTACAGAGCCAATTTAGATCTTAACACAAGATGTGTTGTTTCCTGACACACCACAGATATTTGCTTGATTAATACAGCAAATAACAATTATATTACAGCACTGCTGTGTTATACAACCTGAGCTAGAGCTGACATGCAGCGAGGAGGGACCTCTCTGCAGCAGGACAGTCCACACAAACATGCCCAGCCATGTCAGATGGACAGATCTGTGATCAGACACTGCATATGAACTGTAGATGAAGCAGAACATCTCTGCAGATATTTAGTGATCCATCCACCAAGGGAGATGTGGCTGCAGGCAGTGGCTCCCCAGTGTGGTCCCTACTCTCTCTAGCTAACACGCTGTCCTGAGGTTTCTGGAAAGCTGCTGTACCTACAGGCTCAAGCGACCACAGGCCAGCATATAACTCAGAAACCGAGGCCAATTCCCTACACAGTTCTGAGATCAAAACTGAGAAATGATGTAGCTGATGGCTTGAGAAAAGACTGGCTTTGTTTTGATTTGATGTCCTGGGTTATTCCTTGGAAATCCTGTTGTGCATAAAAGCGTAATAATTTTCTAGCTGGTTTACCAAGAATCAGCCTGTTTTGCAAGACCAAAAAACCACAGAAGACCCTGCAGAGTTTATTAACTCTGAGTAACTACAATTACACGGTTTCTAGTCGTAGTGGAACACCCTGGAGCAAATGTTTAGCCTGGTACTCCTGAGCGTGCAAAGCACCTGGACAAGTCAGGAGTGGTGTGTTTGCACTTACATGAAGAAGACAAAAACCAGTGAATGCTTCTTGATTGTTTTTCCCTCTGAAATAGAACATATAGACCTTGAGCCTGGAATCTCATCTGAGATTAACCAGACACTATAGAGTCTCACTTATCTTAATAACAAATTTTCCCGAAGCCAAGATTTTTGCTTGGCAGTATTCCTTACATGAACATTTCTACAAATCATTCTGACCTGAAGTATGGCTAATGACAATATAAACTAGAAGCCATATGGCCTCAAGGTCATAGCTATGGCCCAGAGACACCACAGTAGAGGAGAACAAGCAGTGAATCCCTGTACAGCTATCCCGTATAACCTGCCTAGCTGGGAGTCCTTTCACCTGCACAGGAGACCAGGCTAAAACCCACCAGTCGGGAAAGACAATTTAATTAACAGAAAAAAACATGATGTCTTGCCAAGTAAATTCAATCACTAAAATGCTTTTCCTTGTCAGCCCAGACTGTTCTCTCTCCAGCTGGATGCCTGTTGGCCCTGCAGCAGCTCAAGTGAATTCTGAACCACTAGCCATGATAATTTCTGTGAAATACAGTCCCCTCTCTTAGCAGAGCATGCCACCACAAAAATGTCTCGGTTAAGCCTGTTAGATATCCCTTTGAATTTCCCTTTTAGTAATTATTCACCTACTTGCTGACCTTATTCATTACCTCTGCTGGGTATATGGTCAGCTGCAGCAAAACAAGGATCCCCCATTCTTCATGCCTGTGTTTACACCCTTTCAGCTACAAACCCCATCTGTATCACTTCTTCAACTTACAAGAGTAATTTTCCTGCAGGACCTTTTTAACATCTGTGTCCTCTGTGTCTGAATCAGCTGCTTTTGTTGATTTGGCAAAGACTCTGGCATATGCTACAGGGAACATATGGTCCAATCATGCCTTTTTGTTATGAAACTGAGAGTGAAATTCCTCTGCAGATTGGAAGCAGAATAAATTGCTGATATTATGCCTTTTGAGGCTACTGCTGACACTGGGGTAGCTGAGCAGGGGTCTTATGCCACGGAGAGAGCAAGAGAGGTAGCAGAAACATGCCCAGGGATCGGCACCACAGTCCAGGACTGATGTGAGATGCTCAAGGTATGTGACTTGTTGCTCAGAAAACAGGTAAGTCAGAAATGAAGGTGTTAGTATAGACATCTGAAGGAAAAGGCTCTGGGGAAAAAAATGATCTATTTACAATACTTATGAATCAAAGGCACTCAAGAGCAAGGACAGAAAACGGGTCTGCGATGGACCACAGTGTGGTTCTGATGGCAAGGGACATGCTGGGTGGAAAAGCTGCAGGAATGAAGGAGCAAGTTTGAGCAATTATTTGGTTTGTCAGTGTGACAGATAAAACTCCCCTGTCAGAAGATGAATGACTATCAGAGCCAAGGAGTATCAAGAGATCTTTGATCTGCCGCAAGCAGGAGGAGATCCTGGCTGTCCTCGGGGTTGGGAAGAGGCAGGGTTTTTTGAAGTAAGAGATACTTCAGTAATGAGCATCTGTCTCCAAGGAACTTATACTCTGAGTTGCTTGAAACAAATAGCTTTTCAGAAGGTAACTCCTGCATTTGAGGGATACTGTGCATTCACTCTGCTGCTTGTAGTAACTATCCACAGGCATCTGTGGCTGCTCCTGTGACTGTCAGATGACTACAAGTAGTGTAATTGTGAAGCAGTTACCTCCAACTAAACCCACTGAGGGCATGACATGCTGATAGAGCACCCACGAGAAAGAGATGGTTTTAAACCTCACAGACACGTTCTCTCCCTTCAGGTGTATTTCTAAATGAAACGGAGGGCTGTGAGACGCATTTGCAAAGAGCTGAGAAGGTTCAAACCAGTTGAGACTGAAGAAGAACGCATGCCCACACCCTCAGCTAGGAAGCAACATCATTTTTGTTATTTGTCCACCATAGCCTCGAATTACCAGTCACGGGGCGGCGAGTTTTAGGGAGGAGCTTTGGGCTTTCTTTCGCTCAGGGCGCGGGGCAGAGGGTCGGGGTTGCCCTGCGGGGGGTTCCCCAAGGTCGGGGTTGCCGTGCGAGGCTCGGGGGTGCGGCGGGGCCCGGCCAGGGCAGGACGGCAGCTCCGGCAGGTACACCCACCCCGCGGTGCCCGGGGCTGCCCGGCGAGCATCCCTGCATCCCCGCCCGCCCTGCTCGGGGAGCGCCGTCCCGGGACGCGCCTGGGGCCGCCTGCGGGGCCGCTCCCGGGGCGTTCCCAGGACGCCCTTCCCGGTACCCCGGGGGTCTGCCGGGCACTGCTGGACACAACCAGAAGTTTCCAGCCGGCGGCTCCTCCGCCCTCCTCCTCCTCCTCCTCCGCGTCCCGCCCCTGGTCCCTCCCCCGCCGCCGCCGTTTCCAGACAGTTCCAGCCCCGCGCCTCCGCCCCCCGCACCCGCGCCGGATAAAGCGGCGGGCGCGGCGCCCCCGCCCCGCACCGCTCCCGTCCCGTCCCGTCCCGTCCCGTCCCGTCCCGTCCCGCAGCAGCCCGGCCATGAGCGCGGCCGCGCAGACCCCGCCGCCGCCGCAGATGGAGGGCAGCGCAGAGCCGCTGCCCCCCGGCTGGGAGATCAAGATCGACCCGCAGACGGGCTGGCCCTTCTTCGTGGATCACAACAGCCGCACCACCACCTGGAGCGACCCGCGGCTGCGGGCGGCGCCGCAGGTACGGCGGGGCCGGGGTGCCCGGGCCGGGGGTCCCGGCGGGGCTGGGGGGCTCGGGGGGCCGCGCTCCCCCCGTGCGGGGCGGTGCGGGGCGGGCAGGGGCTGCCTTTTGTCTCCTGACGCACTGCAGTCCCTTTTTTGTGCATTAAATCATTTGATACCTCGGCCCTGTGATGTTTATTTAAAGTTGGTTGGGTCCGCCCGGCCTGCCAGGGGAGAGGCGAACCTGATTTATTTTTCAGCTGTGAACAGCCCAAATGGTGAATGCCTTTAAAAAAACCCAACCGCAGAGAAGCCCAGCACGGACTCCGGCTTGTCAAGTTTTGTTTTTCTTCTTGTTTTGTCTTTATTATTATTAGTTTTTCCCCCTTTTTTCTCTTCCCTGGTTTGAAACTCTGCCGGCAGCTGCCCGCTCCGGTTTTGTTCCGCAGCACGCTCAGGGAAAAGCCGCATCTCACTCCAAATATGTCCATGGAAGGAGAGACGCGGAGGGGAGAGCGGCCGGGGTTTTGCCGGGGCCCTGAGGAATGACCCTTTCGGGTCAGCGTCTCCGGTTTTTTGGGGGAATCCAGCTTGTTCCTTGGGGGAATCCAGCCCTCTGACCCAACAGCGCGACGGCTGCGGGCAGAAAGTGCTGGAAACTCGAGCGAAGTAGGAGCTGCCCGGTGGGAAGGCGATTCCCCGGGTGGGAAGGCGATTCCCCCGCGGGCAGCATCGCGTAGCCCCGGGCACTCCGAGCTGCCCTGCGCCCCAGGAGCGCTCCGGGGAAGCGGCTCCGACACGTCCCGGTCTCGGCGCTCGACGGGGCTGGCCCGGAGCCCGTCGGGGACGGGGAGTGGTGGGGTCTGGGAGGGTCTGGGGTACCCGGGGTCTGGGATTGCCGGGGGGTCTGGGAGGACCGGGGGTTGCGGAGCCCCCGGGGCAGCGGCTCTGCATACCCCAGACCTGCTGAAGCTCTTTCTCTCCTGTAGCCTTGCGAAGCGCTCAAGAAGCGTTAATTATTTTAAGAACTTAATGTTTCTTAAAATAGTAATTGCCCGGTTTGTGAGCGCAGGCCGTGACTGAAGGCTCGGTGTGAGAGCAGCTGGCGCTGAAAAGGAAGGGACGTGCTTCTCTATCGCAAATTAACCCGCTTTTCAGCTCCTTAAGTGCTCGTTCGTTTGGTCTGTAGATTCTGCTAATAGTACAAAGTGGTCTTAGAAAAATGTACTTTGATAATATGAATATTGAGACTAGCACAGGAAAAAGTGCTTTATCTTCTCTTGGGGGGCACCATCTTCCAGCTGTAATGAGGCACCTGTTAGCACTGGCTATTATGACAATAAAAATAACTAATAATGTGGGTTTTTATAACCATAAAACACACTTGAGAAGAAAAGTGTGCTGTTTACTCAAAGGCTTTTGTTACTGAAATACCACTTGAGACTAACCCATTTAACAGAACAGTGACATTTAAGCTGGTTTTGATAATTACATGAAGAGAGCTGGAAGTTCTCTGATGGATCAGCCCTCTGCTTGAGTGGGTGCCTGAAACAAAACAAATTTTCCACCCTATCTCATGTGAAATCTGTGGTAATGAAAAGTGCCTCTTCTGCCAACTTGGAACAGTATCACAGATACAAAAAGTTGCACCTGCTTTTGAACAGCCTTGGTGGGACACACTTTTTGCAAACACGACAATTTGTTACTTCTTGCTGTAAACAGGAATGTGTGTATGCTTTGGGTTTGCTCCCTGAGAAAGAGAAATGCTTCCAGAGATGAATATGGAAAACTGTTGATTTTTGGGAGTTCCTGTCTAGTGTTGTTAAGTACCAGTGTATTTCATGAGGACAGATACTATTTAGCAACAAAATCATAGAATCAAGGCTGAGGAAACTGTGTCTCTTTCTAAATATTTTCTTAGGTAAGCAATACCAAAGAAGACAAATTACCCACTGACAGGGAAATTAAAATCCAGCAATGAGTTTTTGAAGACATTAGACTTTTGTTAATAGCTAAACAGGTGGGAAGGACAAAACCACTGATGCGGACAGAGAGAGAGACTAATGGGAAGAGCGTCCTCATTTCCTTCATTCTCAGTCTAACTCAAATGAGAACTTGGGGCTTTAAGAAGTGATCTGAGAATCACAAAAGCTGATTGTCAAACTTCACTTAGTTTTTCAAGGATCAGACTTGGACTAACTTTATTGCTGCCTTGCTTTCATCGAAATCAGACAGTGAAACTGGCCCTCTTTTTACTGCCTTTAGGGTGATCTTATTCTATATCTACCAATATCCTCTCTGTGAATATTTGTTCCCTTTCTGGAGAGATTTTGGCAATGAAATGAGGTATTACACTGTAAGTGGAAAATGAATGGAACACAGATATAGAACTAACTAAGCTTTTCTAGCTAAGTAATACAGCTGAGACAGTATCATAGTAAAGTCCTGTTGTTCCCGAGTGCTTGATCTTGGTCTTCTCACTTACTCTGGACTTAACATCAGTGTAACCATGCTGACTGCAGTAATCTGTGCCAGATACATAATCAGGTAAAAGTTGAAGTGGCTCTTTTGAAATTTTAACTCATGACAGAGCCATTTTCAATCAACAAAACCAGACCTTAATTTTGCATTTAGCTCTGTAGTTTGGACGCATTTATGAATTCAAACGACTGTTATTTTCTCATTCAGTCTGGCCTTTTTTTTTTACCCACATAAAGAATGGGTGTTCTTCCTCTGCATGTTTGTTGTTTGTAAGAAATCTTTGCCGTGTAAGGCTGGATTAAGGAGACCTTCCTGAGAAAGAGGAGAAAACTTTTGCTGCTCCAGTGAGAAAAAAAAGGCATGATTTTGCTACTGACCAAAAAATTCATAATGAAACTTCTTGGTAGACTAATAATTTTCTTTTGAGTGTCTGATTAGTTAACAGTAAGTCATTCAAGGAATAAGGTACAATCAATACTGTGAAGCATGTATATACATACTTTTACTAAAACCATGTTTACTAGCAGTGTTACTCTTTTTTTTTTTTTTTTTTCCCCTTTGGTAGAATTGCTGATTTCCTATGCTTATCTACTGTTGTTTTCTGTGTTAACTCTGGGCATCACAGCTCTGCATACTTCCTGCAAGATTATCTTATGTTAAATTGTTAGCTTGGTGTTCCCTAAAATATTGGAAAAAAAAAAAAGATTACATTTAAAGAACAAAACAAAAACAAGGCTTGTATAGGTATTTATCGATGCCCCTTCTATGTGTTGTTTCCACATGCAGTAAACCCAATGGGAAATAATGCAACTAAAAATAGATCAAAGGAATTGACTGTGCTGAGCCTCACTGGATGGATATTGCAGTGATCGATAGCGTGCTGGTGCCTTGGGTTTGAGATAAAAGCTGTAGCAGCCAGGCACACAGTCATAAAAGTGATCTATGATATTTGTATTGGCTGCAACAATGACTGCACAGGCCTAAACAAAGGAAGAAGGAGCCATCTTATCCTCCTGCTGATGCTTCATTGGTATTTGGGGAACAACTAACTACACCTGAGTTGCCATCCTCACCCTTCCTGACTGTGTTTTCTCTCTGCTTCCCCAAATAAGTCTTAAGTCACTCAATTTGCATCTCTTTAGTAGTGAACTTATTTTCGAGCACTGACTTCTCACATTCAAGTTGACTGAAAAATTCTTGGTAGACCAAATTAGAAATTGCACTGGGAGCTCAGTACGGCCCCTCTGAAACTGCATCTCTTGTGGTGGTTCACATCAGTGCAAGGGAATGTGAGGCTGGCTTAGCTGGCAATTAAAGTCTCTTCTACCTTCAGTGTTTTCACATTACTAATGCTGGTGTGCATTCTATCAGGTTAGTAAGTTAGTTACTGGATTAAAAAGGTACTGCATATAGAAGGCATAATATGTAGCAGTGGCAAAATTGTCAGGAGGGGATTTTTGAAGGGTTGTGACTGGCTCTGTCCAGATTCCCTGCAGCTGCTTTGTGTTGTTATTTAAAGCCCCCCTTTACATGGTAAGCAGGGAGTTAATTTATGGAGGTATCAATTAATCTGAAAACAAGGACTGGATCGAATCAGAAATAAGAGACAGGAACATGTAGAAATTGTGCTGGAGGTTACGTGGCACTGTCTGGGCAATCATGCAAGAAGAAAAGCAAAGAAGGTATTGCAGAGTTCTGCGTAATTCCTGGCACTGTGTCCCCCTTATCTAAAGGACAAAAGAAGAATACTTGTGCCAGGTGGCAGCAGTCTTACCTAGGAATCATATTTTTAACACTTGTATACACAGGCAGGACTTTTCCATAATCACATGGCAAAAATAGAATTGTTCCCACTTGAACTGTGATAAGGCAGGTAACAATCCAATATGCTTTGGGGTATAGAGACAGTATCACTCTGTAGGTAAGCTCTGTCTCCAGAGCTTTCTGTGGCAGCTGTGCTCTCTCTTCATGCCAAGTTAAAGGTAAATGTAAATTAGAAGGAATGGCTTGTTCACACAGATCACATTACTTAATTACAGACACAAAGAAAAATGCTGTATCTTAAATACAATGCAGAAGCTATTGGTTTGATTATTTTTGTTTTCCCTTCTTGGTTTTGCAGACAGGAAAATCAGGCGTGGGGTGGGGAAGTGACTTGTCTAGCATCACCCAGTAGGTCAGGTAGCACAGAAGTGTGTTTTTTATGGCTGATGGCAAAACCTTATAATTAATAAATGTGGTGCAGAGAAGCAAGTGGTTTTAGTGTTGGAGAACTGCTGTTCAAGGAAGTAAAAGTCAGAAAAATGCTGTTTGCAAAATGAAGTTGTAGTTGAAAATGTGGAGCCTGACTGTAAACTGAAACTCACAGCCCTCTCTCCTACCACTATTTACTTATTCTCCTTTTTTTTTGAGGCATTGTTTTGCTGATTCTTGAGGCTTGTACTTTCTTCTACGTTCTAGATTTCGGGTTCATAGGTAATAGGAAAACAACAGGTGGACCACCTGCTTCTTAGGTAAGCAGGCAGTGAACAGAAATAACTGAATGAAGTGTGTCATTCTCATCACCCTTGACAAGGATATTTCTGTGAGCCCTCTAAAGGGCTTTTCTTTAACCCTGTCTATTAAAGCTGACAGGGTGGGTGGTGATTCCAGCTCTCCTAATAGTGCTCTGCTCCTTGTAGCAGTCACTGCTTCTTTCTCAGACATGTTCAGTTTGGCCCATCAGGTGCTTTCTGTGCACTGGCCAGCTTCTACTCATGGGCACAAAAGGCAGATGATGTCACGTCTGCACCAGGGTGTTTTAGCTTAAGAATCATCTTAGTGATCAAAAGAGGGCAGTTTTTGTTCCTGCATCAAGATTGATCTGCTGGGTGGCCAACACATTTGCCCCAGGCTCTCTGTTCTGAAAAGCTTAGGATTAGATTTCTCCTTCAGTTTCTAATAGTGTTTATTTATTTCTAATGGCATCATTGCGCTTTGTCAGTAGAGCATATGTTAATGTAATACTTGGATAATACAAGTCGATAATTACAAGAGGGAACAAAAGGTCTATTTGCCTACACATGTGTATGTTAGGAAATAAAACTCAGCATTCAGCAAGTAGAACATCAAAAGCAGCTTGGCCTGTAATTGGGTTACATGATGCGACTGACACGAAGTTCTCCTGAGACAGCTCATGCAACTAAGCTTATTCATGGTTTCCTTCAGTCATTAGCTAATGATATCTTGCCCAAATGCCTGTGTGCTCATTCTATATATTTAAGCACAAGTTGTGAGTAAAAGGGTGAGA
Organism: Margarornis squamiger; assembly: GCA_035222235.1. Taxonomy (NCBI): domain Eukaryota; kingdom Metazoa; phylum Chordata; class Aves; order Passeriformes; family Furnariidae; genus Margarornis; species Margarornis squamiger. The sequence goes on from JAWWTY010000158.1 coordinate 30,509,526, forward strand.
ATGCAAAAGTGTTCAGCAGCTGAAGCACGGCTGTAAGAAGTTTGGAGTCAGCACTGAGAGCAAATCACTCTGCACCTTCCAATTCGTATAGTTCTCTGGAAAATGCTAATAAATCCTGCTCCCTGCTAATGTTTGCTATTAATATGTTCAAGTACAAAGCACTGGTGAGAAACTTCTTAGAAATACTTGGATATGTTGATTTCTGTTGACAGGAAAGCTAGTGTAGTACTTTTAGTTAGTTAACAAAACAGAGAAGGAAAAAAGGTCTGGCCAGAAGTAAATGCAAGTGGCTATGGAATCCAGTTCTGATGCTTAGTTTTGCTTTTCTATGACAAAATATGTTTGGATTGTTTGTTGTTTGTTGTTTTTTTTTTAATAAAAAGAATGCATACATCTTTCTTAGATTTGAATATTGAGCACTACTGGCTTTCTTGGTTATTCATGGCAATTTCAGATAAACAATAGATTTGAGCATATGTGAGAAGACAACTTGATTGTTGTATTTCAGTCACTCAGTTATATTGTTGTATTTGGATGTGAAAGCACAGAATTGTGCTATTCTCTTCTTCCTAAATATATAGGATCTGGATTTAATATAATGGAAGGTGTGTTCTGAAGTCAGGTTTTGTCAGGTACTGGTGTTTTCTCAGTCATTTGAGCAACTAGAATACTTCTCTTTGCATAGTACTCTGCAGCAGCAGCTTTACAAGTTCAGAACCATACAGAAGTCAGCAGACCTCCTGTTTGCTTACAGAAAGATGTTTTATCTCTTGGCAATGTTGGTAAATTGTCTTCCCTTTGCTTTAGGCAATATTTACAAAACAGGTACAATTTAAATACTTGCACTGCTGCTCTGCAAGAGCCGTGAAGGTACTACATGTGTGTATAATACATAATGCTTTAGAGAACTGGCTGTTGTACTGCAAACAATATCAGTACGATGGCAGCAAAACTTGCTTTTAAACTTTATTTTGAAGATTGTTTTAGCATAAGAGGAATGAAAAATGTATTATGTAAGGAGTCTCAAAGGGAGATTCTGAATTCAGTACAACTGTTCAAGTCATCTAGCATGCACACAGAATATTTTGACAAATTTCATTCGATTGGTACAGCCACCTGGAAAAGTCCAGTGGCAGTGTGCTGGGATAAGCAGTGACCGAATTTGCAGGTTTCTGTGTTTCAGTCTGGAATAACACTTGAGCAGTTGCTGGGGCACACTGGGAGTTGTGCCATTATCCACTCCAGATAGTACAGCTGGATTGGGGATTCTGTTGCAACGTTGTGCTTTTTCTTCTCTTGCTGTCGCTTTTTTCGTTCCAATGGCTCATGGTTTCAAAACTTGCTTAAAATCCGAGCAAGTTGGAGGATTGTAGTGTCAGTGCTGACCATGCCCTTCCCACGGGAAGCCAAGAGAAGGATGTAGGGGTATGAAGTGTTTTTTCCAGTTGCACAACTCGTGCTGGCTGCACCTTTATTTATCATGGTGATGGCCTCACAACAGAAACGCACGTCCTGGTCCCGAGAGGTGTGATGCTGTCATTCCCTGAGCAGAAATCCCAGCACGGCTCGGCTGTCCCTCGCAGCTGGGCCACAACACTCTCCTTGCACTGGATGGGAGGACTCTTCCCCCAGCACCTCCTGAAATGGTGGATTGGGTTTGTGTTCCTGGGGGTATCTCAGGCTACCTGAAATGTAGACTGGGAATGTTGTCAAAATGTCTGAGCTGCTCCAGGGAGGGTTGTTTTTTGCATTTTAGTGCTCCCTCCTTTTTGGGGATTCTGTCTCTTGAGTTAAGTGTGTGATCACAGCTGGGGTTGCTGCAGTGCTGATACTCAGTCCTGCTACTTACTGAAAATTGATTGATACTCTGTTGCTTGTAGTTACTTTCAATTTTATTGTCAAAGAACTTCCTGTGAATTTCTCCCTCATCTGAGGAAACTTCAGTTTGTTTTAATGCAGAAACCTGGGCTGGGTTCCTGTTTTTTATGTGTAAACCGGGAAGGATGATGGACTAAGACTTGTCATTCATTTATTGGTCATTTCTCTTTGTGAAGATTTGTGTTCAAAGCGAGCTCTGGACTTTTTCATGTAACATTTTTGTTAACATAAGAAGCAAGAACTGTATATGATAGAAGGCAAATAAAAACAAAGAAGCAGCTCATTTTGTTGTGTTGGCTGTGCTGCAAAACAGGAATTAAAGCGTTCAGAGGGAATCCATGAATTTCTTCTCTGTAGTGTTATGATGAGAGTTTTCCAGAGCTCGATCCCATTCCTCCCCCTTGTCCCACAGTCCCCAGGCACACCTGAGCTTCTCCTGAAGTCTTCCAGAACCTGTCTGTCCAGGCTGGAAACACAGGCTCCCTTGCTCAAAACAGAACTGCTTCGGCCGAAAGCCTGGCCGTGGGGTTACTGGGATCTGCACGTACTCACCGTTGTGTTGGGTTGTCACTAAAAAGGGACCCAAACCACTGGCAGCATCTGCCTGAACCCAAGGCCTGGGTAGTCTTTGGCTGTGGTGCAGAGTACATGGATTGTCCATGTTTGTGTTTGTATGACAGTGGGAAGAAAAGGAATAGGAATGTCAAAGATGTGGTAATACAAACTGGCTAATGTAAGCAACTGTTTACAGAATTAACTATTAATTAAGTGTCGAAGGGAACAATGTAGACCAGGAAGAGCAGCTGTGATGAGAGCACCTTTCTTAAACCTGATCTCTGCCTCAGAGCTACTGGTGGTGGGAAAAACAAGGACACTGCATTTGTACCTTCACTGAGGGCTGCTCGAGTGTGACTGCAGGGTTAAGAGGCATTCCTCTGTGGTTAGACCTGACTACAGAGGTGGGGAAAAAGCCCAGACCAACTTGAAATACTAACTTTCCACAGGAGTAGCACAGGCTGTCTGAAGCTGTAAGAATATGGGAGAAATTATGGGAGTATAGTTTATGCCATGGATCTGAGAAGGGCCAGCATTTCCATTAAGAAACAAAAAACTCCAAAACCCCAAACAAATCAAACCCACCCAGCAAACTATTGTTAGAGGTTTTACTTCAGTTGCAAACTGAATGGTTTGGAAAAGCAGTCCAACCTGATTTTGCTTTGGTTCTGGGCTGCTTTTGTATTTCTTACCAGGGTTTAAGTTGCAGTGGCAGATTTCTCAGATTGCTGGAAGGTTCAAAACAAGGGCAGCCTCACAGGTCTGAAAGTGAATACATGGGAGGGGAAGCCCATGGTTGGACTCCTGGGGGAGGGTTTGTGGGGCAAGGGGGATACTGTCCATGTTGAATCCTTGGCAATGATTTATCATTGTGGATTACTCCAGAAGATTGCAGGTCTTGTCCCCTATTGAAACTGTTGAAAACATTGCAGACCCCAGAAATGCCAAGAGAGGAGCTGACAACTAATCCCTGAGGGCAGCTCTGTCCACCCAGGTGGGGTGGAGCAGGTTTGGCTGATGGCCTTCTCCTTCCAGGGCATCTGTAGGTGCTGTGGGCCCACCCAGCTCCGAAGCCCTTCCCAGCACCAACCCTTCCCACAGAGATGCTGGAAGTGAGAGAATCTCCTTTTTATAGCAGTGGGAGCCGTGGCTGTAGGTGGGGTGGCTGGTGAATGCTCAGGTTACTCCGTCAGGCAGACTGTGCAGAGCAGCTGGTGCAGGCTGGGTGCAGAATGCCTGGAGTCAGCTTGGAGCACCAAGGTGCTTCTTCCCACTGTCGAATCATCAGTTTCCCTCCCAGCTCTGCTCTTGCTCTGTGGACATTTGGCTCTGATAGGGCCTTGCATTGCTGTTAGCTGAGCACACCTCACATTTATTTTCCTGCAGTTTGCTGACGTAACTGTGTGTCCTTGCAGGTCCCAGGAGAGGGGACTGCCAGGGGGATTGTGGGTGCAGGGTTATGGTGGTAAAAGGTGAATAAGCAAATGTTTGTTGGTGCACGGGGTTCTGAAAGCCCCTGGACAGCCTGCGTTGAGCAAAGGAATGTGGTTTCCTGGTAGGGTGAATTTAAAATGACTCATCTGTCGGCGGTGCATCCCGGTGCAGACCTTGGCATGAGATCATCCTTGTTCTGCAGCTGGAAAAGCCAACTTCAGACTGCTGCTCCATGCGAACTTTCTAGGCCTGGCTCTCCTCGGTGCCTCTTCCAGAATTCTTGCTTTGTGGAGGTTATTTTTAATGAGTGAAAGGAAGTGGAGCATTGGGACTCAGACTTTGAACTTGTTCCTTTCTGTGTTTTTTGTCTTTATTAGTTTCCTGAAATAATAGCCTTTATTCTCTGAAGTTTCATGGCTTACAGGAATTCTCAGAAATTACTTTTTAAGGGGATACTGTTACATAGAAAACACTGACAATCTGGTTGGTAAAAGAATTAATTCCTAATGAATTAGTATACTAATGTGTACAGAAGCAACATGAAATATTTTTGCAGCTTAAACAACCCTTTAAAAATAGGGTTTCCAACACTTGCACCATATGTCCCCTTATTAAATTCTCCTCTTACTGAATAATGACATTACCCTCTGAATGACAGAGGTGCTTGTTACATGATCTGACTTAGAGATACATCTGGAACTTGGCCCTCGCGGGGTCTCAAAATAGAATGACCGATGCAGGAAGAACTTACTAGAGGACTTGTGAAGGCTCTTAGTACAAACCACTTCCACCCTTGCCAGAGCTTTGACATTGTCCAGTGAGTGTACTCAGACAACACAGGGATTTTTATGTCTTGCTTTTCAGTGTTTTCGTCTTTGTTAAGCTATCCTGTCTTCCCCTCCCCTCCCCCTCAATGTTTACTGAACTGAATCCTCTCTTAGCTGGAAGTGAATATATTTTTCAGTGTGCAGAGTCAGTATCACTTTAGTTAGCCAGGGGAAAGAACAATACCAACAGGCATTGGGTTTCTGATGGGATTAGTCTTCCTTGGAAGTGTTCTTTCAGATGTTATGTATAGCACGAATGTGTTCTGAGAGGTGCTAAGGAAATGCCTCTTGTTTGAACTGGACAAGCTCCATCTGAAGAGGGCAGGCTGGTGGCTGAACGCTGGTGATGCATGCTGAATAAAAAAATCTTGTAAATAGGCAGGTATGTTAAAGCCCAAGTTAGTATTTATGAGAAGAGGGGGTGAAGGCCCTATGTATAAGCAGACCTTTTAGCTCCCTCTCTCCTCCTGCTTGCAGTGTTAGCACCTGCTGTTTGCTGCCCTGCACAAACCTGCGGGGGTCTAAGCTCCTCATACACAGCTGATGCTGCTTTTAGGACAGACCTTCAGGGCAGCTTTTTCTTACCGGGTTTATAGAGCTACCAACATGTGCTATGTGATGTTTTTAACTTCCAGGAAGGCCAGTCGTCAGCGAACGGTCCGTCTCGCGACAGCCCCAAGCAGCTGCCAGCAAGAGAAGGAAACATGGGATACCCCAAGCTCCGGGCTGGCTATATCCCTATTCCAGTCATCCACGAGGGCATCGATGGCAGACAGCAGCACCCGTGTTTCTCTGCCCCGCAGCCCGGGGTGCAGAGGTACAAGACAGAAGCTGTGCCCACCACGGTGCAGGCACAGCCACCTCTCAGGGGGGCCTATTCCGGCCCCGAGTCCCCTCCGAGGGGGCCGGTGGAGGCTGCCCAGGCGGATAAACAATGTGGACAGACACCGGCAGCTGCAGCGGCACAAGCGCCGGCCACACACGGACCCGAGGTAACCGCAGCATTGCTGGGCTCTGTGCGCGCTGGGCTCTCAGCGTTTATGACCTGAATGTCACACGGGTAGCTGATCCTTCAGAAAGCCAGGCTTGCCACAGGATTACATTTTCTCGGTACTTTCAGAGTACTGAAATGCAAAAGTTGCACAGTCACGGTGGCATAGATATGTAGGGGTTTTCTAGAATCGCCTGCTTCAATTCTGGAATGATTCTGCAGACATAAATGCATGTAAAGGACTTCTGCAAAAAGGGGCCTCTGAGCTGAGTCGGTCCAGTAGCATGGGGGGGTTGTTTCAGGGGTTATGCAGGTTCCCTCACAAGTGGAGGATCAAGACAAGTCTCTTGTGTTCCGCACCATGAGTCAAACTGAAGTGAACAAAGTAGGAGAGACAAAAATAAAAGTGTCCAGTCAGCGAACAACCCAGGCCGCTTCAGAAGTTTTTGGCTTCTTAATTTAATATTTCAGTTGTATAAAGTGTAGGAATTTACATATATGCAGATGTAAAAGTGAATTGTAAAGTGGTTTTGTCCCTCAGTGATATGTGAAAATATTTTCAAACTATGAACTTCTTTGAAAAAAGTCACCTTGCTTGTTTTGTGTTTCAGAAGGTAGGATTTTGGTTGGCCTGTTCTCTGGAGAGAACTAGCAAATTGGTATTCTTGTAACATATGGAAATACCGGCCTTATTTTTATTCAAAGTAAGATGAGCAGGAAATTCAGCTTTCACCAAGCTGAAAACATCAGGTCTGTAATTCAGCAGTAGTAGCATCTTGTCTGAAACCTATTTGGAGTCTCAACAAGGTAATTAAAATCCTGTTGGCAGCTTTCTCAGCTGTCTTGACTAATGATGCATTGTCCATGCAGTACCAGGACAAGAAGCTCAGCTTTTCCTTCTTCCAACTCTGTACAGCTTTGTCTTGCCTACAGAGTGGCTTCAGGAATGTCTTCTGTGCCACTTACTGAAGTCCTCAGAGATAACCAGAGAGGACCTTAGAACGGGCTGTTACAAATTTAGGCAGTGCAGTGAGCGTACCAACTGACCAGAGCTGGTGATTTTAAACTGCATGTCACCAAGGCCACTAGTAGTGCCAGTGCTGGGGTCTATAATGCAAACCAGCATTTGTTTATTTCAGGTTGCTGTTTCATGGCCAGCTGAGCAGTTCACCAGCACCAAAAGAGGTTTCTTGTTCCCCTTCTCTCCTGCCTTGCCTGTCCTTCTCTTGCCTTCTGGCTGTGTTGTCCTGCCCTCTCCTCTGCCAGCTCCAGTCAGACCTGGCCTTTCACTGAGATGTGTAACACACCCAGCAGGGGATCAGCTGCTGGAGCTGATGCAGAGTAGGTGAGGTGATGGACTGGTAAAGCAGGAGGTGGGAGGCAGCTGGGGTACAAAGAACCTGCCTTTCCCCAAACTGCAGACCCACAACCTGGAACATGCTGAGAACTGGATTCTGCAGCAGCTCAGCCCAGCACTTGCTTCTCACAGCAGGTCTAAGCTAGTGCAGCTCTTGCTGCTGGTGACAAGGGATTGAGGTGCTGGAAGGTCCAGAAGAGTGGGAGGAAAAAGGAACATTAGCCATTTGTGTATTGCCATAGCCTGATACCAAATTATGTGCTTTAAAAAAACCCCAACAAAACATACAAAATCTGTTAGTGTGACTGGGATCAGAAGTCTAAATGTCGTGTGCCTCTGTTAGGGGTTTGATTTTTGTCTCCAGCTTATAATGTGTTTGCTTAGCTTTAGTTTACCTCAAATTTAACAGGTTTAGACAGGAACAACCATACAAAAGCAGCAAACGTTCTGACTGAGCATCCACTCCCTGCTCATTTGAGGGCTGGGAATGCTGTAGCTCAGGTTTCTACTTGTTATAATGATGCTCTCACAACTACTGTGGTTTGTCTAGTGAGGCCCTGGGCCAAAAACCCAGGGAAATGGAGCCCTTGCATGCCAGAAACACAAGTTCAGTTTCTATGACTGCTTCCCTTTCTCTTTGGAAATGAAAAGTATTGTGAGGACAAAATGGTTAAAATTTACTAATGGGTTTTGTTTTCACGGCAGCCTCAGCCTCCTGGAACATCTGATTCTCCAACAGTTTCCCCTCAGTCCTCTGGCAGACCCAATGCAGGAAGCCATCAGCTTCCTCGTGGTTATATTCCAATTCCTGTGATCCATGAGAATATCCCACGTCAGCCGACACAAGCCTACCATCAGGCCCAGAAGACACACTACCCTGCCCAGCAGAGCGAGTACCAAGCCCACCAACCCGTGTTCCACAAAATCCAGCCAGAGGAGAGGGAGCCCAAGCCAACACGGGCGCAGTCTCCGTTCAGAGTGGCTCAGAGAGGCTCATCGAGTCGGGAGAGTTCACCGGCCAGAGTTACCACCCAGATGCAGCCCCCAGCTCCCATCAGAGTGCAGACAGTTGTAGACAGACCCCAGGTATGTAGAGCGGGGAAGGGAATCACCTGCCAGGGACTGTAGTGTGGCTAGAGCTGGAAAATGAGCTTGTACTAGCACGTACATGAAAGCACATAAAGCAGTCTCCATTTCTAGATTTAAGCAGACTGGAAGATACTGAGATAACTTTAGCAGCAAGTTGCCTTTCCACCCATCAGGATTGTGGAGTCTTTGGATCACTGAAATGTGATTTAAGACACGATTTGATCTCTCGTCAGAGTATAATTTGGTGTAATTACACTGAGGTCACTGATGTTGCATTATGTTTATGAGAAGAAAAGCAGGTCCATGGCATTTGTGACATCTCTGTAAATACACTTCACTGATGTCTCAGAGCCATTTAGGGATAGCAGCAGATGCACAAAGTAATTTTAGCTATGAAGAAAAAGGGTCAGCAAAATGTAGTCTTAGAGCTTTTCATTCTTCCAACTTGAAGCATCTCTTGGTTGTAGAACCTGTTGCTCATAGAGCACTTTTTCCATGTTAAAATTCTTACTAAAACTGCAGTTAAAGACTGCCAGGAATTAGACAGCTGTGAGTGTGTGGAAGGGGGCATGTACAGAAACAAGCCTTGATTGCCTCTCTGGAGAGATTTCACATGAAAAATGAGAAGAGCAGAATTAGGTTAATATATTTGAAAACCCAGGTGCTAGGATAAAACAAGGAAGACTTCAGGTTTAATGGCATCTTTTAGGTCATAATGCTAATTCATTTTTGTGGGTGAGAGTTTGCACTCCCTAAGCAATTTTTATGCTTGGTGGGTAGTAACAGATTGTTAGTGCAGGCCACTTACTTATTTGATTCAAATAAAATATAGATATTTTATTTCAGCTATCTAAATCCAGGGGAGCTGGATTTAGTGTTTTTCAGAATCACTGTACATGTGCACAAACAAGTGAAGTGGGTGTCAGGGGAAGGAAGGCACAGATCTCACAAAGTGTGGTTTTCTGCTAAGATTTCAGAACTAATCTCAATTTCAAGAGGTTTCTCGTTTGATGACATAGATCTGGAGTAATCCCAAGGGTTGTCTCTAATCACTACAGTATAATAAGATTGACACAGTAACCTCTGCATGTAAATATGCTAAATATAAAATCAGTAAAAATAAGCACCAGCAAAAAAAGGAATGTCCTGACCACAGGAACAGGACAAAAATAGCCCAAAATGTGACTAAAACTCAAAGTAGTTGTATTGTCAAGAAAAGTGAGCTCTCAATTACTGACACAGAGGGTGAAATGAGCTGCAACAGATCTTACTGACTTAAGTCAGGTGAAGGCTTTGCTCTATGGTCCTATCTTATAAAACTGCTCATGGGGCTGATTTTATTGAGCACAGGCAGGATTTAGTGTGTTGAAGTTTAATGTTTCTGAGAGCTGATTTGTGCTTGTAGTCTGCAATAGCTTGAAAATGCTTTTCAGCACAGTGCTGTTTTTTAGTTTAAAGCAGTAAAATTCAGCAATGCACAGGAAAGATTAATCATCTCATGTGTGTGAAAATTGCAGTGCTAGGAGTACAGAAAACTGGGTGTTAGATTACTTGTTCTTTAGAAGGAATTAAGGAGCTTTGTGTCTCAACACAAAACTTGCCTTGCTCACCAGGTTTCTCAGCAACAAGTCCCTCCTCAAGAGCCACCAAGACCGCCCCCTCCAGCTGAAATCAAGCCTGAGAACAAGGCAGCCCCGCCACCTGAAACTGAGGCACCGTCAACATATATCCCAATTCAGGTCACCCACCAAGAACCAGATCCTAAGCTACCACCCCAGAAGCCTCCAGCCATGGCAGAGAAAGCTGATAAAAAGGCTCCTTCCCCTGCTAAGGTTGTTCCCCCACAGGAAAGGCCTCCTTCTGAAGAAGCGCCGCCGCCACCGAAGACAATGGAAACAGGAGAACCTCAAAAGCATCCTGGTGTTTTGAAAGTGGAAGCAATTCTGGAGAAAGTACAAATGCTTGAGCAGGCAGTTAACTCCTTTGAAGGCAAGAAAACTGACAAAAAGTACTTGATGATTGAAGAGTATTTGACCAAAGAGTTGCTAGCCCTAGACTCAGTGGACCCTGAGGGTCGTGCGGATGTGCGCCAGGCCAGGAGAGATGGTGTAAGGAAGGTCCAGACCATTTTGGAAAAACTTGAACAGAAAGCAGAAGACGTCCCAGAACCTGTTCAAGTTGATGGACTTCAGCCAAATTGTCCAGAGCCTAAGCCACCACAGGAAATAATGGAGATTGAACCTGTGATAGTCAAGAGCAAGGGAGATACCAGTAATAAAAATGCTAAAGAGGAAACCAAAATGGAAAGACATCAGCCTGAACCTAAGGAAGAAGTGTTTACCAATCTTGCTACTACGACAAACACATCTAATAACCCAACTGAACCGTAGCTACGTGCTGAAATTAAAATCTCTCAGACTTTATAACTTAAAGTGTGTTTAAGTGAATTTTAAGTTGCATGCATTTCCAGAGCTCTTTTCAACTGGTTTTAATCAACATAGCAGCTTGGGACACAGTAAACACTTTGTGGGGAAAGAAGGGAGCTAGAAAGAAAGTAATGCATTTATCCTTTATTCTTACACTATGTAAAAGACATGTTTCAAAAATAAACCCTGTACATTAATTGCTTTTAGATCAGCTGAGTGGGAAAAAAACAAACTACTTCAGGGTTAATATTGATGCGTGTTGTTTAGGGTGTATTCTTTTGCAGGTGATTTTTGTAAAATCAGTGGCCTGCATAGTCAGAATACCAGTCCTCCTATAAGTATAGCCACTCTTAACAGTAATGTTTTTATTTTTAATGTTCACAGTTGGGCACTTTAAGTAATGATGGATAGAAAGTGTGTAAGAAACTGTAGGGATATTTATATGTGTGCAGGACTTCAATGCTATATTTTAAGAGGGAAATAAAATAATATGGAAGCCTAACTTAGTCTTGTGATTTTATAAGCTGGAAATGTAAAGGCAGTAATTGGTTTAAATACACTCTTCTAAACACAGATTTGTTAATGCAGCATTGTAGTTGAAGTCTGACAACTGTCCTCTCATCAAGACCAAAATGTGCCTTTCTCTATTCCCTTCCTCCCTTTTGATGTTGTTGCTGTATCACATCTATGGATTAAGGAAGGAATTTGGCTTAGCATTTCCCTCTCTCTCCAGGAGTCACCATTTCACAGGAATGTTTATAACATTGAGATCTGTATCTGCTGCAGTTGTTTTGCAGAAATTTACAGTCATCAGTTGTTAACAGCTACTTCTAAATTTCCAGCCAAACATCCTTTGTGTTCATAGGGCCAATGTGATTCCTTTCATTTTGTGAATAGTTGAAGAAATACCTTGTTCTAAGTGATAATGTGTTACCTTCATCAAGGGACATCAAACATACTTCAGGTTCATCCACATCAAATGAAAGAAGCAGAGCCAGACCAGTGCAGAATGAGTGCAAGGGAGGAAGGGGTCCTAACCAAACTCCAGAAGTTACTCTTGATTTACATTTGTAAAATTAACAAATCTTTTTTTACCTGATAGCAGATTTACAGCATAGGAGGAAAGCTTCAATATAGCTGCTCAAGGCAATTGGCTCCTTACTGAACTGCACTCTGAATCATGAAAGTGGATTGAAAATTGGGTTTAAACCCATCTGGAAATCTACTTTTTAAGAGGCAGGTTGAGAGTCATCATTGAGAACTGTCACTCTTTAAAATAACAATATAGCATGTAAATTGTGCTGCAACGTGTTTTTGAAATAACAGCTGGACTGTGAATTGTCTGCTTAGTTGTAGGTAGAAGGGTGATGCTTCTTTTAGTTTCATTTTGATAGTCAACATCATCATGTAAGAATACACAATGTCTTGTAACCTTTTGGCTCCCCCAGCTTTGAGAACAGCATTATAGGCATTCTAGCAAAGAGGTGTGAAAGTTCATCTGCCTGCATGATTCTTGCATGAACTCACTTCAGTGACATATTGCTCATGCAGGATTACATTTCAGTTGAGGACACACATCCCTGACATCATGTAACAAAAATACTTAAATTGAGGCAAATCAGCTCTGGGTTCTTAGAACTGAGCTTACAAAGCAAAGTCTGGGAGGCAGGAGGCCCAATCTCTGCATGGCTTTGCTTAGTAGTCCACTAAAATAATCCAGATCAAAACCACCTCATTAGCTGAAGTGCCACTGTACAAATTAAGATTATAGTCTTAAAAATGTACTATTTACAGGAAGTTAAACAGGTGCTAGCTTTTTTAAATGTCATCTCCTGCTAATGGAGCCTGATTCATGTTATACTATTCAGTGTTAGTCAGAGTAGGTGGAGTCAAATTTAATTACAACTGATGGGGTTCTTTTTAAAAAGCAAAGCTGGAGGTAGAGCTACACTCTGCCAAGTGGTACTGTGAAAGTTGATTAGTGAAGTCAGTGATACTACTGCAGAATTACAACTGAAAATGAAGTGGGGTTTCATGATCTGGCCTAATAAGGGAAAGTACATTTGGCTGCCCTGGAGCTGCCGAGCTGGAAGACTGCTGCTCTGAGTCATAGTCTCTCTTTGTTTCCTCTGTTGCTCAAGACTAAACTGTGCCCAGTCCAGCATATATGTCTTGACACATCAGCATAGCTACAAATTCTGCACAAGGGCTGGGAGGAGGGAGCAACCAAGGAGGAAGCAGCTGAAGATTCCCACCCATTCCCTGTAAGCTCCTGACCTATTCTTTGCAGAGCCTGTTTGCTTCCTTATGTTGGTACCAACGATGGGAAGAGCTGGTAGAAAAGAGGATGAAGATTCTTCATTAACTTGTATTTTTGCAGTATGGTGCTGGCTGGTCTGTGGCTTGACCTGGGTAACTTGGCTTTGAAACTCAGGTAGAAAATAGTTAGGGTTTTACTATTCATGATGAGAATGATGTTACATCACATTGCTTTTCACATACAGCTGTGCACAGCAAACAGCAAATGTGCTGTTGAATGCAAGATGATCAAATACAAGGTGCATTTGCAGAGTCATTTAAAAAAAATGGAATAAATGTCAAGCATTGAATTTATTCAAGAAGCAAACAATCCCCAAGTCAGTGAAAGGCACTGTTTCAGCTCATTTAAAAGTAGCAAGCAGGATATGGAAAGACTGTACATGGAAGCACAGTACAAGCTTGGTCTGTTTTCTGAGTGCACTATCTTGTCCAGCTAGTGATATTTTAAATGCCAGTAGTGGCTTGTTCTCTATATTTAAACTCTCACAGCAGCAAGGCATTGTGTTTCCTATAAATATAGCATTTTGACTATTTATTTACACACAGCCAAATCATACCCTGCCCTGAGGAAGGTGCAGCAGATATTTACATTGCCACCCAGAACATGCTGACAGGCCTGTGCACTCTGATTCCTCCCTTTTTCCAGTTGGAGTTACAAGCCCTTTTTATCTGGAATATGTTTTACCTCCAACTTTATGTTAGCTCAGCTGTGTTTGCAGACAAGTTGGGGAAGGGAAGGAGTACAGATCCAACTCCACCCAGGAGGCAGGAAAGCAGCAGAGCAGTGTGTAGAGGGAGGTCATGCCCCTGCACTCCAACAGCAATGTATAGCTGCTGAACAGGACAAATCTCAATCAAGGTATGCTTATGAGAATGTTTTAATTTGCCAGGTCCCTCCTTAGATGTGTATGTATCGATCACTTTAAATATGCAGGCAACCAAACAGAAGGCACTACTGCATCATGGACTTAAGATATACAGAAATGTGTGGGCAATATGGGCTTAGACTAAGGACTAGTCACGGACAGTAATTTCTGTGCTTTTGGTCCTGTTGTGTTGAAGAAATATAAAGCAAGTGTTTTAGCAAACAAATTTAGATGCTGTTTAATACCATATAAATCTTTGGGTTGGTTAGAAAAAACTATCAGTAACACAGTTTCTCTTGCAGAAACCAATCCATCCCTTTTGAGCCATATGGATAAAGGAAGCCTTTAGAAAAAACTAACCTGAGCTCAGTGTTTGCTGTAAAATACAGATTGAAGCCAGACGTTAACCCTATAAAATACCATTTCCTGGAGCCTTAACATAAATATTGACACTCAAAAGCCAAATTTCTCTCGATATCTATAATATTGTCATTAATATGAACACAATCATTTTAGCAATAGATGCAATTATTGTCATCATCACCTTCTATTTATGTAGCTAGAAGTATTGTAATGGTACAGGAGAGCCAAAGGAACGAGTGTGTTCTTTTTTGTCTTAAAGCATTTGTTTAAAGATAAATGGGTGACACTGAGATACCTTAGCCTTGCTGCACAAAGGAATAGCCTTTTATACTGGATAATTTGGGTTTCCAAGCTCAACACAAACAGCACATCCTTGGTGTTGTGTATGGAATCAATCTCCACGCCCGGGAACCACAAAGTCCACGCTGTGTAACACTAGAGACCAATGTAATTGTATGCCAGCCCCTGCAATCCAAGGCAAGAGTTATTTTAAGATGGGCAAGAAGCTGGTTACAAAGCAGGGGAACATACCAATTCTCAGGTCAAATACCTTTCCAGAATTTATAAATACGCAATTTTAAAAAATGAAGAGGCTGGTTCAGTGGTTTCCTACTGGAATTTCTGGTGGAATTTCCACTGCTCTCTACAGGAGCTGGAAATCTGCATGAAAGGAACAGTCTTTAGTCTCCACATGTCTCTGCACCAGCAAACTACAGGGCAAGCAAAAGTGGAGGACCTCACATTAAATTTCAGACTATAAGAAGAAAAGTGCATTTGCCACACATTTTAGAAAATAATTCCAAAGGGCACTGATCTGTAAAGACACACTTCATGTGTCAGAATTAAACATGGAATATGGAGCTCTTTAGTTCTTTACATTTGACATCTATTCAAGGAATGTGCAGTGTTCTCTGACATGTTCACAACAAACACAAAAATCACAGATAAGAGTTTGCGCTAATGGATAACATTGTTGGAAGTCTTGATAAAAAGGCTGGGGATAGAGCAGAAATGAAAATAATTAGCTTCTCCTAATGAAATATGGTACCTATTCTAGGAATGAGGTGAGCAGGCAAGAAAATGTAACAAACTACTTCCTACTGCTTCTCTTACTTTTCATATCTTCTCAGTGTATAGATGATCTGTATGCAGGTCTGTTCAGCTCCCTCACAAATAGAAAATTATTTTTAAAAATGGGGGGTTATCTGAGTTTTAAAACAGTAAAAGAAATACACTGAATTTAGCAACAAAGGGGTATGGATTTGAGCTTGGCTTTACTGTATTTCTACAGCCCCTGACAGCGACCAGATGAGATTTGCAAAATCATCTAGGTGAGTTACTTGAAGCCGTGATTTATTGCTTTTCATCATTTGGTGAACTTCAAGTTCCCATCCATTCCTGTCTTGTCAGGAAAGCTCAGCTCCTTCCATTTGCAGAAATGAGCAATGTCTGGAATAATTCCCTTACACATTTCCCACAAGGTTGGCAGGCAGATAAAGTGTTGTCTGCAGCCCATATAGATCTGTGGCAAAGAACAGGAGTCATCAGCACTCTCTTGCCTCTCCAGGTTCACAGCTCAGAGTGTAGAATCTGTTAGTAAGAGCTGTAACTTTAAACCCAAGTGAGTTTTTCTATTTTATTTGAATAAAAATGAGATTAGACCAAGAACAATCTAAAGCAGTGTTGGCCAGTGGCCAAAAATACAGCGATTTTTACTTCCGAAGAACTGATGAAGTGATGACACACACCCCTAAGCAGGCATTTCAGTAGGTGTTAGTGAGCACTTGGTCCCCAGGACCTTCCCTCAGTTTCACCATTAACGATGAGGTCGGTCTCATTCCTGCCCTCCACAAATGCCTTTCAAACGACCAGGAAATGTTCCTTTCCCCTGGCCAATTACATATTAGGAAAGAGTGAGGTAGAGCAGATTTGGATGTGAAAATTTCTCTGAACAATGTAGTGACTTTGGAACTTGATCCTGAGCCATTAAAATCAAATGGTTATCAAAATTTCTGCATGCTTGCACAACCAGTATCAAGCCAGCTCTTAAGATGGAACATGCCCAGAAGCATGAAGACAAGAATGAAGGTAAGTCAATCCAAACTGGGCTTCTGTCCAGCAAAAAGACTGAAATAAAATGATTTACTTCAAAACTTTGGAAATCTGGGCTATGTACCTATGGCAGATGAAAGCATCTGCTGATGCTGAAAGTGCACAGAAGCACTACCAAATTTTAAATGGGCTCATTTAAGTATTTTATTAGTTTTGAAGATTGTAACTAGCAGTGCATCCTGACAAAGATTAAATCTTGTACATCAGAGGTATTTTATAATTCTTAACAGTAGTTTCTTCAATATGCTACTCTGTGAATAAAAAAGTATCAGGACTGAAATGTAACTATGGATATATTAGATTACACTAAATAAAGGATATAAGGTAGGGTTGGATAACAATATCATAAACAAATATTGCTGCCTAGAAACAGCTGGCATAGACACATTAAAATATTTAAGGTACCTTTCATATTAACTACCTAGCAACAAGTCCCTGATTACTTCAAGGAAAATAGGCACTACTAGGGAAGGCAGGAATCATAGCAATTATTATTGTTATACTTCTTTTCTCCCAGTAACAATTAGACACATAGCTCTTATTATATAACATACAATTACATGCATAGGGAATCCCTGCCTTAAATAGTTTGTGCTTGACTACACTAAGAAACGATAGACAGCTGTGGAATTACAGGAGACATATTTGATAGAGCCGAGGAACTGGCTCTCTGCATCACTAAGTTCCAGTTCCTCCTCTGCCTCTGATTTACAGTGTGACCACAACAACACCCTTGTGTCCACACATCCCTATTGAGCTGCTTGCAGTGATAAGGTCGCTGTGGCACAGCACAGGCAAACCCAGTCAGAGGCACCTTACACAACGTTGTCATTTGACAAGAGAACCAGGACAGGAGGTGAGTCTTGCTTCCCTTGATGCTGCTCATGTCACTTAATCCAATTCATGTTACTCCCACAGTGATTTACGGTGCCCTCGGCAGGGGTCACAGCTTGGCCCCGCTGCCTCCTGCTCCACCATCGGGTGTTCCCAGCATAGGAGCCTGAAGGCAGAACTTCCTCCTGCTGTGTTTGTAAATCACTGAAAGGACTGTGATGGAAAATGGTTTCCTGTGATGGTTGAGAGAACTTTCTCATCTTGCATGTGCTCATTACAGCAGTGAGTAAACATGTTGGCACGATGCTTTCCTGCTGTGGCGGCAGGCTCTGGGTCATGCCTGCATTCTTGTGATTTCTTTTCAAAGCTTGTAAAAGGTGACAGGTTAATGCAGGTGTGCAGCGTGTTGGAGGCCTTGGGTTCCTGATGTTCTAGTTATAGCAAACATTGACACAACCACTATTTT
Organism: Margarornis squamiger; assembly: GCA_035222235.1. Lineage (NCBI taxonomy): Eukaryota > Metazoa > Chordata > Aves > Passeriformes > Furnariidae > Margarornis > Margarornis squamiger. Next base: position 30,527,043 of record JAWWTY010000158.1, read on the forward strand.
AACAGCCAGAATACTTTCAGATTTGGCTTCCAAACTGGGTTTTGTAGAACTGTACTTGTACGTGACACTCTCAAGCTTCCCATAAAACCAATAAACATTTCCAGTCCAGTATCTACATTAAGACAGTAATCTCCTAGCACCGGCATTACAGTTTTTTATACAGTTAGTTTACAAACCCCAAAGAAAGCCCTTGGCTCGCCTCTGTACCTCTTTATTCCACAACCACAACTCTAATCCTCATTCCACAGCTTAACTTTGCCAACGTGAAGAAAAGGGGCAACCGCAGCTTTATTATTAAACCCGGCATGCCCTGGGTCATTTTGTACGGTGAGAGAATTGCCTTTCTCAGGGCCACCTGACACAGTTACGGTTCTGCAGGTGGCAAAGCCGGCCCAATGGCTCATCGCAGGCGATGACAGGCTCTCCCCAGCTGCAGGTACGAAGGAGGATGCAGGGCTTGGCCAGCAGGGGGCAGCAGCGCCCCGCGGATGGCGGTCAGAGACAGCGCTTTTATAGGAAAACGGGAATAGGGTATGGAAAAATCCCACCTGAGACCAGCACAAAGAGCAGGGGCAGTCACTGTCTGGCACTCCTGGCCAGAGCAGGTAATGTTTATATCAGTCGTATGGCACAGGAGCATCATTTTCAGCTCGGTACAAGCGTTTATCTTATTAGTGTAGCAAGAGATGGCTGAAACCCTTCAGACCCCAAAACTGAAAAACATGATTGGGAGTTAAGGAGTTCCAGTACATTGTATCAGTGATTTTATCTTGTATGGCACTGGGAAGCTCTGGGTGAGGTTTCTTTTTAGAAAAGTGTCGCTTCAAGTGGAAGGTTGAAACAAACACCTCCAGAGGTCCTTTATAACCGGCATGGGTACATCTATACTTCAATTTTTCAAAGACCCATTTTAAAGGAACAAGATATTAATATCACAATCAATTATTCAGTAAACCTCTCTTTTGTTGAGGGTGCTATTTGTCCAAGCCAGCCCAGGTCAGAATTCATAAAAGCCACTGAAGATAAAAGCCCTGAGATGCAGTGGTTGCATATCATTCAAAGTGACTTATGTCAACAACAAAAGCTGCCAAGGAGTCACAACCACCTGACTCTAAGGATTCTCCAGTCTTTCTGATGTAATAGCAGCCTTCTCTTCAACAAATTGGACTGTAAGAAGAGGATATGTAAAGCATAGAGCAAAAATTGGTCTTCGTATATGAAGTGCTGTCCACACAAATTAATCCTATTATCACAGTTGTTGGGGATTATTTTTCAGCTAATTTCCAACTCAGGGAACTTTGCATGCTCTTCTGTGTACTTATGTAGTATTTTAATTACATGATTCCAAAGTGCATTCCAGTAATATAATACTCCATGTGTATAGGTCATGTAAAGTAGCACAGAAAATTATTTGTAGTGTCAGTATAACCCAATGGTGTTGATTCCCAGTGCTTCCCAAATCCTTTTCCCAAAGGCATTATAGAGCTGCAGCAGGATGTATGTTTTTTATTATATCTTTTATAAACTGAATCCAAATACATTAAACAAAACTGATACTTCAAATTACATACTCCAACTGAGAATCAAATCTGTGACCAGAGTTGGTTTTGTTAGTGTTAAATTGCATTTGTTTTGGATGCTGTGTTTGATTAAGAGTAGGGCAGTAGCATCTATTTTTAAGATTGTTAGCAAATTTAACTAGAGTCTGTGTTTATCTTTTTCTCTGTAATTAACATTGCAGCTTGAGGCAAATCAAATGAGCCAAACAGAACAATTGCATGTGTAATGCACCAGTTGGTCTCAGAAACCTCATTTCGAACTGTTTTAGTTGAGCAGAAAAGTTATTTGGGGACTTGTTCATATTTTGCTTTCTCTGTTTTTTTCGTGGTAGGATTTTTTTTGGGGTGGAGCTTTTTTTGCACATTCAGAGCTGCTCATTCTGTGAAGAAGTATGGCTGAGGGGGGGAAATAGAATGCCAGCCTTTTTTCTCTTTTTTCCTATTCTCTGTATCAACATTTTTCCTTACATTGCTTAAAGCAGCTGCCTACTGAAAAAAACCCAAACAAAACATGGCTAAATGGCATGGAAAGAAACAAAGCTCCTAGGAAGGAGGCTTTCTTTTCTTAATTAAAGCAATAAATTGGGAGGCTCAGGCCCAAGCGTTCTGATGAAGCATTTACAGGCTTAAGAAGTGCTAGAATCCATTGACCTGAAATGTGACAATCCTCCCATTTCTCAGGTGGATTTGGATTCTAAGTTCAATTGACACATCATTTATGATGAGGCAAGTTCAAATTAAATAACCTCACAAAAGCTGCACACAGGACATGACACCATGACCATCATTCTGAAGACTCAGAACCCAACCAGAAGCAGCACAGAAAGCAAAGAGGGTTAAGTAGGATGAGTGTTGCAATTTCTTGTAGCTGGCAAGTATTTGTAGTTCTGTGGTGTTGCTACACCCGGGAAGAGGTTTCTACTACTCCTTGACAGAAACATGCAGGAGACAAGAAAGAGTGGGAGATGGATGAAAAGAAGGTTAAGGAAAAGTGAAGATGGGCAAACAGACTGAGATTCAAAAAAATAAGATTGCAACAGACATCATAGGCTGAGAAGAGAAAGAAATCACATTACCTCATTCCTTCCCTGCCTAACCTGTTCTTAAACACTAGTGGTGGATATTGCTCAGCTAATGTCACTGAGCAGTCTATTCCCATGCTTAATTATCCAAAGGCTTTGTTTCTGTCTAACTCATTCTTCCTGTGATTATGCTCACTACTTTTTGTATTTTCTGGGATAAGACCTTAAAAAGACTCAGAGAGGATCTTTTCAATGTGTATAAATGCCTGATGGGAGGAAAAAAAGAGGCTGGGGCCAGACTCTTCTCAGGTGTATCCAGTGAAAGCACAAGAGGAAATGGTCACAAACTGAAATACAAGGAATTACACTTAAAGTTAAGATTTACTTTTTTTTTCACTCTGAGAGTGGCCAACCACTGGCACAGGTTGGCCAGAGCAGGCACGGGGTCACTATTTTTGGAGACACTCAAGCTCCACTGGACATGAACCTGGGCTGTGAACAGAGGGGTTGGACCACAGGTACCTTTCAACCTCCACTGTTCTATGATTCAGTGACAGTGGACAAAGAAACCATTTATTCTTGTCCTCTTTCCAGCAATTCTTATGTATTTCAAGACTGTTTTCCTGTTTCCCACGAGAAACTCATCTAAAGAATCCTAATTCTTCAAATCATAAATCACAGCTTCTAAAATTCAGATTACCCTTGCTTTCCTTCAGCCTGTTTTCTGTTGATAATTCTTGAAATGATTGTATCAGACCAAATATAGTGTTCCCACTGAAGGCTGACTCATAATACAGTAAAAGGATTACTGCATAGGTCTTACGTATAATGCTCCTGTGTACTCATTGTAGCATAACTGGATTATTTTTTTACTCTTTTGTTACTGGTTTCTTGATCAATTTATGGTCTAGGATTACCCCAGAACTCCTGGTTAACCAGCTGTTCCTGTGCTTGTATTTATACAGATGATAATTGCTCTTGGAAGTTTTTCTCTTGCCAGACATTTAATTTGTTTCAGGTAATTTATTCAACTCACCACAATAATTTCATAATGGAATCCCAATACCCAGTGGGCTTTCTGACCCTTCTAGCCTGATAAATTTGCTATGTACACTTGTTATTACATTATTTGAGCCATTGATAGAGATATAGGATAGTACCAAACTTGTGTGCTAACCATTAGTAACCACCCTACAGGAGAAAATTCCCAATTATTAGGACTGTGGTGGTGTCATAACTCAGCTGTATTTCCTTAGATAGTTATGGGAAAATCAGAAGGAACAGGATCAGAGGTCATATTAAGTGCAAATACACATTATTGCCCAGGACTGCTAGGCTGTCATGAAGAAGAAAGGATGTTGATTCAATCCCACATTTTTTTTGTTAATTGCTTCTGAACACTTTGTTGTCTTGCTCATACTTGAAAGAAAATACTTTGAGTATTCTTTTCTATTTTTTTTTTTTTTTCATTTACAAAAAGGGTCGGGCTGATCTAAAATTCTGTGAGCCTTCCTTCTTCCCCTTTGTTAAGGTCAGGATGGTGGCACAGATTCCATAATATATATAAAGCTGTAGCCTCCCATTGGTCTCACTGGAAAACAATAGTAAATTAGAAGCCCAAATACTTTTCCTGCTTTCTGGGGAAGATGATGAGCTTTCCAGCTTATCCTCTCTTAGCTTTGAATGATCAATACTTACTTCTCCAAGGTTATCATGTCTCCCTCCACCTGGTCCTACCGGACTGGTGACGTACTGTAGGCTCCTGAAAGAACAACACATGCTTGTAATTTTTCCCCTCAATAATTACTCAGAGATAGATCTACTTCCTCCTACATCCTACGTGGTGTAATTGTGTATATGACAGCCTTAGGTTGCCCTAAAAATGAAATGGTGACTTGCAATTCTTTGTGTGCCTCTTCCCCCAAAGAGGTGACTGACTATTTATATGTAGTTTCTAGGATATTTTAGAATTTTCTTTAGGAGTGGCTTTGACCTTTTCTGAGAAACATCTGGTAAAGCTGAGTCATCTGTGCAGCTACATATCTGTCATAGTGTTATAGCTCTCTTGATTTATCACACATAGTCATGCAGCTAGGGTGTAAAGCTGTTATAGAAATGCAGTATTAAATTGTTCAGGTAGATAGATAGATAGATAGATAGATAGATAGATAGATGCTGTAACATAATTAAAATGTCAAACAAAGTGAAAAGCACATTGCCAAGTGTTACACATGGCTCTGATTCCACTTTATCTACCCCAGTCTTGCTTCTCAGTGGCATTCCCCTCCACAAATGTAAATTCTGAGTCCAAAAACAGCACAGAACTTCCCTGATTTGTCTGAGCTGTGATCGTACATAAACTTTATTTTATTATTATTTCCATAAAAGATAAAACTTGCTTTCACTTATCGGCATATAAATATGAATGTAAACTTTCTCACTATAGGAGTTTTAAACATTTTACATGTGTGGATATAGTCAGTCTCTAACACTTCTGCACAGCAGGGAACAAATGCTACCTTTAGTCATATATGCAAAAGGGAGGTACCTTGTTATTTATTCAAGGACAAGGACTCAGATTTTCTGATTTTCAGTCCTCTTCAGCTTCATGTCTGTTCCTCCCTAGGTTTTACAATGACCTACATATCATTCCACAATAAATGCAAAGCCAGCAATAAACACTTTTAGCCTGTATATACCAATGTTCATCTACCCCAGTTACTCAAGTATAGAACATATAATCTCACAGGAAAATGAAGTTCTTTTAATCTTCTGGTTTAGCCCTTTGAGAGTCATAAGAATTCTAATTACTGGTACAGTACTTAACTGAGCATCAAGAGCTTGAAGATTGCAAAATCTATACAGGACTCTTTTATCCACATGCCACAGATGAAGGAAAAGCTGGTAAGTGCTTTTTGACCTAAATTATTGCCTAGCAGCTAGAGATTCTGCTCTTGGGAGGAAAGGGTTCAGTGTCACTCTTCAAATGTCATACATCCCTACTCCTCTTTTGAGTATTGAGATGTGTATCTGCAGTGTAAATGTAGCGTTACATAGAGGCTGAGGTTCTGTAAACGCAAGTTTCATTAGAGAGCAGTGGGTACATGTGTCACTAAGGTTTAATTATGGCTCTGTCTGTCTGTCAGAATAACTTTACTACCAATGTTAAAAACAATCACCTCTTCAGCCATCAGCTGCGTGCTGGTGAATTGGGGTGAGATACAACAAGGCCCACAAAAGACCACTTACTGTTCCAGCTCATGTCATTTGGGAAGGTGATGGCCACTGGAAAAGCTCCTTTAGATGGCAACCTCTGAGTGTCACCACAGGGCTCGGTTGCTCTAAGTATGACATGAAGTGGATTCCTTATAGTTGAAAAAAACCAGGAGATGCACTCCAGGACTGCCTCTGATGTGCTCCGGTTGCTAAGGGGTCTGTAGGACAAAACTAGACCTAATCTTAAATAAAGCCCCTGGAATGTGGATAATTCAGAAGCTGGATCCTTAGTGCCAGCTGTTTAGTTCTCCAAATCCTTTCCTATCCTATAGCTCTGCTTCCTAAAGTAGGAGTGGTTGACTTTAGTGTATTCCTAATGTAGACATGATCAGATTCTGCTTGGCAACTCAGAGGGAGTTGCCAAGTGAGTGACACTAAAGTAAGTCCTGACCCTAAAAGATTTGGCTTCTTCTGTTCAATAAGCACCAGGTAGGAGCACTATTACTCCAATGACTGTGATCTGGAGTCCAGTTTCATAAACAGGGTTTTAGTAGGTTATTCTGCAACTGCAAATTCAGTTCACAATATGCTGCACAAACGCTTGTGGCTATCCAGTGCAGGCATGGTACAGGAATAGAAACACACAGCTGGGGAGGAGGAAAGGATTATTTAAGCTGGCTTTAGCAGTATTGTTGCTGAATCTCACAGCATGGCAAACCTTACTCTGAGAAGTTCCCTCTGGAACAACTTCTGGGATAAGGAAAAGGGAATTTGACCCCAAGTTAATATATTGCATAGCCTTTTTTCTGCAGCTACACAGGTACATGTGCTATTTAAAAAACATGTTAGTCATGATACAAAGAATGAAGCCAACCAGAGTGATATCATATAAATAATTGGTATTACAGCTTTATTAATTGAATGGAATACTAAAGTATGTTTTCCATTCCAACTTGGTAATGCTGAAATCCTGGAATGCAGACACCATTGGCTTCCAAGCTGATCAATAATATCTTGTGATCTGATGTTCCCATCCCTTAAACATCTCATTTTGTTATTGACTTTGACTTTGATAAGGGTTCTGAATCTCTGGAATCTGAAGAGACATTATGCTCTGGCTTTGCACAGTACCTGGCACAGTGGGGATCCTTATCCCTGGGCATGGCACTAGTGTAAACAATGCATAATAATTCTTAAATATTGTATAAAGTAATAAGTGCCAGGAGAATGTGGAGCCAAAGGGAAATTATTTAACACACCCCTCCCCTCCCCCCCCCCCCCTTTTCCTGCATTTATTTCCATCCCTTAAAACTGACATATTTTTGCACTGAATAACTAATACATTTCCTTTTCCTATGACAGCCAAAACCAGTGAAAAGTGACAAAAAGAAACGTTTAACACTTCAATACTTGGCAACTATTGCTGTTCTTCCAGCGTTATTTGATGCTTGGCCTCAGCTGCATTCACAGCACATGAAGTTAGTTATGCAAAGAATGGATTACAGATATTTTGCTATTTTTCCTATTTTACTACCTAATTGCTGAAATACTAAGAAACTGAGTAGTCATATTCAGAAACAGAGACAGAAAGTATGATAAATCTTGAGGGAAAAGCTAGATTCAGTGGATCCTGCTAATATTAAGAAGATAATGATGTTTTTTATTTCTATAATATTAAAATAGGAAAGAAAATAAATCAGGGGAAGTAAAGCAACTTCCAAGAAAGCTACCTACAAAATTGATTCAAATTGGTTAAATGGTATGAGCAAAAAAACCCCACTTCTAAAAATCTTTTTTTCCAGAAGATGAATTAGACTGCAGGGATCCAGAAATTTTATGTTTCATCTTTTCTAAAGACAAAAGTTTGGGTTTTTTTAATGTGAATTATTTTGCTCTTAAAAAACCTAACTTAAATTAAGAGTAAAGAAAGTGAGGCAAGCTCTTCCATAGGGTAATAAAACCATTAACTTTCTCAAGCGTTTTTAAAATCTTATTTTACTGAATATATCTTCAATGAGTTACTAATGGATTTCCATCCCATTTGTCATTAAATTTATTCTGCTCCACTCCCAAGACACAGAGCTGAATACTCTAGGACCACCACCAAGACAAAATTATCTTTGAAATACTTCCATAGAAGGCCAAATTGAGACCTTGTGCCACCTTAATAAAGACAAAAGTGGTTGTGAGGAAGCCTGTTTTAGACACACTTACACTGAAACTTTCCTTATCAAACACAGGTCTAGAAAGGAAAGTCTCTTTTAAACCAAATGTGTAAAGGCTCATACTTAGGAAAAAGGAGTCTTTTGTGTAGATTTCCTGGACACTTTCTGGAAATGGTTAATCAGCTCTTAATCAATGAACAGACTGAAATGAGGCTGTGGAGTGAAAACTATGATCTACTTTGTGAAGGACTTTCTCTGTATGAACTGGTTTACTTTGTACACTTAGAAAAACCACTGGAAAAGCAGCATGGCCAGGTCACCACGTGAGGGAAAACAAGTAGAATCTGTTTTAAATGACATGTGACTTTTAGAACAATGACTATCAAGAACAGCCTGTTATTTACCTTGGAGAAATCAGGAATTAAATATGGCCTTGGTATAGTAAAAATAGTATTTCAGCTGATGAAGGCAGACCAACAACACAGTAAGGAATCTTTTCATGTGCAGTAACTTGGTAGCCTGCAAAGTGCAATTTGTAATTGTAGAATAAAGGAGTCGTAGGCAGTCAAAACATTCTCATTTACTTTTTGAAAATGGTCTCATTGATTTGCTCCTAGCAGCAAGTGCAATAGAGGGAAATCAATACACTGTCCATAAGCCATACAGTATATTGCGGATATTAACCACATACACATTGCTTTGAAGGGAAAAGGTTATTGTTTTCCTAGTGTTCAGTGAAATGGAAATATTCCCATTGCAAGTAAGAGACTTTCATGGGGAAGGAGGAAATACAGGAGCAGATCTTCCTTTAGAGATAGCTACAGATGCCATGTGAAACAGCTATTTCAGTGGAAAGAAAGCCAAAAATAAATTCAGGCAAAAATTCATATGATGAACTGCTTTCCCTGTTTTTGAGAAAGTTTTCATTTTCTTGCCAAAAGCTAATGCTCATGCCAGTAGTTTTCTGTTATAGAACACAACATGCAAGTATTTTCTGGTTTAATATGGAAAGTACATTTACAGGTACTTCAGAAATATTCTAGTGGCAGCTGTTGGCTGTCTCAAACAAACCTCTTTTATCTGCTATATTGCCAAGCAAGAGACTTTTGTTCTGAGGATTTCCTTCTCAAAGCCACACTTTTCAGAGGATCTGTTTATGCATAACATAACCCCTCTTAAAAGCACACAAAAACTTTTTCAAAAAAGTATTTCTGAAGAGGAAAGTAACTCAAGAGCCCTTCTTGCATCATTAGCCAACTCACACAGTTGGGACATTGGAATCTGGAATATTGCAGAAGCCCTGATGCATGGATGTGATTTAAGATGCATGGCATCATGGACTTATTATTCATATTCCTTTGTTAGTAGGAATACATTGGAACCATCTAAGTTACAAAAACAGGCAAACCACTTTGTCTTATCTTCAAAAAAACCCCCAAAAAAACAGCTTGAAAGAAAATCAGGAGGCATAAAAGGAGGCCAAAGGGGGAGAACCTCACTAGGCTCCAATGTGGAAAGGAAGCATATGGAAGGTATAAGTGGGTAGGGAATGCAAAGGAGGAATACAGAGGTATTGCCTGGACTCACAGGGATGAAAATAGAAAGGACAAAGCACAGTTAGATTAAAAGCTGTCAAGGAATATGAAAGGTAACACGAAAGACTTCTACAGTTACTTCAGTGTCAAAAAGAGATGATTTTTCTGATATTTGTCTGGCAGCTACCAGGAGCACAAAAGCCAAAAAACCAAAAAATTGTTCCATGACTTCATAATCACAGACATTTAGAAATTAAATTCCTCACACTCTCTGCAGTGTCATTTCCAAAACTGGTATCCTTCATCTCAGGAAGAATTGTGTATTTGTCCAATCTATCCAGTCAATTTTACTTCCAGGTATGGAGTGTTATAAATCACACACCTTCCCATTAATCAACATTTAAACTGGAAATCAAGCCAGGGGCAATCAGGTAATACTAAGAGTGCTTGACTAATTGTCAGCCTATAAATTTCCTCATCATTCATTAGCTACTGACAATGAATTTTCCATTTTTTTCTCCTCTATGCTAACTAAAGCTGACAGGCTCATAAAAACAGCACCCAGCTGTGAATCTATAGAAAACACACTGAATGCAAACAGAAGACTACCCAAGGGGAAAAAAAAATAGCCCTGATCAAAGCATGAACAAGGGCAAACCAAAGTCTGTCCTTGAAATCCCTGCAAGCATTTTAATGGCATTGCGCTGCCACACTGAACTACTTGGGAAATGCAACCAGAATAGAGGTGATATTGCACGTGATGAATATTTAGTGACTGACAGTGCAGACTAAAGAGACGGGAGCAAAAACAAAGGGTGGTGTTTTGACCCATTGAAGCATTCGGTTCTTACTCTTCAAAGCAGAAAAGTTCTGAAGCACAAGTCCATCCTAAAAGATGCTAATGTCCAATCAAGCATATTTAATTTATACATCTAGAGTCATACATGCACTTAAATGCTTTTCTAGGCTGGCTGCTCAGAGCCTTCCAAAATCAAGCTCCTTCCTGGGTCTTGGATGTTAACACTCTATAAGGAGATTCCTCATTTCTTGATGTCCTTTAGTCACGTTTTGTAGCATAACTAATATGTATTAATGGAGAAACATTGCATGAGAGAGAAATCAATCTTTTCAAAGAATGGTTTGAAAGTAGTGCTGTTCCACTACTGTAGGTGGTTTAATAACAGTTGGTAACTTTTTTATTTGCAAGTTTAAGAGGCCAACATCCCCATCAGCCCACCCCTGGGGTGCCACCAGAGCTGCTCTGTCACTCACCTCCCTGGGTGCAGGACGGGATGCTTTCTACCTCAGCTTTATAAGAAGTGGAACTTCAACTTCTGTAATCAAACAAAAGCTCTGTAAGCCTGTGGACAAGCTGTCAGTGAGGCTGGGAAGGGTCTGTAGCAGTGACAAGTTTGCTGGTGCATTTCCAAGTGTTGTCTGGAGAGGGGACAGAGGGAAGGGTTTGCCCTTGTACCAGGAGGTGCTGCCTTCTGTATAAATATTTAAAATCAAAATGGGTCCTGTGCTGTGGTCTTGAGATTTCCTTTCACCACTAGTTACATACTGTGTCAGCTCCTGCCTGTTTCCACAAATAGTTACAGTTTCCCTCATGGGGAAAGCTGAGGGAAGGTGGGACTGAGGGGACATGGATGGGGCTGAGGGGACATGGATGGGCTGAGGGGACATGGATGGGGCTGAGGGGACATGGATGGGGCTGTGGGGACATGGATGGGCTGAGGGGACAGGGATGGGGCTGTGGGGACATGGATGGGCTGAGG
>JAWWTY010000158.1:30538959-30652079 GCA_035222235.1 Margarornis squamiger
CCTCCCACCCCTTCCCATCCCCCTCCCACCCCCCCATCCCATCCCCATCCCATCCCATCGCACCCCCATCCCATCCCATCGCACCCCCATCCCTAAGGTTCGTCCCAGCACCTTGCCATCCCAGTGATTTATAAAGCCCTTATAATTTTTTTAGACAGCTACAATCATTGTAGTCTGTAAAATGAAATACCACCCCTTAGAAACCATCCTGCCCGTGGCAGGGGGCTGGAACAACATGATCTTTAAGGTCCCTTCCAGTCCAAACCATTTGATGACTCCGTGATTCCAGTATGTAGCTTTGATGTAAAGGACCACACTGACCCTGCTTATATATTGAAGATAACATATATATCTAAATAGCTGTGGGTTTCACCAAACATGTGGCAGGTTGCACAGATGTTGTTCACAGCTTTCTAAAATTGCTGTGCCAAAAACGGTGGCTGAGTGTGCATGTGCCCAGGTGGGTTGTCTAAGTACAGTACTTTATGAGCTTTTTTAAAAAAGGCTGGACAGATTTATACAAAAACATCAAATACCGTTGTTGTCTGTTTTTCTGAGGAACTGTTTTTCATACTGCACTTTCTTGTGTTGTGTTTTCATTCTTGAGCTGTGTTTTGTCAGTGCAATTTGTTTGTGTCTCTTAGATAAAATTACAGTCTGTGTCAAGTTAGTGTGACTAATTCTATTCCATCAGCTTCACTAACCCAGCAATACTTTGATTGGTAAGTGATCTTACAAAATGCTTGATGTTAAGCTAGCAAAACCCACTGCTGGTCAGTGAAATACGTGCTTTCATAGAGTGAAAAAGAGCTCCCTCAGGTTTAGATTTGTGGTAGCTGTAGTCATCTGCATAGGCATAAAAGCTCTTACTTGACCCAGAGTAATAAAAGCACAAACTAGTGAGCTGTAGTTCTGGAGACTAGTGTTTCAAGACTTTAATTTTAAAAGCATCAATTGCTTGTTTTCATGCAGCCTTTGCTGTGTTTGTTTATTTTTTCTTGGTGTCCATTAACTTCCCCGAGGCTTTGCCAGTGCCCAGCAGTTTGTCTGTGTGCTGTTCATCAGCATTTTGCCCTTAGCCTGCCTCTCCATTTTCAGCCAGTTTCCATGTGATCCCTCTTGTGTGTGACCTGCAGATTAATGAAAGGTAATGTGATATTGAAGTCTCTTGGTCTGCTTGAAACTCTCGATTGTTAGTCACTCTTTCTCATTTCAGTGTGTTTGTAGTTTTGTTTTCCCAACCCTGTTTGTGGATTATCTTCTAGACAGCTGACTTTAGGAAATGAACTGCCTTAGTATGTTGAATGTAATCCCAAGAAAGAAACAGTTCTCTTACAGGAAGTATTTCTTGGATCAATAGCTTGTTTTTGTATTGAGACAGAGCTGCATATCCTCAATTTTACAATTTTATTACATTTATAATTGAGGCCACTGACGGAAATGAGCAAATGGATTTCTGTGTGATGAGTCACTGCCATGTTAAAAAAACTAATGTCATAACTTGTGTTCGTTGACATGTTTAATAATCTGTCAAAAGGCTGTAATCTAACTATGTGTCTCTGCTTGGTTTTGGAGGCCTTGGTTCTATTCTGTCCCACGGAGGCTGCTCTGAATTAATCTTTGTGCATTCATGGATTGAAATAAATAATACTGGTAAACCTTGCAAAGTATTGCTTTATATGGTAGGTCTGAATCTAAAGAGCTGGGACTAAGCTTTGAAATGCTCTCCTCCCTCAACTATAAAGGCATGTTCAGAAATTTGCTAATCTTAAAAGCTGTATTTCTGACCTCTTTGAATCCTAGTGATAACAGCTTGAATAAAACACAAAAGGCAAAAAATCTTGTTAAATGTTTTCCATAAGCAAAGTCTGAGGTTGGCCCTAGTTTGAAGGATGTCTGCTTATGTTTACAAGATGTTTCTGGGTTTTTTATATTCTCTAAAGTGAAAGCATTTAATGAGTCACCTGCGGGAAATCCATTAATCACTTTGGCATCATGGTTTTTTAAGGAATTTGGCTGTCCACAGTGTACTTTTTTCAGTGTAGTGAAAAAACATCTGTTGGTCAGTCATGCCTTGAATACCTCGGTCAGGATTTCACTCTTGGATTACTCTGTTTATGCTCTGTGTGGCTCTTCCTGACTGGTAGTTCTACACAGGTTACAAACATCATTTTGGTGATGATGTTGGTATAATTTATGTCTTTATATTTACATGTGTATACATGTATAGAAAGGAGCAAAAATATTGAAGGCACTCCACTCTTCTCAGCATTTTCATATCAGTAGAAAAAGGCATGAGACTGTTGTGTCGTGAAAGCTTCTATTATCATTGTGTTGGCCTTGCTAACACTCTAGGCAGCAATGTCTTGCTAAATAAGATTAGAAATAGCTGCTACGAAAACTATTTCTAGGATTTATGCTGATTCCCACCACCCTAGAGAAAAAAAACTATCAGATATTGAGTGGTACACAGATTGGAATTACTTTTAACACAACTTTTAGGGATGTCATGCTCAAAGACTCCGTGGTTGCCTCTGCCTGAAAGAGGAAGGTGGTGTTAAGATGTGTATTTCCTTTGGAACTGTAGCTAGAGGCAAATGAGCCATTTGTTTGTTTTAAATAATCACTTTAGGAATTTATTGTTACAGTGTTCGTTTTCATCTGTTGAAAATGGCTGTGAATCAGCAACTGAAGCAATGCCTTTGAAATACTTCTAATGAGAGACATGCTGCCAAACAGCATTTTCAGAGCATCAGGGGACAGATTTCAGCATAGGTGTCTCAGTCTGATAGCGTGACATGTTCTCTGAAACTCAGATCATAAGGCCATCTAATATTCTAGCTGTGTGCTTGCCTTACTCCTCAAAGGCATTACAGGAGCCATGTAGAAATTGCTTGTCAGAATTCCTGAGCTGTTCTTCATGGCTGTAGACTGGAGAAGAGTAGTTCCTTTGTGTGAGGTCTTTGCCTGTAAATGCTCAAGTGAAGGCCTTGAGCTCATGAATTGTATAAGGAGTGAAATCCAGTGATACCAATACATGTAATGGTAAGTTTAAGGCTGCAGAGTAGTCCTAAGCACGGCTCTGAGGGGGTGATGGCCCAAGTATTAACTCATACTACTGAATTATTTCATGTAAAATTGCCTTCCTGAATTTCAGCAGTATGTCTTGGAAACTGCCTATCTATTCTGGGAAATGAATTCCACAGGAGGCTGTAGCTTTAGAAAAATTCTCTTCGTATTTCAAGTTCCTTCCTAAGGAATCTCAAGCTGTTTTTTGACACCTTTTTAGCTGCAATGGTTGCTGCACTGCTTCTCGCCCTTGCTTGCTCATTCTGTTCCCTCTTTTCCTTACTCTTCCCTAGTTGTCAGCACCACGTCCTTGTGGCGTATGTGACAAACCAGATGTCAGAGCTGATCTGAGTTAGCTGCAACCCAGCCAGAATGTGTGTGCTTGAATCTTGAGCAGTTGGGTCCCTGCTGCTGCTTGGTCCTTCTTGTACAAGAAAACAGAGGGGCCTGGGGTGGGTGCTCTGTGTCCTTCCTTGGATTAAATATTACATACATTAGTCAACATTGTAGCTTCTGATTGTGAGGCAAGATCTTTGAGTATATTTATTAGAGATTAATTATTTTCTCCTTTTAGTAAGTAAAATCTACTTTGTAATTTTATCTGTGAATCTTTTTACAGAGCATACTAAACCTGAAACTGAGACTTACATGGGTTAATAGTATGCTATAGCCTAACCTGGTGAGAATTAAATAAATCTTGAGGTGAGGTGTTTTGTTACTTTCCTGTGGAGTTGAATATAAGGGTGTTCTTGTCTTTTTTCTTGCCCTATTCCTTCTGTGAAGAGTTCTGGAAATGCCAGGCTTGTTCCAGCTCAGATGCACAGGTGTCTTGGAGTTCCTGCCCATGATGAAATGACTTTAGGTTTTAAATGTGTGAAAAACTTCTTAAGCTTGATATTCTGGTATTGCTGGTTCTTTTTTCTTTTTAAGAATTAAATGAATCTAATTCAAGTGGATTTTTGTGCTTTGAATTTTGCTAGTGGAGGTTAGAGTCATCTTTGATCTCAGGGGTTAGTATTAACTAAATATTGACTAGGAAATTGCAGACTAACTGCAACTAAAATATTTAGAACAGAAGGCACTGACTTCAAATAAGAAAGGTCTGCGTCTGTACCAAAGGCTTGTGGTTTATTCATCTGAGAATACTGTTGTTCATATTAGGTTCTTTCACAGTTGAACAGTGTTTGAACAGTGTGGGTGATATTTCAGTGCTATATCTGTAAGGGAACATAAAACTTCAGTGTTTTTAAGTTTTCAATTCTGAACTGCATGAAAACGCAGCCATTTATTTGATATGCTGCCTGTGCTTTTTAAAAACAATTATTGTAGGTTAGAATGGGATTTTTTTTTCAGTGGTGTTAAATTGATACTGTTAAACATACAGGAAAGACCTTGAAATTGTGTCCCAGAAAGGAAGTTAATGCTGTAGCTTCTTAAGGTGAGGATTTTAAAAGACTTTTAACCTTCCCTGAAGGTTTTGTGGAGCTTGAGGTCGCAATTTGATGGGCAGTGGGGCACTTGCTGGTGTTGAAAGAGTGGGACTGACAATAGGAGAACACTTTCTCTTGCTTCTTTTCCAAAGGGCTTTGCTGCAGCTGTGACAGGAGCCTGGAATGTCAAGGGATTCCACAGGGACTTCCACTAAATACTTCCCTCAAACTATGAGACTTCTCAGATGCAGTTTAGAATTTTTATTTAGAAGCAAATTCTTCACTGCAATAGCAAACATGTCTCAAATATAGCTTAATTAAACATTGAATATGCTTCAGAAATTCATTCGTTACGTCTGTGTATTGAGACTTGTGGCTCAGAGCTTGACAGAATGTACTTTTTACCCTCAAATGTCTCAAAGATTTGCAACTACTGATTAAAGCTTTTTTTGTTGGTATTTAGAGGTTTCACAATTCATATTTAATGTTATAAAGAACATGAATTTTTAATATACATAAGGTTTTAAGAGATGAAGATGCAAATTTTGAGTTGCTAAATTTGTTTCTCATTAAGTGTTAAATTTGCTGTGAATTTGTGACTCAAAGTAGCTGTGTTCATTGAATGTTCTGGATTTGGTATAAAAATGTATGTTGTTGTTCTAATTAAGAAATTCACATGCACAATTAAATCTGTATTTCTTGAAAACCCACTATCCTGGTTTGGTAATCTTAACTTGGTTTAGGATGATTTAACTCCTCTCTTTATTTAAATGAATATCAACAAAACCTTTTCCTAGTTTATTTTCAGTTGTGACTTAGCTGTAGCACTCTTGCAAGAATGAGATGCAAAAAATCTGAACCAGGAACTGACACTTCTAACGCAGAACATGAAAACAGAGTTCACAAAGGAAGGATGTGCCTGTGGGTATGTGCAGGTTTTCCTTCTCTCTTGAGCTGTTTTGTGAAATGCTGTAATACCTGTTTTTGGAGTTAACCCAGCTGATGCTCACCAGTTTTTTGAGCTGATCATCCTCTCATTATATACCCATTTGTTAAAATAGTTGCATTTTGTGTATTTTTGTACAAGATGAAGTAATGGAGACAGTATCAAGAAGAGAAGAGATTACTGTACATATTTCTAGAGGAGGAATTTGGAAATAGTGCAAAAACTGTTTTTTATGAAAGCCCTGCTTTAGTAAACAGGAACATTAATCCTCAGTTGTGTTTTCTTGTTTCAAACACCTCTAATTACTTCCCCAGTAAAAACTGGGAGAGAATTGTTTTCCTGAAAAGCTGAACCAAAATGAATGAAATACCACTTGAACACTCAGGTTTTTCTTCTAAGGAAGAATCTTACTTGAATAGAGCCCTGAAGAAATGTTTGCTGTGTCTTTGAAAACTGAAAACAAGGCACTTGAACATACTTGGAACTGGAAAACTTGTGTTCTATTTTGAGTAGTTTACCAAGTCTTTATCTCTGGTAAAATATAAGGGATAGTAGGCAGAATCATGCTGAGATGTTGAAGAAAATGGCATAAAAGATGCCAGCATTGTGCAAAACAGAATTCTGAGCCAAATTTAAAAGTATATGACCTTGCCCAAGCGGTAGCTGCAAAATGTAAACAGCAAAAAGGCTGGTCTGTCATTAATTGCCAACTTTCAGTTTTTCCTCCTTGTCTCTCTTTCAGTTTAGACAAAAGAGCAACTTTCCCACATATGACTGATGGTTGAGTTTTTCCCTGTAGCGGTGTGTCTTCCAGTCGTGTTTAAGTGATATGTTGCTGCTTGTGATCTGATTAAATAGTCAAGTTGTCCCTAACAGTTGAAAAAATAAATAAAGGGGAGGATGTGTGTGGTGTGCATTGCCTGAAATCCTTTACTGTCTGTTCCTGAAACACATGTGCCACGTTTTTTGAGTGTAACTCCCTCATTCAGTGCTAGAAGTGGTTATTTCCAACCCATAATTCTTTTTGTGCTTTGAGTCTGATTAGTTGGGCAATCAAAGAGGAAACTTAATTATGGTGTCAGAAGGACAGGTGACAGGGAGGGAAAACTTTACCTTGCTTAGACTTGGCTCACCACACCACTGCCAGTAATTCTCTCATGCCTCTTAAGAAGCATTAACGTAAGTCAGCTCAGTGATTAGCAAAACAAACTAATTTCCATAATTGTGAAATCCTTCTGCTCAGTTCATGTTTATATTTAAATTTTTTTGGAGGATAGCATAGCTTTTAATACGGTGTCTTCAGAATGAGTGAACATAGTGTTTAAGCTGTCAGTTTTGTAAGTAGGTTTGAATAAAATCTCTCTCTTTCCTCTTTGACAGTTTCCTTCTTGCAGAGTAAATAGGATTAAAATAAATTGCAGACAATCTCCTGCTTTCTCAGCTTTCAGGATATACCCACAAGTAACTTCAGCTTTGCTGGAATACCAGCTGAAAACAGGAATGTGTGTTGGTGTGTAATAATTAGTGCAGTGTCACTACTTTTGGAAGGATAAAAGGTATTATTTTCTTTCCTGTATTGCTTCTGAGAAAGAGTGTTTACTAGTTGAGTTAAGCAGTGTGAAGAATTAAGGGAAGTTCAAAAGTTAAACAACCGAAAACCCCAAACCAACCAACCAAAAAAGCCAGCCCTCTGAGCTTCAGTGGCTTGGCACATATTTGCATGTTAAGAAGAGTCCCTGCTGGGCAGTTTTCTGGATGCTATTTACAGGTTTGTGGAAGGGTTGTGAGGAGCTGATTCCAATCCCAAGCAGTTGAAATGCATCCAACAGCTTGTTGCACACATTTAGCCACCTACATCAGTGGTTTCTGAAGTGGGGTGCACAAGGCAATCCATTGGAGTGTGGATAGAAAGTATTTTGTACCAATAATAAAGATAAGGGAAACACTATTTTAAAATTGTTTTGTTTAATCCATCAAAACCCCCTGGGTTTTGTACATTTTGTAATGTATTTGATATTAGTACAGTAGAATATGTAAATAATTTATAAATAAATGCACGTATATTTGTTGTGCACACTAAAATATTTTTCTTCCTGGTGTGGTAATTGATAAAAAAAGTTTGGAGGCCACTGATCCACAGGGTCAAGTTCTGTTTGGAGCAAACAACTGGTAACAGCAGTTTGTTCCCACTTCTAGGACAGGAGTTCCTTGTGCAATTACATGTAACACTGGATACTCTCCAGGCTACTGAACATTTTCCGCATGTTTTTCAGTTTCCCAAGCAATGCCTGGTGACTCAGGGGATTTCATGACTGCAGCAGAATACAAGGAAGTGCTTCTTTATCAGAATGAGTAGTAAGGATTCATTTTTGTTAGGTACTTTAGCTGGGACCCGCATCCTGCTTTTTTTGTATTTTATGTTCCCATCCCCAGTGCTTTAAAGTTAACACTTCATGACAATTAAGAGCTTGTAATACTAAGTGTCTTAATACTCCTTCATCTTTTTGCAAGCAGCTTAAATACAAATGTAGAAATCTGTGTTGAAAGGAAAACTCAATTAGCCTGAGTTTCTTTTGCATAAGTAGTACTTTATTTCCTACAAGAGAAAGAAGTTCAACTTTATACTCTTAAGTCTTCCCAGTTAACTTGTAATCTCTTAATCCTGGTTAATGTTTCAGTACACTATTCAAAGATGAACTGGAACTTGGAAGCAGACTTTCTTCTGAAAAGCTACAAAAGGTCAGGGGGTCAAACAATGCTAATAATAGTCTTGTCGTTGTCTTTGATCTAAAGCACGCACAATTTAAAGAAAAAAATCAAATCTATTAAAAATAGTATTGAAGTTTTCTTCATGAAAATTAACCCTTCAGATGTTGAAAGTTACATTACCAGAGCCAAGTGATTTATTTTGGCTGCATACAAGGAATTCTGCTTTTACTTTTTCTGTATCAATATCTATTGCTTGTGTTGAATGGTGAAAATGACTGAGAATTGCTGCTCTGTTAGACTGTAGGAAGAGTTTGAGAAATGGCTTGTATTTGTGTCTGTGTTCATACACTTACATATAACCTGAGCTGGCAGTTCAGGGACGTGGTGTGTGGTTTTACAGTGAGTACACTGCAAGGAAACGCTGTCTAGCTGAGGTCCATTCCTGAAGGCCAACAAAGTCTGAGGAAGATAAGAGGTGTATGCCCTCTGAACTACAGCAAGATTGAAAGATAAATAATGGCAGCTACCTGATGGATTGAGCCAGGCAGTGGCTCAGTTGTATGGACTGGATTCAAGTGAATACAAGTGGAATTGGTTTTCCTCCTGTTTTCTCCCCAAAGGAAGCTGACAGCCTGCCTCCTTAGACTATCCACAGATACCTGGAGTTGTTCTGTTTTGGACAAGTGCTTTATTCCAAAGCAGCACTTTGTTTTCATACAGGAATTTGTGCCTGACCTTGGATCAGCTCAGCTGGCGGTAGACTGGAGAAAGAGCCAGAAAGCAGTTTTGGCTTTTGATACTCTTCCAGGTTGCTTTTGTGTCACCTTTATCAGTGTTATGTTTGTGTAAACACAAAGAACTAAAGAAATTTTATCTGGTGTTGCACGGCCCTGCATCACTGCTGGTGAGCTCCGAGGAGGGCTGGGGAAAGTGATCACATCAAAGCTGGTTTTGTTCAGAATTCATGACGGAAGCCCCATTGTGCTGCAACTACAATGCTGATACAATCACTGTGAATGGTAAATGTGTTGTCAGAGGTCCTTAATCTCTGGCGGCAACTGGCAAAAATAGGCAACATTTATTTCAATAGCATGAATTTAGTTAGTGGGATAAGGGAAGGAATGAGTAATTTTGAACTTGGTAAGCAAGTACATACCTCAGAGTATTATAGCCACATGTTAAGGCCTGTCAGATTGGCAGGTCTGTCAAATTAAAATATTCTGAGGACAGCAGAGAACTCCTTGAGTCAGTGAAGATCTTCCAAGGAACTCAACTCACTGCTCATAATGACTCTGTCTGGACACAGCTTCCTATTTTCTGCTTTGAAGGACAGTGACTATTTTGGCACTGCTCATTATCACCAGCACAATGCTGTGAGAAGTCTGTTTCAACAACATTGTGTTGCAGTTTAAGGTTGATAAGGCTTTATTCCTGGCTGTCTGAGGTTCCAGAGGTGGCCAATATGACATCTCTAGGAAGATAAGTTTGTGTGGGGAAATGAGTTAGCTGTGTTGATCATAATTGTATTCCACGTTATATCTGAAAACATTTGGTCTGTTTTGGGTGTAGAGGAAAGTCCAGTGTTTCCTTTGATAGGGCCTTGTGGTAGTTAATTCTTATTGCTAGGCATTTCTGTTAAAAAATCAAAATCAAACTTGTAATGCATTTTTTCAGCATTCAGCAGTCAGAAATGTGCTGAGGCCTCTTATGTATGCTATCCTAAAACTATTAACTGAGGGTTTTCAGTTTTGTTTTGTATGGCTGCTTTCCCCCATGGGCTTTAAAAAGTTGTGGATACCTTCTCTAACATATATCACTGTCTACTAACTTATGCAATCCTTTAAATTCTGTTGTATTTTACAGTTAAAGACTAATCTCCTACAGGCTTGCAGTTAACTTTCTTGCATCTCTGTATATTTAAAATCATTTACATAAGCAAAGATTAAGTGGTTATCATTTTCAAAGATGCAAGATAGTGACTGGATGTTGCTGCTGCCAGATTTGCCAGACAGACTGAATGGCTGCAAGAGAACAGTCTTGAAGGATTTTACAGTGTTAGACAAAAGTTGGAGACAGCTTCTTCCTATACAGGGTAAATAGGACTGCACTCGACATGAAACCCCATCTTCTTTGGGTGTGGGTGGGGAATGATATTTAAACCTTTGAATTAGTTTGGTTCATCCATCCTACATTTCCAGAGCGCAGTCTTGAAGAGCAAGAGCTTCATATTGGTATTTACTGTAGTGATATTTATTCAGCACGAGTGGGTGTTGTCTCTGAGCTGAGATATGCTGTCACACAGGAAGCTGAACTATAACCAGTAACAAAGTTCTAATCAGAAGGTTGGAACCAGATATGTTTTATTTGGTTAAAACAACTTGCTTGCTTTGATGCTGTCACACATACTTCCTACAGAATGTTCTCTAGAAATAGTGTAAGGAAAAAAAATAAATCTTGTAATACTTTCACTAAAGGAAGTCAGTGTGATTCCACAACTGGTATTTTTTCACAGCCAACAGGCATTTCTCCTATAAGACTTCTTTGCATCTAAGTTTTCTTTGACACAGAAAAAATAGTTAATCTCCTGAAATGTTGCTAAATATGTGTTGGGTTTTTTTCCATATGCCCTGCCTTCCCCATAGAAAATATTCTTAAAACAGTCAGCCTTCACCAGTAGTAGTGTGATAATAACACTTGTCTCCAGAGCCAGTACTGCCCAGCTGGTGGATCCATATTTGCTGTCTCTGAACTCCTAAAGTGGAATGTGCATTTAACTCCAAATACATTCTCTTCTTTTCCAAAGCTTGTCTGTACTGTAAGTCAAAGTTCAGAACATTTCTCACTGTGCCGCTACTACTGGGGTAGTCGTACTCCTGTTAGAAGTCTTGGATGTTGTGTGTTATGTCTAGAGCTACCTCCATCAGAGGAACCCACAAGGTTAAGAGAACAGCAATGTCTGTTATTGGCTGTACAATCCCTGATACCAGCTTTCTTATGTCCTTTTGCAGGCAACTCTAAACTATTGTTTCCTTATACCTGTAATGAAACCAAAATATTTTATCTCTTTTTATTATAGCTTGTAAGCTGCTAGCAGAAAACATCACTTGCTATCCAGACCTTTCCCACTAATATCTTCTCATAACAGGAAATCAGTGTTTTACAAAGCCTTAGGTGGTGGTCTAGGTTTGTGGCAGCCATGGTAGACCTTCAGTGGTTTGATTCTTTAAATTCCTTCCATGCCTGGCTCTTTTGGGCTGCCTGATGTATCTGGCTGGTTTCTGGCTATCCCAGTGGAACCGAAGTGTGAAACTCAGTTGCAAAACCAGAGAGAAGTAGATGAAGTCTGAGACAGTACAGCCCTAGGACAGTCCCAAAAGACAAAGCTGGGGTTGTGTGGGTGAACTGGGAAGGAAGGTGGAAGATTTGGGAGTGAGGAAAGCTGCCTGTGCTCCTCTTTGCTGTAAATGTGATAGTGCAAGTTTCCCTCTCACATAGAGATGTTGAGTGTTATTGGGAGTGAAACTGAGCTCAGGCTGTTCTAGAACTTGTTCTGTACAAGCACAGGTTTCTGCCACGAGGATACAAGATGTGTTTTAGGTACTTCAGGGACTGAGGGCAGATGGAGCTGTTCACTCTGCCATACCCACCGTCACTGATTGCCAGGTGCTCGACTCTCTGTGTTAGTTTCCTGAAGTTCATTTGATTCCTGCATGATTCCTACAAGATTCTGTGCACAAGTAATTCTCTCTCTGCTACAGTAAAAGAGGGAGAACCAGGAGTTTGGTTCAGGTTGGTCTCACACCTTCATTGTGGGTCTGCTTTAAATTCTGCCACTGTGGGCTTTTAGTTCTTGCTTGTCTGTGCACAGGCACATGTGATCTGTCCCATTTAGTGAGTTCATTCTAGATCTACCCTGACTTCAGTAGTTTCTGTTCACCACATGTAAATGGTTGTCTTCAATGATAATCTGGTGTATTATTAAATGTTATGCTGAAAGTTAGGAAAACAAGTGTGCTCTTGGAATATTGAATTCTCAATTACAAAAAAAAAAAATAAAAAAATCATACTATCCGTTGTTATCTGCAGATCTCAGACTTCCAAGAAGAAACCAAGGTCTTGTAAAAAAAGTGTGTGTAGGTTGATGATTTGTACTTTTATATTGTGTGAGTTTTTTCTTTCAAAAGTTCATCTACCTACAAGAAGAGCTAAGATATTTAATTTGTCTGGATGTTAAAACTGGAGAAACTCTTTACTTTGGAACAAGTGCGTTTTGGTAGATAATAAACAGCTTGTCCTTTGTGGTATAGAAAAACCTTTTCTCCCTTGAGTTTTTCCTCTGCTACACAGATATTATTTACTTTTAAGGATTTCTTTTCACTTTAAAGATTTGAATTAGGAATTTTATTCTTTTCCACGCTCTTGAATCCTTGAACAGGTACTATGCTATTATAAACTGTCATTGCCTTCTGTTTTCTCTTCTCCTTCCTGTGTGTTTCACTGGAATTTAACAGCAGGAGAACTAGAAACCTAAACCTTAACTTTGTGTACTTTGATATTCCATGTGATTATGAAGAGTATTTTAACAGAAGAGGAAGTGTGTGTGCATGTTTATAGAAAGAGGATGTGAAAGTAATAGTAATGGGATACTTTGGGGGGGAGCTGGGGTTTGAAAGTTACTGTCTGCTGGGGTTTTGAGGCTCTGCTGTTAACTTAGTGTATTCCATTTCATTATAGCCATGTAAATTCTTACAAATTCTAATGGATATTAGAAGAATTAAGCCTCCATCAAACTGAATTGCTGTAGCCCAAAGCTACTTTCTTCCCCCTCAGACATCTGGGAAATATCTGGGGTAGGGCTATAAATTGGAAACTTAGTAATTTGGTCATAGCTACTTGGGAAAAAGCAGAAGCTGAAGGGCCTGTGCGTCATCATTGTGTGAATTGTGGTGTATCTTCTACCCTCTGAGGTGGGGAAAGTGAAGAGAATGACCATCACTGCCTTAATTAATTGTCCGGTTGAGTTTGCTTTCTAAAAACAGCAGCTTTGTTCTTTTTTGCAGCCACTGATCTTCTTTTGGCTTGGAATCCCATTTGCCTGGGCCTGGTAGAGGGAGTCATTGGCAAAGTTCAGCTTCATACAGGTGTGTGGTTAGTTCTATTTTGATTATTTTTTTTTATGGTATGGGGTTTTTTATTTATTTTGTTTACTGCTAAATTTGTTTTAAAGTCTGCATATTACAAATAATACTGCATAGTGGAATGATGTAGTCTTCTTTACACTGGAGGAATACTCCCCAAATACGTGAACTTGCCAAAGGGATGATATTACAGTTGCAGATGCAAATTCCCTCTGTTCTCCAGTGTGTGTGTACTTTGGTTTGACAGTCACATAAAAATAGAGAACTGCATTTGCAAATAGTAGAAACTTGTATTTGAATTTCTGTCCAAGGCTCCATGTGAGATTTGTAAAATTCTTAAACCTTTTTGAATAGTTCTTTCAAGAAGATTCTTATTTTTCTCCTATGGTACAGTGCAAAAACTAATGATGGAAGTTTTAACTGAAGTATGAGGCTTGAGTTCTCAATGCTATATAAAAACCTGAAGGATAATTGCTACCTTGGTAGATGAATATTTTAAAGCAAAAGGAACACTTGAACTTGTTTGTAGTTAAATGATAGAGCCATAAAATTAAAGCAGGCGTAGAATTCATTGTTATTTTAATGATAAGCCTGTTTCTGACTGATAGTGGTAATGTTTTCCTGTGAAATAAGGTCAGTGCTCCGCTAGCTTTATCAGCTGCAAATCCCTGTAGCCATAATAAATATTTATTTTGATATATACCAACTCTTTGAAAGATTCTTCTGCCAGTAGAGCTCTGGATATCTGTTTACTGGCAGGTAGGAAAGGAAGCCATAAACACTTGCTGTGTGCTATTCTTTTTGTGAGTGCTTAGACCCTGCATTTAAAGTAGGGCCTGGCAATATGATCAATACAGGTAAAGTTTCAAGTGTGTTCCAGGAGAGCAGGGTGTGCTGAAATGGATCAGATGTTTGTGCTCTGTTGAATAGAAACAGATTAGTCAGGGTGGCAGTGTCAGACTGGCAGTAGTGGAGGATGGAAAACAGGGACTGGTACACACATGCAGTGTTATGTCAGACTAGTTCTGGGAATTGCATGGCTCCACAGTTCCTGTGACCCAGGGTCCTTTTCCGAGAGTAGTGCTTCAGAGCCCGTCTCCATAAAGGTCATGATTCTCTTTCCAGGTGCATCACTTCATCTTCTTTAAATTTCAACTTGATTTTTTTGTCTGTGCTCATTCTACAGATGTGTTCACCCACCCCTTTTTCAGATCTGATGATAGGAAGTGGTTCAGACTCTCCTATGTCCCCTTCTCTTCATCCAGGTTCTCTGTGCTGTCCAGCATGTGCTGTCCATGATGAATGATGGCTAAGCTCCAGTAATGATCTCTTACTGCTGTGGGAAAATGCTCAGTGTTTGGTTTTGGCACCTGTTTTTTGTGTTTGTGTGGGGTGTGGTGTTTTGTTTTTTAAAACAAGCACTTGGGTACACAAAAACCTTCCCCCCTTCTCTCTAGGGAGTCTAGTATAAAAGCCTTTGAAGAGGGAGACCTCAAGTGCTTTCTGGAACATTTTAGTGTGTTATGGCCACTGAATACCCTTGCGTGTGTGCTGATATTGAGGTGCTCCCTCTGCTTATGAAATCTGAGTTGAAACTTTCCTCAGCTGTGACACTTTAACAAGTGTCAGCTTGCTGTTGTCATGTAAATTAAGATTATCAGGTAATAAGCCTGATATGGGTCTTCTTTCCATGTGTCCTCTAGAGATACTGCATCAATTCTGCTCATCCAGGCATTCCACTCAGTTGCTGCTGAGGCCAGTGGAAGTGTTTTGTTTTGTCTCTGCCTTTGTCAGGTGACACCACCACAAACTGTTCATTGACTATCCTTCTTGTGGTAGATATTCTGGTATTTAGTGATGCAACTGTCCTGTAAAGGGTGTTTATTTTCTATGTATTAAATATCTCAAGAAAGATATCCTCCAGCTATTTATCCTTCTCTCCTGCTGAGAGCTACTGCTGCCTTGAACTTGCTGACTTTTGGTGGTGAGTGCTCTCCATGGGGCTGCAGTCACAACCAGGGGCTGGCTGAGATGTCGTACAGAGGTCTCTTGAAACCTGTTACTGTCAGTGAACTCCTATTTGATCATATTCGAGTGTAGTTTGATGTTATCTCCTGGCTGAATCATCTAGCAGTGTGTAACAGTAACCTGTCTTCATTACTTATTCTTGTATCAATCTTTGTCACCTGGAAACTTTATCAGCCCAAGTTGTATAAATATTTAACAGTGCTGGACCATTACCTCCAGACTTGGAGTAAGTGCTGCAGGAGCTGGGTGAAATGTTTTTTTCACAGACCTGACCTGCAACAGGAGGACTTGCTGCTCTGATTTCTTCTCCCCTGCCCTCAGGTTATTAAGATCAGAAAACTTAATTTGAAGTTTGTTTGGCTAACAGGAGTCCTGTATGGGCTTGTCCTGCTCAGAACCCTGTTATTAGCTATTGTTGAACAGGACCACTGTTGTTTTAAAAATGCTCAACGTGTGCTGACTAATGCTGGAAACTTTAAATGTCTTTTTAAGTATTGAAGTTGCTACCAGTGCACTGCTAAGCTGTCACTAAGCCTAAATGCACTTTAATGGCTTGGGCATAGATCCTCGTATGTTCTTGAAGGATTTGCTTATGTCAGGAATGGTGGAGTGGTCCAACACAACTTTGAACTGTCCCTGTAATCAGTCATGGGCTGTTAGTAATTTAGCATTGAAATACCCTTGGCCATATGCTGTGACTAGGGATGGGATTTAATTCACTCATAATCTTGCTGGCTTTATTGCCTGCCTCATACAGGAGAATCTGTAGGAAAGCTTCTGTTCCAGGGAAGAATCTCATAGGAACCAGTGAGCCAATATTACGTGGCTTATTTTTTAATTCTTTCAAGAATTTTTGACTTGAGAGGGTCAGTTGCATATCTGAACATAACTGTGCACTCACGCGGGAGGTGGAAGTCTAGTGAAAGTACTGTTTGGTTCTTCCCCAAACTGAATTGTCTTAAACATGCAGATGCCTTTTTTTTTGATTGGGTACTGGAATGTGAGGATGTGATTGCTTCTCATTTTCTGGCCCATCCTAAGATAACTTTTAAGAAAATGAAGAGTAGCCATGGGAATAAAAGGAAAGGATTTTGGGATGTATCATGGAGATGTTACTGAACCAGGTCACTGCACATTTTCTTGATAAGAGGCACAATTCTATCTTTGCATGATCTTCCTGTATAGAGGCAAGCACATCTCTTGCATAAAAGTGGTTCCTTTGCAGAATACTAATTTTGTTTTGAGGTCCAGTCTGTGCACATGCATACAAAATACAACTGGAGCTAAACAGTTTCTTTCTAGTTCTGGATTGGAATTTTGATGGAAGAAGGTTGTGTTACCTTTTGTTAGAATAAAAGGTAGATCCACTAAAATGGCAATGGTAGCCTGAAACTGACTCACTTTTGATCACAGACTTCTCAGTAAGTTGATCAAACATTGTAGTGCTAGAATATGCTCAGAGTTATACTGTATATCCAACTATATATATGACCAAAGCTGGATTCCTCAGCCAGTTCCAGCAACTTCCACTTAACTCATTCATTGCTGCCACACGCCTGTTTTTTTGGTCAAAGCACACTCCTGTGCAGTTTAATGCCTCTACTTGTATCCATTCTCTGAGTTTTTCCAGTGCTGGTTAATTAAGACCCAGGTTAAATGCTGCTGGCAAGGTTCCACAGACTCTGTAAACAGGAGGGCAGTGGAGTTCTTCCTTCCCTATCCCCAGGGAAGGAAAGTTTTTTTTGTTACATGCCTCTGAATCTCGATAGAAACAACAGGCTGTTCAGCACTGGAAATCTCTCCAGTGAGATGTGACTGAGCTTCACACAGCCAACAACTTAAAGCATTCTCTTTGCATGCAGCCAGTTTTTAAGTTGTTCCAGTAACAAAAAGTATAAAAGTGGTAGCATAGAATTTCTCAGCTAAAATCAAAATACTTGCAAAAAGCAGCATTTTAGTAGACTCCTGTATGGTTTAAGAAAAGTTGCTGCAAAGGCATTTGGGGGAAACTAAATGCTGGATTGTTGGGGAAGTGTTAGAGAAAAACAGCAGTGGTGTGCTGACAGTGTTGAAGCAACACAGGAACTGAATTTCCATTTCAGTGCAGAACGGGAGGTAGTAGCTTCCTTTCATATAGTATTTTAAATTAGTTGTTGCAATCTGCTCTGTCACAGTTTATAACACACTAAAAAGGAACATTTGATACCAAGAGATGCATTCCTCTGGAATGGCACACAGTTGTGTTCTGTACACCCCATACCTCACACACTGAGTACACAATAACTGATCTTCTGTGGAACTGCCTTTTTTTTTAATTTCTTGTATTGCAGAAACACATATTCTGGTAGGGATTCAGTTATTTAGATATTGCTGGTGATTATAATGTGCTGCTTTTATGACTATTGTTGAAGCTTTTACTTCAGGGCATACTTTATCTGCATAATTACTTCCTGACTGTTTGCTTTTGATCTGCTGGGGAATTCTTGTTTTCTTTGAATGTTCTGTGGCTCTGGCTGTAATACAAAGAGTTTTGAAATGCACACCAGGATGACATTTGAGTGCATTTTATAAAAATGACAAAGGGGTACAGAACTGCTTGGCTGTATTAAGCTCTTAACTTCTTGTCTACTGCTACCAGGCTTTGTTATAAGGTATGTTTGTATAAGGTGAAGGGAAGAGTAGGCAGAGACTTTTTCTTTCCCAGTTTTTTACTGTGGCATATCTGTGTAGAAATACCTGATACTGATTTCCAGTAGAGCCCTACTGGTTAATTCACTGGAGCTCCAGATGGTCCCCTTTCTTAAGAGGGTGTTTTGTTTGTTGACACACACTGTGATCTTCTCATAGGAGAAGGTTGTGTGGCTAACCTTCTGTAGGTGGGAGTAGATGAGATTACAGGACTCCCCACCAGGAAAATCTGCCCTGATACCAATTGTATTACCCTTCTGTTAAGCTTGGGTTGCCCTGGGTTTCCAGAGTCTGTTCTTTTTGCTTACTAGAAAGCAATATATAAAAAGGTAGGCCTGCTTCCTAGATGAAGTGATAGGCAACTTCATCTATGGCTGGCAGCATTTTAGCTTGTCCTTTTAAAAATGATTTTCTTACGTATTCATTGGTTGTCTTAGTGTTGCATAGAATCCATCCAGTTTTCCTCAGCTTCCTCTATTTCCACCTTATCCCCATGGTTGCTAGGTGGGATGCTGGAGGCAAAGGCAGTTGTTCTCCAAGTCCTGTTCCCCATACCTGTACAGAAAAGCTGCTCCAGCACCTGCTTGTCAGTGAGGATTACTGTCTTGGTGGCATTTGCTGTCACTCTTGTCCTGATTTGTTATCCTTTGACCAGTTTTTAGGAGACTGTGCATATATGACAGCTTGAAGTAACCCAGTGCAACCTCAGAGCTGACTGCTTGAGCTTGGTGACTTCCTGAGACCCCTTCTGGCCTGGCTTGTCTCTGATCCTGCAGAGATTAGGATTCCAGGCATAGTGCAGGACTCCCTTGATAGGATGATGTACATTAAAGAAATGGTGCATTTCATTTCCCTTCCCCTCCTCCCTGTTTGGGAAGCCTCCTCTGGTTCTCACAGCACATTTCTAACTATGAGGATCTGAAATTTTTAAAGGCTTCTTAATACCCAACATAAGCAAGTCTTTTTTTCTAAAGATAGCAATGTAGAATCAAAGTAAGGAGTGGAGTATCATAGCACACAGTTGTCTATTTGCAATGACTATTCCTTTAGATAAAAGAAACTGCTGGGTTTTTCTGTGTTTTTCTTAAGCACTCAGAGGATAAAATCCTGTTTAGAATTTCCTGAGCAAGGAGAACAGGCTTTGTATTTGCTATAAAGCTGCTAAATAGACTTTTCAAAGGCTGTGTATTGTATTCAAAGGCATAATACATGACACAGTCTGCCATCACAAGTGTGGAAGCATATTTAAGTCTACCATAGGAGGCTTTTTATGTCTTTATCTGACCTTTTCAGTTAAACTCAGTTGGTTTCTTCTCAGCTGGGATGAGTAGTGAGAGTGTATGTTTGTCTTTAAGACTTTCTGTGCTTTTTCCATCTCTCTTAACAGAACTTTTGCTTTTGATTCCTAAAAGCCCAGCATACAACTGGCATGCTGTTGCTGTAACCAAGGGCGTAAAATCTGGGAATATTCAGGCACTATCCAGCAGTCAGTGAGAATGTTTGTTGCTCTGTTCCCCTGTCTCATTAGTGATGCTATAACTGCAAGTGTTGTAAATTAAATGTGTGCATGGAATGCAACTTTTACCAGTATCTTTGTTAATTCTGATTTCATTAATTTCTCCTCCACTTAATGCTTTTCACCTCAGGAATGATGTTATGAAACTAAACATGTAAACTGCTTCATGATGCTGTCCATGTTTGCTCCCCACATCTCTTAACTCATGAGTCTTACCATCAGAAGTTACCTGTATCTATTTTGCTTGCTGTTTGATACACAACAGAAGGTGCAAGGGGAAAATCTTAACTTTGTCTGAGCTCCAGCTGTTCTTTTCAAATTCCACTGCTGTTGGTGACATCAGTGGGCACGTGCATCATCCTAGAAATGGCTAATTGCTCTAGATGAAGCAGAGGTGACTTTACCTCCAATGGGTAAGTCTAGGAAACAGTTAAATCTCACTATTATATTAGACACTATTAGAAAGGGTTTTTTTAGAGGGGTTTTTTAATTGCAGTGAATAATGACAAGTCATAGCAATAGTGAATCATCATTCACTGGAGCCTTCTGGTCAAATGGTTCCTGGCAGGGGTTTTACACTGGGATGAAGCTTCTGGCAAACTAATCAAAGTAAATGCCTGACAAGACAAATAAAAGCATCTACTAATTTTTTTTTCCCAGATTTACCATGGTGGCTTCTTTTAATTCGTCAGAAAGCATTGATTGGCAAACTTCCAGGAGATCATGAGGTTTGCAAAATAACAAAGATTGCCGTGATTCCACTTTCTGAAACAGAACCTCAGGATCTGGAATTGGAGGTATGACTGTCCTCAGTGAATTCTGACCTTCCCCCTTCTGCTTCAGTGAAAATTAAATGTGAATCTCTCTTTTCCCAGGTATAAGAAGACAGAGTGAAAATTTTGTGCTTTATATATACTATTTTTGATTAAAAGTGGTTTTTAAACAGAAATCACAACTTCTGCTAAGGAGGGAAGTTACAATAAAATTATAGCTAGATTTCATAAAGATCAATGAGAACACCACACAAGAACAAAATTTTACTGAACTAGAAGAAAGTATTTTTATTTTTTTTTAATAGGTGGTCTTGATTTAATCCAATTTTGGAATCTTAATTCTATAACTTGGTCTGAAGGGAAATCCTTACTTAAAATGTTGTAGATTCTTTTTCAAAAAGACAGTGGTTAAAGCAAAAACAATATAAGTGAATAATACCAATTTACACTGTAACTTGGGTGGGAAGTTGAGGTGGGTCTGGATACTCAAGTCATGTCAAACTGAGGCAGACATCCTCACAATCACAGGAGAAAGCACCTTTTATAAAAAAGAGTGATAATTATACTCTAGGTGGAAACCCACGTGTTCCTCCTGTATTTCAGAGCGTCTCCCTTAGGTTTGTGAACATTGAAGTCTTGATTTTTGTAGACTTAAATTAAAATTTTTTTGAACTTTTTATAGAATATCTAATAATTTGCTTTAATTCAATGTCATTATTTAGCTTTGTAAAAAGCACCATTTTGGGATAAACAAGCCAGAGAAGATAACACAGTCCCCAGATGACACAAAATTCCTGCTGAAGACTCTTACTCAAATTAAATCAAATGTGTCTGCTCCAAATAAAAAGAAGGTAAAGTTTTTTACCGTTTTCTTGGGTTTTTTTTCAAAATGTTTATAGTTCAAAGGTCGTGATTGGTGATCAAATGGAGTACTGAGACCTTAAAAAAGAACTAGTGAAAAACTGCAGAATGTGGAACTACTGTCTTGATGTTTAATTTTAATTTTTTTTATTATTTAGCACTTCTATTATTTTGGCACCTCTATGATTTTTCATTTTGCTATTACATAATTTTGGCAGAATTATTAATAGAGTTCCTTCTGAGGAACCTTAGTGAGGTTCTAAAGTTCAACAATTTGTTCTTTATAAGTATCTCTCTTAGACCAGAGAATTGGAGGCAAAATTTGATGCCCAGTTCCTTAGAGAACACCATACAATCTCATCAAAATGCCTTTAACACAAAAGTGGCTTGGATTAGGAAATCCAAAAATGTTTATTAAAATCAGAATGAGTGGATGCAATATTTCTTAAACTCTTGAGACTGAAATGTACTCTTTGAATGTTAAGCTCCAGAAATTTTCACATTTGACTGCTTTGAATGCTAAAAATAATCACATGATATTTCTGAGGGTGCTGTCCCTGGTGTTTATCTGTGCTGGGAATTTTTAGAACCTGCTCCTCAATGGGAAGAGTTTGTTCTACAGAATTAGAAATAGCATTTAGCAAATACAGGCTGGATTTTTTTTCACTCACAGAGAAACAGATAAAACCATTTTTTTCTTTCAGATTAAAGAAAGCAAGGAGAAGGAGAGGCTGGAGAAGAGATTGTTGGAGGAGTTGTTCAAAATGTTCATGGATTCAGACTCCTTTTACTACAGCCTGACCTATGACCTGACAAATTCTGTGCAGAGGCAGAGCACGTGTGAGAAAACAAACTTACCCCTGTGGAGAAAAGTAAGGGCTTTTTGTTTGTTTCTTCCCTTTGGGAGATGTGCTGTTCAATAATGTATGTGGTCCAGACTTGACTGGTCAACTGGTATAATCTACAGCAACTGAAGCTCCTGCCCTGTGCCCACCTTCAGTGCAAGGAAAAGAAACAAAAGTCTCCAGCAGTGTGACTTGAACTGTTGTATTAAAAGCACTGAACAGTAACGAGACTTGTATATGCACTTGTAGTGAATGAGCCAGTGACCTCTGGTGTCTTTACCAAAGACATTGCCAAACCTGACTGGTAATGTTGCAAAAACTGCCCTTTTTTGTTTTCAACAGGTTGATGACAGATTCTTTTGGAACAAGCACATGATTGAAGATCTCATCAGCATTGATGTGAGTCTTGTTTCTAACATGTGTTATGAGAATCATTCTTTAGCTTTAGTTGAAATGTTTACTTAAGGCCTCAGAAGTTTGTTTAAAAACCTGCTTGGCAGATAGGTCAGGGTTAGGACTGTGCCTTCTTTAAGCTGAGCAGCTGGCATTACCTTCTTCCCCCAGCAGGCTCTAGTTAGCCTGTGATCATTGCTAATGAATAGACTTCACCTGAATTTAAAATTTTATTGCAATAAAGCAGTGTAGAATAACTCAGTGTGATACCTTTGTGCTGATTTCTGAGGTAAATTTAAGTTGTATTCACCTGGACTGAACTTGAACAAGAGCTGAACTTGATAATAAGGAGAAGCCAGAAAAAAAATAACTTCTGAATTCCAAAGTTTTCTCAAGATAAGATTTTTGTTTTCCATAGTGGAGAATGGTGTTTTTCTCCTTGAAGAGAGAATGTAAAAACTGTGTAGAACAAGTTCTTCTGAACAGCCATTCACTGTAAATAGAACACTTTCCTGGCTAATGAGCACTTAAAGAAACATAGAACACCACTCTTTCTTCAATATATATGATCTTCCTTCATTTTAAATTGAACTGTTAGATAAAGGACTGAGTTACCAACTAGTACATGCCAGCAGACATCTTGCCTTATGTTCTGCAGCTCTTTTGCTAATAATTTTACATAATCAAAGGGTTATGGAGTCAAGCAGGGTAAACCTGGATCCTCTGAAAAGTTGTGGATAATGCAGTAGTTTAACTATTTGGATTTTTCATGTTATAAGATATAAATGGGTAACCTTGAATTAGTGGGGAATTGGGGTGTCAATTGTAGTTAAGAAACTGTTTTAGGGTGGCAAAGCACTAATGTGCAGAGCCCTGAACCAGTTCATTTGGGTACTAAGTTGGCCCATATGAAGCTTATGCTGGTATGTTTTGCTGAAAACAGGCTAACAACTAACTACCTATATAAATGTGATATACTAATTGCCCACACAGAGGTTGTAAAACTACCTTAAAGCATAAAATAGGTAATAAAATACCTATATTTCTTGTTCTGTCTGAACTGTCTTTGACATGGGAAGTTATTGCTTTAAGCTTTTAGTGTGCTTAAACATCAGATGTAATGTTATAGTGAAAACTCTTTGGGGAAACTTGAAAATAGAATATTTTTTTTAAAAGAAATTAAAAAAGTAGTGTTTTCTTCTGTCCCTTGATAGCTAGGAGCAGAGGAGGGCTTTTTGCCTTGCCTTGAGTCAGCTTGCTTCATCTCCACTGAAGAATCTAAAATGACTTTCTTTCTTCCTCCTCATTTAAAAGCCCTACAACTGATGGAGGCAAAATGCTAAGACATGGATATGACAAATTTCTTAAAGCATGAAAAGCGTGTGAAGCAATTGTTTTATAAACATGAGAAATGGCAGAAATAACTGTAGGTAATGTAGAACCAACAGGAATGTAAATGTTTTTTGTAACCTTCAGAATGCTGAAGTGGACTTCTGGATTATACCCATCATTCAAGGATTTGTGCAAATTGAAGAACTTGTAGTAAACTATAGTGAATCTTCTGATGATGATAAGAGCAGTCCTGAAACTCCTCCTCAGGAATCAACTTGTGTAGATGACATTCATCCAACATTTCTGGTGGCACTTATTTCACGCCGGAGTCGGCACAGAGCTGGTAGGCAAACCTAGTTCAAGGTATTGGGATTGTTCCTCAACACTGGAGAGGGATGCAGGTGGTGAAACTTGAAAGGGTGCTGTGTTGGTGAGCAGATGGTCAGCCCTTGTCAGAGTGGGCACTGCTTGGAGGAGGAAGAGGAAAGGCTGCAGTGCCTACAGCACTACACTATGTAGGGTGAGGCTGAGTGAGCTTCACTTCTCTTGAGCACTGAATGTGTCCTTGGAAATCACATTCCTGAGGCACAGTTGCATCTCTGCAAAGATGGCTGTGATTAGGACCTTGCTTACAACTCTGCCTGAGATTTCTGTAGGCCTGGGTGGGAGGCAGGTTTTCCAGGCTTTTAGATTTCCAGATTTTGAGGCTTTGACAGCAGGTGAACAGTGACTTGAAAAGCCATGTGTGTGTGCATGCCTGTGTCCTGAGAGGGTCCTTATGTAGGGTCCAGGTGTGAAATAAGAACCATGCTTTGGCCTTGCTGCTACTGGAATAAGTCAAAGAAGGTGCAGGGCAAACAAAACTTACTGCCTGTCCTTAGGAACTCAGAAAGAAAGGTTGAATCATTTTACAATTCAGTAGGTCCTGTTCAGCTCTGACTTGTCTTTATTAAGAGATTCTCCATTGTGTCCAGCTCCTTTCCTGTGCAGTCAGTTTTTTAAATGTAAAAAACCAAGATAAAAACCCTGGTGAGCTTACCCTGATGTGGGACTGATGTTTGTACCACGGCTCCCTTCAATGGATTTAATTCAGTTCCCAGGAAAACTATTTGTCAGAACAACTTTGAGTAAATACTGGAGGGTTTCAGGGTAGTATCTAGTTTACAGCATGCCTTTTTAATACTAAATTGTTACACAGGTACAGGAACTGAATTGCAGAGGGAAAACTTGTTATTCATTTGCTCTTGTTGTTAATGTCACTCAGTTCATGTGATTGCTAGTCCAGAGCACAAACTGTAGGGCTTTCTCTTGACACAAAGAGATTGTTTTGATAAACTAATGCAATATTTTGAAGAATGGTTACAGGATTGTGTGCTTGATTTATTGTGTGGTACATACTTTCAGGCAAGAGTTCAGTGTGTCTTTATTTCTGAACTACTGTAGTTAACTCCCCCCCGAAACACCCCAGAACAGGGGAAACACTCATTTGAAAGCCAAAGATACTTCTGTGTTAAATACACTGGGTTTTGTTTTGTTTGTTTTTTTGTTTGTTTGTTTTTTGTTTGTTTGGTGTTTGTTTGGAGTTTTTTGTTTGTTTGGGGTTTTTTTGTTTGCTTGGTTTTTGCTTGGTTTTTGCTTGGTTTTTGCTTGGTTTTGTGGTTTTCTTGTGGGTTTTTGGTTTTTGGTTTTGTGGGTTTTTATTTTTTTGTGGGTTTTATTGTGTTTTTTGGGGGGGGTTGAGGTTTTTTTTGGGTTTTTGTGGTTTTTTTGTGGTTTTTTTGGGTTTTTTTTTGTTTTTATATTTGTTTGTTTTGTTTTTGTTTGTTTTGTTTTGTTTTTTTTTTTTATTTGTGAATTACTAAGTTTGAGTTTTCATGTAAGAACCACAATTGGTGGCAGGGCGTAAGTAAAGCGTATCTGGTGTATTAGTCTAAAAGCCCCTGTCTGATTAAAGGCTGCAATACTGCTTTGACAGTTTCTCTGTAAAGGTCCCTATCATAGGTGTTTTATACTCCTTTCCCTTCCCTATCTGTCCCCTCTCCCCTTCTCTCCCATAGTCCTTAGATAGTGCTCTTGAGGTTCAGAGCAGAAGGTTGGTCCAGGGCTACTTCAGGACTTTGAGCTGAATTTCCATGCCATAAACCATGAGCCTGAATCTTTTTCCACACCTCTTATTCCTTCCCTGTGCTTTGCTACCACCTGCTTCCTCTCTGAAATAGTGATGTACTCTCCTCTGAGTAAAGGATATGCAAACACCTTCCTGTTTAATGAGCAGGTCAGAGATGCCTGGGCATAAACCTGTAGTCAGGAGAGCATTATCTCTTCTTAAAGTGCAGAGTTAGTTACACAGGTTAAAACAAGGAGGAAGAGTCTTCTGTTCTGTGGGACATGCAGATCTTCCTGGGTTGCTTGTGGGATCTCTCGGAGGTGGAGCATCTGTCAGTAAAAGTGGCCTTTTAGGTTCCTGGAAACACTGAGCACTGGAGTAGAACTTTCTGCTAAGTGTGACAGAACAGGAAGAAATGTATCTTTTAGGGTGAACTAGAGATATCTGTGACTTTCTAGTGCCAATTAACTGCCTTGCCCTGTCAGCTGATTTTCTGCTGCTCCTACTATATTAGTAAATAAACTTTATCCATATAGCCAAAATAATTTGCAGGGAATAAACTAGGATAGGAGTGACTTCTCCCGCTGGTCGTGGATTTTGGCTAGAACTGTTGTCTTGTGTTAGTGTTGGCAAAAACAGCAACAAAAGTTATTAATGCTTAAGCCAAATCCTTAAATATGACTTGACAGTTCTCCTTCCTCCCAGGAATGCGGTATAAGAGAAGAGGTGTTGACAAAAATGGAAACGTGGCAAATTATGTCGAGACAGAGCAACTGATTCACGTTCATAATCACACCCTTTCCTACATCCAAACACGGGGCTCTGTGCCTGTTTTCTGGAGCCAAGTTGGATATAGATACAACCCACGGCCCCGCCTGGACAAGAGTGAGTATTTGGGTGGAATTCCTGAGGATCAGGGTCCCCAGGGAGCTCTGCCTTTGGAAGAGATGCTTATGTGGGGGTGTGGTGCATAGGTAAAAAGATTAAGCAGGCTCATTACAAATTAAATTTTTGTCCCATCTCCTCTGCACAAAAAGCAGAAGAAAGCAAAATTTAAGATTGGTGTTCATTATGATAGAACAGCAATGTGGAAGTTGAGCAGAGTGATGAAACACCTTTGACTAATTTTGTACAATGTGTTACGTTGTATGTCTTAAGGGAAGCTGTCTTGGTTTTCTAAAGCACAGATTTAGGCACAATTTAATACATCAAACAGGACCTGACTTGTTGCTGAACAGGCTGTTTCTGTCTAACACTGCTCTGCCTTATAGGTGAAAATGAAACTGTGGCCTGTTTTCGTGCACACTTTGAAGAACAGCTGAAACATTACAAAAAGCAGGTGAGTTCTACTTGATAAAATAGTAATCTCGTGGAAATGCAGGGGATGAAAGTTAATGCTTTTAGTTTGTTTTTCTTAATGATGTGGTGAAGAAACTTGTTGACAATTAGAAGGTTGGTACATAAATAAGTAGAATTTAGATTTTTCAAGTGTCCTTGTAAATAACCTCTAAAAACAGTGATGTATGGGAATGTGTAAACACTATTTTTGTGTACCTGTCCTGTGAATTCAGAGCTTCTCTGTATTGAAATTTGTGTAGGCAGGTAACTGTTAGAGCTTATTTGTCCTAGGTACAACCTAGCAAAGACTGTAACTTCAGCAAGATTGCCTGCAAATCTTTTAACTCTTGGAGCTATTTGTTATTGCATGGTGTATATCTAAGCAAACTGTGTAGCACATGACAAATGCTAAATAATTAAACTTTTGAACAGGTTATTATTAACTTGGTGGATCAAACAGGCAGAGAGAAGATTATTGGAGATGCTTACCTTAAACAAGTTCTTCTCTACAACAATGCAAATCTGACTTATGTTTCATTTGACTTCCATGAGCACTGGTAAGAAACCTTTCTAAAAATGTCCCTTTGCATCTTTTTCTGTTAGAATGAAAGGAGAGTAGAAGGGAGGAGAAAACATTATTATTTCTATTTCTGCGTGAAGCAGTTAAACAGGAAGAATACATTTTGTAAACTAAAGTACTATAAGACTTTAAGTTTGGTTAAACAAGCACTGCTGTTTGTGATCTCGTGTCCCTGACCTGTTAAATTTGCAGTTATTTATTGGGCAAAGCTTTAATTGTCACACACTCTAAGTAAGAGAGTTTCCTTAAACATGCTATGAATGTAAAGCTGTGGCTGACCTGCTTTTTCAAACTATGTAGCTTTCTACTTTTCCTTCTTCTCTACTTCTGTTTCTCTTGATTTTTTATTTTTTTTTTCTGTAAAAGTATGATGGTTTCTTTCAGGACCCTGTTGCTGGTTTTTCACTCTAAAATACAGCAGATTTGATTTTAATCCAGTGTAAGCAGTTGCTGTTTTCATGACTGCACTTTGATGCTGACATGCTCTAGTGCAGTGTTCACATGCCCAGGCATTTAATCTGTCCCACAGGCCTGTGTTTCTCCTGCTTCCCTCGAGCTGCCTTTGTGTGGGAGTCAGTGCAGAGCCTAAACTGTTTTAATCTTCATTTCCAAACGTAATCTAGGGATTGCATCTGGCCTGGGAGAGCATTACTGACTGAATAAGTGTGTCATTAATGGATACTGTCAGAGGGGGTGGGGGACCCCATCAATATAGTAATGGCCTTGGAGCCTTGTGAAGGACTGTTGGTTCTGTGAATTGATTAGATACTCGATCTTCTGTTTAAAGGAGCTTTTGTTTCAATTCCTTCACTTTTCTCCTAAAAACTTCTGCAGTGAGCAGGACTGTTTCTTTTTGCACAGTGAGCATGAGTGAATAGAGAACAATCCCAAAAAACAACCTGGTGGGGTGTGGGGAGGAGGGGGTGATGTGTCTGTAGGTGTGTTTTCTGTAGAATCGCTGGTGAAGCAGGACTCACCATCCCCATCTCAGATCTATAGTTACTTTTTTTGAGACTGTGACTAAAGTGAGAACAGAATGTTGCACATGATGCCTGAGTAGCTGCACTTATTCTTACTTAGGGAAGCTGCGTTAAAAATGCAAATTCTTGAGAATTTAACCACCTTTTAACCTCTTTCCTTGGATTTAATGGTGAACTGTTCTTTAAAAATGTTCTGAACATGGGCTTCTACTCAAAGTTTACTGCAGGAGAGAATGCTTGTCTCTCCCACTCAGGCAAAACGCTGTCTTTGTTAACATTACAAATAAGATAAAATAATAAAGTCACTGCTCTAATTCAAACTAACTTTTGTGAAATTCTGTATTTTAGCCGAGGAATGAAGTTTGAAAATGTTCAAACTCTGACTGATGCCATTCATGATATTATTCTTGACATGAAGTGGTGCTGGTAGGTACTTTGCTGTATTTAGACTAGTATGGAACATTTCTAGAAAAAAAACCAACCAAACCAAACAAGTAGATATTTGGAGTCCTTAATCTTGTCATAACTGGTATGTTTTATATTTCTCTTCTGGTGCCCAGCTTGTCTGTTAGAGTTTGTGTTCTGAAGTGTTGGTGTTCTACACATTTAGCAAAAAATTCTGAGGTGCTGCTTCCTACCCAGGGCTTACTGCATGTAACACTTTTAGGGTTTGTTATATTTAATGTGAAACACTGTATTTGACCCACAAACCCTAGAACACCAGCCTTCTGTTAAAACCAGGAGGCATGTTTGACTTTTGGCTTCCACTGATTGCAGCCACATTCATTTAATTCACTTTAATCTTCAATCAGTTACTCTCTTGTTCAGTGAGAGGCTGCTGTCATTGTTATTGGCTTCTTTGTGTTTAAAATTAAAATTAAATGCCTTTCCACTTGAAAGCTTGTATTATGCATACAAGAGGTGAATTCAGCATCTGATTCTATCCCCAGGTTATGGCCCCAATAGGATTAATTTGATATCCAGCCTAGATTAAATTGGAGGATAGGTCGGAACAGGAGGAGTTAATTCAGAGTGGGGTGTGGCTGGGTGATGAGTACAACTATAAATAGTGTAAAATCTTCTCCTGTTTACAGAAGCTGATAAATTACACTGCATTTTAAATGTCTCAGTGTGCTTTTGTTCTCTTCCTGTTGAAAGGGTTGACCAAGCTGGAGTGATCTGCAAACAGGAGGGAATTTTTCGAGTCAACTGTATGGACTGTCTGGATCGTACCAATGTTGTACAGGCTGCTATTGCCAGAGTGGTCATGGAACAGCAGGTACTTTGTCAAGTACCCAGTACCTCAGAACTTAATTGCTATTCACAGAGAAATCTGTGGGCTTGGAAAATGCTAAACTAACCTCCACTGAAAGAATCTTTGCAAAATACCTGGAGAGCTGTGAAGCTGAAAGGAATAACATATCTAAATACAAAGCTTAAAGGCATTATAGAGCAGTGATGCCTGGTCTCCTCCTTCAGAAAGGAAATGACTGACTGTCCACATCTTGGAGGGGATCGTCTTGTTTTGATTTAGTAATTTTGATTTAAGTTATGCAATAATACAAAATTTAAAACCAAAACGTGCCACCTCCAAATCCCTCCCTGAAACGAGATATTGAAGGACTAAAATCCAACTAGAAGTTGGATGCTATTTTAGCTGCTTTGAAGTGAAATAGTGTGATGCAGGAAGTAGGGAGATTAGTTGTCTCTTCTATTTGTAGAGGAATAATTAATTCCTGATGTAAATATCCCTGATGGCTGCTGTGACTGTTGTGGTGTGGAATAGTTCCCCTGTAAAGAGGAGGGGTTTCCCAGCAAACAGAGTCCTTCCTTTAATCATTTCCTTCTTTCCCCTGCCCCCCATTTGCTTTTTTCAATAGAATCTGTGATGATTGTCTTTCCTTGGGAAGACTTTATAAATACAGTAGTAGTATAAACTTAATACAGACTTCATAGGCCTGGAACTGAAACTTCAAAGGCTCAGTTATAGCCCTGCCCAAAATGAGCAAACCTGACTGTGTTTAGAGTGAAGGAGAAAGGATGAAGTTGGTCCTTCATTAGGCTGAAAAGAGAATGGCTCTGACCATTGTATCTGAAAGATCTATTAGTTATCTGCTGTTCTGAACTCCTGATTTAGGAGTATTGAGGACAAGGGGAGGGACTGCAATCCCACAGTTGTTATTTTGGAACAAGGTTTCTATCTAGGGTAACTCTTGAGCTCAAAGGCAATCTTTCAAAATCAAGAGTGTTATAGATTCTTGTGAAGAGGTTGCAGTAACCGTGGAAGGATTAGCCTGTGATGGGCTGCATCATTCTCATGTAGCTGAAGTGCCTTGGAATCAGTTCAGGGCTGAGAAATGCCCTGACCTTTGGAGAGTGAATGACATGGAGTGTAAGACTGAGAGTTACGTGTACCTTACCTTTGCTCTTCCTTGGAACCATGGAACTTGCTTTCTCTCATCTGGAAACTTTATAGGGCTTTCAAAGTCCATGAACAGCCTCATATCAATTTTCATCTAACTTGCAAAGAGTGAGCATTTGGTTTTGATTGTAAATTGTGTGTCTATGATTTATTGCACATTATTCCTGCAGTTGGCCTAGCATTTAGTGACTGCATTGCAGTTAGGTCGGTGCTGCTTTACCAACTCAGTGTCTGTAAGAAGACTAAAGTGTGTATTGTACCCAGGGCTTATCCTGGGGATACTGAAGTACTGGTTGTTTTGCAGAGTGAGATATCTCAGTATCCCTGTTAAACAGTTACTGTCCAAAATGGGCAAGCATTAATTATAAACCAAGAGAAGAAGTTGGTTTAGTTTGTTTTCAGACCCTTGAGGTCATAAATGCCTTTGCAATGGGAGACATATTAACTTGATTATGCATGTTAGAGCTCTGTGATGTCTGTTCTTTTGATGGTTCTCTATCTTGAGTAATCTACAGTAACTTCAGCTCATTTTTTTTGATGATTGGCTTCTAAATCTATAATTAATATGTTAATGCTGCCTCCAGTGATATGATGCTTAGCATTGAATTAGTGATTCATTGCTAACAGTTAATTTAATCTGACAAATTAGCAGAATGAGTTCCTTTTTCAGACCATAAAAAGTTTATGAATTAAATGCTTGACAGGTGTTTCCGCTCTTTTCTCAAGCTCTGATACAAAGAATGACCTTTATCTTGGACATTATATTAACACATATCTTAACTTCCAGCTCAAAAAACTGGGTGTGATGCCACCTGAACAGCCTTTGCCAGTGAAATGCAACAGGATCTACCAGATCATGTGGGCGAACAACGGCGATGCCATAAGCCGGCAGTACGCTGGCACTGCAGCCTTGAAGGTACAGGGGCAAGAGTCCCACCTGTTGTGGCCACCAGCAGGTTGTGTTTCAGGCTTTATGTGCACTGCAAAACTCTTGAGTATGTTAAAAAGCCAAATATTCTGCATGGGTTTGTTTTGGAGAGATAGGAGGCCTTGCAGTGGAAGAGCTTGGCATGAGTTCTGATTGCCCGGTGTCCTGTGGCACTGCTGGCTGCAGTTTAACTGCATTCCCTCCAGGTCTGCATCAGTGCATAGCTGAGAGTTTAAGATATATATGACATTACATCCATTTAAATTTTAGTATGGTTAGAGTACTTCTAAGCAGTTACA
The DNA here is from genome assembly GCA_035222235.1 of Margarornis squamiger. NCBI lineage: Eukaryota > Metazoa > Chordata > Aves > Passeriformes > Furnariidae > Margarornis > Margarornis squamiger. The sequence goes on from JAWWTY010000158.1 coordinate 30,571,342, forward strand.
GTACTTCAAAAATACTCTGAAATTCTGAAGATTAGGACATGTAGGTAGTAGGGTGATATTAATTATATTTTCTAAAGATTTAGTTAGTTGTAATGCAGTCTGTTTCCCAAGATCAGGCGTGAAACTCTTTACTTTTTATTCCTGATGCCTTGAAAAGTCACAGAATTTGAGGCACTTGCTGTGTGTTGAGTTACTGGTGGAACAAATTTTAGTATTCATTGTATTTGGCATAAGAAAAATCGTTATGGTGGGATTCCTTAACACTTAAATCCTTCTTTAAATACCTCTACTGAACTCTGACTAGTTTATTGCAGTGACATTTTAAAAATTATAAAAACCACCCTGACGTGCTTGTCTTCATTATATATATTTAACTTTGAATATGAAGCACATGCCTCCATTTATGGATCTAAATTTTCAGGCCTTCTGTTTGAAAATTTCTCTACTCACTATTGAGGTTCATGAATTAAATTCATTTTAATTGTGGTGTTTCTTTTAATTTGAAAGTGAAACACTCAAAATGTTCCTCGTAGTAGTTGACGTGGCTTTAGAACTGCTTTGTGCCAGCGTTGAAGTGTCTCTGAAAATAGAATCCTCTAATGAAGTGTAACTACCAAAACAGCTTTTTATTCAAATTCTGAGCCTTCTGTGGCCTAGAAACTGGCTTTTGTCTCTGAGGCTGAGGAGATGTACTGTTCTCCTTCAGTATGTTCTGCTAGCAAAAACATAGAAGGTGAAAACCATTTTTCAGTGACTCCAGTCTTCTCCATTGTTCCAGTAAGTGTTCCTTTTGGGTTAAAGGCCAAAACATAAAGGGTTTTTTGAGGTATTCAAGCATCACAGTGACTGATGTCTTGAATGTTCTGCTTTAATGTTAACTGGCATATATGTCCAGATTTCTCTTTGCCATTAGGACTTCATATTATTTGTAAGCCTGTCAATCACATAAGGTTCACTGCAGAGTCAAACAATGCCCTTTGAAAACTCAGTATTTTCAGCTTCTATATGGAATGGTTACTTGTAGATAACCTCTGAGTTGTCATCTATTCAGCTCTGAGTCTCAGAATGCCAAAGCTTTTTGAGCTGAGCCTGCTGCTTCCGAGTTGCATCTGTGCATGATCTGCATGTTCTGTGTGACAGGGGGACTTCACAAGGACTGGTGAGAGAAAGCTGGCAGGGGTAATGAAGGATGGAGTTAATTCTGCAAACAGATACTACTTGAATCGTTTCAGGGATGCTTATAGGCAAGCAGTCATAGGTAAGAGTACAATTTCAACTAACCTGAACTGTGGTATTTAGAAAAGTTTGTTAAAACCATCTTGGCTTTCTTTGGACTGATTTGTTTTTTACCCTACTGCTTAAAAGGGTTTATATCATGTTCATGTCTCTGTAATGGACACCATAAGGAGCAGTGATTCTCCCTTTGGTGATCAAACAACACTTAATTTGGAGGGTTTGCACGCAGTGTGATTCATTGTAGAACTTGCCTCTAACTTTGTTTTAGCATTCAATGTCTTGTAGCATCTCTTTTTGTAGACAAAGCTAAATTTATGTAGCAGGTGCCTCTTGAAATGATGAGGTAACTCTTGTTTCTCACTGAAAGTAGTGTTATACCTACATTCTATTCAGAAAGAATATCAAAAGCATAAGTAAATATGAAACATTTGGAAGAAATTCACAGATTAATCAGCAGACTGTTGCCATATGTCACTTTTAACTTTCTTTCTTGTTTGTTTTCTGGGTTTCCTTTAGATTTGATGCAGGGTGTCCCTGTAACAGAGGATCTGTACTCCATATTTACAAAAGAGAAAGAACATGAAGCCCTGCACAAGGAGAGCCTGAGGAGCCACCAGGAGCTGATCAGCCAACTTTTGCAGAGCTACATGAAAATGCTCTTACCAGATGATGAAAAATTCCATGGAGGGTGGGCACTTATTGACTGTGATCCAAGGTGTGTTGGACCAAGTCAGAATTGCTCCTCTGGCATCTGTTCCTACTGATGTTAAATGATTTTGATGGGCTAACAAGTGGACAGTTCCATAGAATGATAAGAGTCCTTGAGGGGTTTGAATACTTGTAATGGTAAAAGAAAAGGTCCTCTAAACATGTGCTTTTCCCAAAGTTCCATAAAAATGGTTCTCACTGGAATTACCTTTGAAACATCATCTGGAAATGCCTTTGTTCAGTTCATGTTGCCAAAACTGGAAGGTACAATGAAGAGAACTTCTCACCACCCCTAGTTCTAGAAGGGGCTGTTTGAGGAGTTGTTGCTCCTTATTGCTTCGTAGGAAAAGTGGAGCTTGACTTTGGAGCCAGGTTAAATTCCTGGGGCATGAGTCAGCAGTAGGAAAGTCTAGATTTCTCTTCATGGAAAGTAGTGGGCTTGAACTCCAACTTCCCTCCTTATCAAGTTCAGAGTTCACTAGGTTGTAAAAGAAAAACAGTGGTTAGATCCTCTGCAGGTTAAACTCCAGCATCTAAAAATATCAGGGCAGGTTGTTATGACAGATATTCAGAGCACAAACTCATCACCTTCGCTGAGTCTGAGGTATTTTTCCATTTCTCTGCTGGCATTTTTAATAGCTTGAGGGTTTTCTATTTTATTCTGGACCTTCTGCTGACCTATTTGAGCTATTGGGTAACTTCAGGTTAGAGAGAGTGTTGCTTACATGGATCCAGTTATTGAATGGCAGGTCTCATTCTGGCTTGTGAAGTGGCCAACCAATAAGTGACCCACCTAACTGGGCTTTTCAGTGACCCCGAGCAGGCAGCAGCATCACACAAGATAAGAAGTTTGGGTAATGGTACATTGTTGTAATATGTATTCAGTTGTAAAAGAGTGTTCTTAGAATACACTGGACATAGGTTACAGCTCTGCAAATAAAACCTTCTCCCCTGTATTAATTTTTTTTCCCTTTCCATAGTCTCATTGATGCCACTCACAAGGATGTGGATGTTCTGCTGTTGCTTTCCAATTCTGCCTACTATGTGGCCTAGTAAGTCACTGCTTTCTCTTACTACATGTAGCTTATTTCTAGCAGCTTTGTTTTACATTAGTAGGAAACATTAAATTCTGTTTCTTTTTTTCTAGTTATGATGATGAAGTCGACAAAGTGAATCAGTACCAAAGGTTAGGTCTTGAAGCTCTGGAAAAAATAGAAATAGGTAAGAAAAAGTCACTGTGTATCTTTTCTGAATGCTCTCAGCAGTAGCTTGAGCTCTCATCAAAGCATCCTGCAGATGGGATTGAAGCAGCAAACCTTGATGTGAGATACAAATCCTGTGCAGTCCACCATGGCTGGAAATGGCCTCTCTTGCTCATAACAGATGCCAGAGTTGTCTGTTCTCTCCCAGACCTGGCTTTTGCTGCTGCTTGAAATGGAAACTTTGATCACTGGTAGGGTACTAAAGTTTTCCCTCTTTCAAACTCTTGAAAGAACCAGAGAGTCATCAAAGCCAACTTCATTATTTATCAAATGGCAGTAACAACTTGATCACCTTCTGTAATGAGTCACAGGTTTGTGCATTCAGGGAGCTGTTTCTTTGATCCAAAAGCAGCAGCTGGCTCAGAATTGTACTTTAGATCTGTTTCATAGCTTTTTCAAACTTCTTCCTCAAGGTTTGATAATAAACATGCTGTTACAAAATCACCTTGTTATGCTGATTTAACTTAGCTATTTGCTATAGGATGTAACATCTGCAGGCTAAATCCAGCATTTTCTGCTGAAAACATTAAAGGTGTGATGTCTTTGACTTGGCAGATGCAAAAGGTGTTCTAGTTGGAGGAAGGCAGGGAAATTTTGTGCCCTCAGTGTGTGCCCCCCCTGCCCCAACAGAGTTTAATCCTCCATTACACAATACACAGTGATTTCATCAACTCCTGACTGTAACTTTCACTGTGTGCAATTTCTAAGATTTCAGTGGAAAGATCTCCCTTGCTTGTGTGTTGTGGGATTTGTAACATGTCCTGATGCACAGAACAGAGGTGACACATCTTCACCTACAACCTGTTTGATGCTGTAGATATAAGTAGTGCACTGAAGAGTTGAAGTACTTGGTCTAAACCCTGAAATTTCCACTTGGTAAAAATATATTAGCTATCCCTTTAATCCTTGTAGGAGCATTCCCTAAAAACCCACGGAATGTAGAAGATGTAACTTTTGTCTTCTCTTTGAAAGGGTGATGTGTAGTAAATAATCAGGCTGGATTACAATAGACACACAAAGAGCCTAATTGCTTTTTGTAAGTAATTGATTGTTTAGTTATAGTGAAAATCTTTCGTTTAAAATGTCTCTCCTGCTCTAAAGAAAACAAGCAGCTTTTTATGCTGAAAAAGACTGTCAACACATATATACATTTAGGTACAGCCTCTGCAGTATCTGTCAGTGTTTGGTTGAAGATTTCTAATCTCCTGGTTTCTCTCTCAGGGCCTGAGCCTACTCTCTTTGGCAAACCCAAGTTCTCTTGCATGAGGCTGCATTACAAATACAAAGAACTGAGTGGGTATTTTCACACCCTCAGAGCTGTGGTTCGCAACCCAGAAGAAGATGGAAAAGGTTTGTTTCATATGGAAAAGCTTTAGATGTGAGTTATCCCACTCTTTCTCTAGGAAACACTTGTTCCATTGCTCTTAAAACTTACCCTTCTTCAGAAATTAATATAATCCAATTGTGTGGGGAACCAGTAAAAGCCTCTATATGGCTTCCTGTGTGAGCATGTGGATGTTACTGTTTTAATTGAAAGAAAAATAACTTTCAAATGCAGCTTAAAGCAACATGCCTCTCTAGAACTAGAGACATTTCCCTGTCCAGGGCTTTACTGCTCCAAAATTGTATAAAATGAAGTTAAAATTAACTCCTAAAGAGCTGAAGAAATTGATTTCTTTAGTGAAATCAGTGTCTGGAAATGTTCATGCTTCTTGTTTAACTATATTAAATGAACACTAATAAGGAGGGGAAAAAATCACTTCTTACCTGGAGCACTGAGTTTTGTCAACAAGGATTAGAAAAAATATAATTGCTTCTCTTCCTTCCACAAATGAAGCAGAGTGGCAGTGATTCACTTAACACACAGTATTTAGGGCTTAAGGAGAGCCTGTTTTTTAATCTTGAAATCAAAATTGCAACTTGTAAGGTAGAGAAAAAAAAACCCCAACAAAACCGAGCAAACTTAATTATGTGAAAATTAGACTTATTTCTTTGTAGATTGTTGACTATGGGATTTTAAAGGGTTTTTTAAGGGTCTGACAGGCTGCTGTTTGGATTTCAGACACTCTCCAGTGCATTGCAGAGATGCTGAGAATCACAAAGCAGGCAATGGGATTGGATGTGCCCATTATTGAGAAGAAGCTGGAGAGGTGAGTACAAAAATGATGTGACCCATGTGTGTCCCACTCCTGCTCTCTTCTCAGGGGCAAGCCACACAGTGTGATACCTAAAAGAAATGTCTGTACCCAGCTACAGTGCTGAGTTACTGTGTCCCTGTGCTGCTGCCAGTGATGGCAAAACTCTTTGGGGTCTTATCCAAAAGTATAAGCAAGAATAGTATCTTATATGAGTGCTTATAGACAGTGTACACTACCAAATGTAAAAAACATACTGCAGATCACATGGTTCAGGATTAGTTTGTCCAGTTTTTCCTACCTAAACTTCATGTCTGCTCCTGTAGTGAGGAGGCAGCCTCTGAGGTGTAAATCTGGTTTGGATTCCACTGCAGTTGAGTGGTTTACAAATTAGAACTTTTGAACTCTTCCAAGTGTTAGAAAGGCAAAGAAGTTCTTGTTAAGAGGGCACATGAAAGCACAGACGACAAAAGTACTTACTAGAACTTTCTAGGTAGTTTTCTCAAATTCATTTGTCTATAATTAGACAGAAGTAACTTCTATCTGGCAGTGTTAGTCAGGTGCCCTTTACAAAGGACAATGGGGTAGAAGTAGAGCATGGCTGTGTTTTACCAGTTCAAGTGGCATCTCTTGCATTATTTTGGACACTCCCAGTTCAGACTGTATGAAGTACTAGAAAACATGTTGTGTAGCAGTTGTACATTGTCAAGAGAAAACTATTCAGGCACACATTTCAGGAACTTTTTTCTGCATTGGGTTATTGGGGTGCTGTTTCAGCTTCTTTTCCTAGATGAGTTCAAAGTGTAGCAAGAAAATCTTATTATTTTTAACAGGTATTGTAGAGTGACTATTTGCCTACTCTGGCTACTGGGAACAGCATACACCAAGTTACATGGAGTTACAAAAAGAGTTCAATTCCTTTTTCTTCTAAAACTAAAGTGCCTGCAGGAGGTGGCTGTTCCCCTTGTCTGGCTTCTGTTCCGTATCAGCCCTCCTTTATTTTTGTTGGTTTGAGCTTCATTAGCTTATATGGATACAATATCATTATCTAAGGAAAGGATGAACGTCATTATTTATATAAGGGAAGGATACCTTAGTAACTAAAATGTCCATCTCTACTATGGAAATAGACTGGAAGATAGTGAATACTTGGTGTTTATGAAAAAGACTGCTTTGATTGTACATCAGGGAGGTATTTTTTTTCCCCTCTTCTAGGAGGAGCAGTAAACCTCATGAAGACATCATTGGCATTCGATCTCAGAACAGAGGCTCCCTGGCCCAAGGCAAGAATTATTTACTAAGCAAGTTCTCCTCTCTCAACCAGAAAGTGAAACAAACCAAATCCAATGTAAACATCAGCAACCTTCGGAAGTTGGGCAGCTTTGCTAAACCTGAAGTGAAAGTCAATTTTTTAAAGCCAAATTTGAAAGTGAATCTTTGGAAATCAGACAGTAGCCTTGAAACTTTGGAGAACCCAGGGGCAGATCCCAAAGCCCACACTGAATCTGACACAGAAGGATCAGATAATGATTCATTCCATTCCGATGACTTCCTGACTAATTCCAAATCCGATGAGGACAACCAGCTCACTGACTCCCTGGAGAACATAGGCCCCACAGACTATGTGCTGCCAAGCTGTGGCATCATTGCCTCGGCCCCACGGCTGGGCAGCCGCTCCCAGTCCATCAGCAGCACTGACATGAACATCAGCATTCCCGTTCCGTCCGAGAGCCAGGACTCCCAGCCCGGCCGCTCCGACTGTGAGGACATTCCCATGCCTTCTGCTGACAATGCAGAGATGGAGTTTGCTAAGCCCATCGACGTGTACTGCCAGAGGTTTGTGCAGGATGCCCAGAGCAAGGGGTCGGATGTTTTGGAGGCCGAGGCTGGTTCTCAGGAGCCCCATCACACAGTGACCCAACCCAGCAATAACGTGGCTAAGGCAGCACAACCCAAGGCTGAGGCTGTGGGAGACGTTCCTTCCAGGCCATCCAAGCTGGATGTCCAGTCTTCTGAGCCAAACCCTCAGCTCTTAGCTGTTGGTGGGACTGACTTCACTAAATCCCATAAAAGCCCGGGATCTGTGTCTGGTAACCACGAGACAGGACTCCACACGACTCCTTCTCCTGCTGACGGCGGCAGCAGAGCCGTGTCCCCTTTTGCTAAAATCCGCAGTTCCATGGTCCAGGTTGCAAACATCACCCAGGCAGGGTTGACTCAAGGGATTAACTATGCTGTGGCAAAGGTCCAGAAGAGCCCTGCAGAACCAGAAGCTTTAAATGAAATCAAACAAAAAGAACTGAAAGAAATGTTTACGCAATGCCAGACACGAATAATTCAGATCTAGTTGCTAATTCAGGAACCGTTCTTCTAGTTGTGGCTTTTAATAAAGTGCTAAGAAAAATGATATCAGGACTCATTGTGGCATGAACAGCTACTGGATGTGCTGGGATTGATAAGAGGTGACTTGTTTACAGGCAGTGAGAGATGCAAATGAATTTGGCTCTGACCAAGCTTCAGAATTCCCTCATCCGGTGAGACAGAACAGTCAAACCCCATATTTAAACAGGTAGCTTAGACACTGGGAGTCAATAAGCATGCTGTCTATCTTAGATGTGTTGCACAGTTATTTTTTGGAGACTAATTTTGTAGCTCTTCTGAATTATGTAGAAAATATTTATACTACAAAGGTGATACTGCACTTCTCTGACCTTACTTACCTTGCACTACACCAGCAAAATAACGTACAGTAAATGACATTTTATTTATTTTTGGACTAGTGTTTTTACTTGTTTTCATTGAGGTTTTGGATGCAGGTTTCTATGAATTGTGCCTCTACAACAGGAAGTGATGAGTTTTTGTTGAATTTAAATATGTTAACCAGAAAATGAGATTTCTTTGCTATCCTTTTCTTACCACACATCCTGGACACTTTCATTAAAGACCCAATCTGAAGTATCCATGATCCTGCAGTGCAAATTTCTTCTGTAGATTGTCTTGGTTTTTTTTACTCCCTTGTTTTGAAGTGAGGGGAAATGAAGCAAATGTCCTTGAGTTGTTGTGCCCATGTGAAAGCAATTCTTATTTCCTTTTTTTTTTTTTTTGGAATTCCAAACTCTGCCAATTTGCTCTAGTTTTTTGTCTCTGTCTAAAGCGAGACAAGCCAGATACCTGCCTGTCAGGCATCATGTCCCTCTGTGCTATGATTCTTTTAAACTGTTGGTATTCTAACTGCTCAGATGCAGAAGCTCAACCAGCATCTCAAGCAGAAAGCCAGTGTACTGCTTCCTAAGATCAGTGTTGCATTAGAGCATAGGTGTGAGCATCTCCTCAAGACCAAATTCATTACCTACTCCAGCTTTGCATACTTGCAGGATAAAGCTAAGCATCAACTCATGCTGGGAGTCGGATAAAAATACCCTTATCTATGTGTGTCAAAAGATGAAATCCATCTAAATACTCTTTCCCAGAAATGCCTTGCCATGCCATGTTAGTCTAGGACATGACCCAAAAGCTGCTGTAAGGCAGGACCTTCCTGTGCTGTGGTTTGTAACTATAACCACCCTGACAGACCCAGTGCCTGTGTTCTTGTCCCTGTACTGTAGGTAGGCTGCACGTGGTGTCCCCACAACGTTGTGTCCTCGGGGTAGGGTAGTTCTGTGTCTTAGGACGTGTAGTGTGTCTGAAATGACTTATCATCTAACCCTGACGGTCTGAAACTTTGATAATCAAATTTGATTTATTTATTTTATTACAGTGATGTGGGTTTGGGTGTTTTTTTTGAGTGTCTATACTTGTGGCGATATTTAATATTAAACTACTGCTGTATTTTAATGTGAGCAATATACATGAGATATTTTAATAAAAAAAGTGGAAGCAAAAGATGGGTTTGGTATGTGATATTGAGGGATCTGGGGGTTTGTCTCAAAGATGGGGGGTTGTCTTGGCTTTCTCTGGCTTAGGAGTCATGGAAGGGTTGAAGTTGGGAGTGCTGGAAGTCATCTACCCACGCCCCTGCTCAAGCAGGACCACCTGGAGCTGGTTATCCAGGATCAGGCCCAGGTGGCTTTTGAGGAGCATGGAATCAGTCAGAAAAGACCCTTAAGATCATGAAGTCCTCCTGCTAACCCACCACTGAACCAATGTCCCCAAGTGCCACATCCACACAGATTTTAAATCCCTCCCGGGCTGTTGACTCCACTACTGCTCTGAGCAGCCTCTTCCAGTGCTTGACAACCCCCTTGGTGAAGGAATTTTTCCAGATATCTAATCCAAACCCCACCTGCTGCAACTTGAGCCCATTTCCTTGTCCTGTTTCTTGGTACTGAGGAGAAGAGAAACCCTCACCTCCTCATACTCTTGGCTTCCAAGGAGGGAGACTTGGCACTCCTCTGAGCTACCTCTTCTAGAACTCAGCCACCCTTCTGGTGCAAGGGTGTGCAGTGTTTGAGGGAACCTCCTGTGTTTGTGCCTCTTGTCCCATCCTGGCACCACCGAGACTTCATTTCCTTCCTGTTTTTGCTCAGTTGCTTCACTTGACAGTGCGAGGCAGAGGAAATCATGAATATTCACTTTGGTGTTTAAAAAAAAAAAAAGCTGTGTTTTCGAAAGGGCATCAAACTTGGCTCAAGTTCAAGATTCACAAAAATTATTTTCCATAATAAACACTCAGTGGGCTAAGACAAAATATCCAGATTGGCTGTACAGCAGAACCATCATAATTAGAATAGGAAAAAAGCAGTAAAAAGGGGGTTCCTCTTCACATGATCTCAGTCTGGAAAAAAATCCAAGTAAAGGTGGTCTGAGCTTAATGGAAATTTGGCAGGAGCCTTTTTTGTTGTTAGAAAAGCATTAATTGAAGCAAAATCTAGAAGTGGCTCCATCATGGACTCTGCAGGCTGTCTCCACACAGACAGCCCCACGTACTACAATACAGCCTTTCTGCATTACGCCCAGCTCAGTACGGGTTTAACATTTCACTGCTTAAGCCACCCTGGTTAAACTAGTGTTGCAAGTGCCGTTTGGGGCAGCACATCCCCTGAAGAGCAGGAATAAGGTATGGAGAGACTATTCTGAATGCTTCAGTGATATTCCAACCCTTTAAACACACTGCAGTACTGCTAAGGCAGAAAGTAAGACATGTTTTGTACAAATATGTACCACCAATTCTCCAGTCAGTGTGGGCTTTTTTAAAAAGTTGTGCCAGAATAAAGCTCATCAGAGGTATCTGAGCAGTTAGTCATGTTCTGCTCTAAGCACAATAAAGATGTATTTCATACCTGACCTGGCCATGGGTAAGATCAAATCACTTTTTACCATTATGCTGCCTCAGCTCCCAGCACAACACAGGAGCTCCATGCTAAAGTCAGCACCCCCTGCAGCTGCTGCCCAGCTGAGAGCTCTGATCCTCAGAATTCAGCCATTGAGCAATTCAGCAATTAGAGCACACATGTATTCCAGAACACAGCCTAGCACAGCTGTGCACGAAAGGCTCTGGGTTACATTTTCTTATTAAAGGAAATAAGTGTATGCAACTTCAGTATTAAAGTTTAATATCAAACAATTTGCTCATTGTTACCAATTTTCAATTACAAAACAGGGTCCAAAAAAATTCCATAAAATATGTTTAACTGGCTGAACAGAGTTAAGGATGTTCAGACTGCAAGGGTAAATATCCATAACTTTTTGGTATAAATTATCTACAAAAACTGGTATAAACAATATTCCAATCTTAGTATGGGTTCCACCTAGGATTAGACAGATTTGCACAGCGCCATCCCCGCGTGTTACAGTTCATTGCCATTGACACACTGCTGCTGCTGCAGCCTGGCCTTACGCAGGGCCTCCAGCTGCTTTGCCCTCAGCCACCTCTCCCTCGACAGCGTCGTCTGCCCCGCACTGAGCGACAGGAACCTGGGGGACACAAACAGCCATTTCAGTAACAGCTCCTGCTCGTGGCAGCGGGGAAAACCCACAGCCCCAAACCACCCTTCTTTCAGTATCCTAGGAAATAGGAAGCATGGGAAGAAAGCGGGGAGGAAATACTTTCCTCTCTGTGACAAGAGGAACAAAGGGAGAGGAGATTCCACCTTTGACAGCCGGCCAGCCTGGCACAGCTAAATCCAGCTGCTGGCTGACACTGAGACAGTCAGTCAGCAGCTTTGTGGGACGCCTCAGGCAGGACAAGCAGCACCACCCACCTGGCCACGAGCAGTGTCTTGTGCAGGTCGTCGGCTGTGATGCTCTCAGGGTCATTCTTGCGCATTTCTACAAAATCCTCTTCCACTGCCTGGAAACATGGAGCGTGGAGTTATGAAGCAAAACAGAACCTCTACCTCGAGATAAGCTTTTAAGGAGCTAAACACCTCAACTACCTGTACATTACAAGGCACTGTTTCAACTCCTTGCTGTCCAGAGCCTGAGCAAAAACAGGCTACTTCTCATCTTTGAAAAGAATCAGTTTTCAAAGCGGGTGTTAGAAAGCAGCTTGCATGTACTGTTTCTTATTTGTACTATACTTACTTCAGTGGCTACTTTACAAATACTTGAAGGCACATCCAGGACATGAAAATGCTTCTGTTTGGTTCTTAGAAAACTTCAAGGAGACCAACGGGAAAGCACAGTAACTGTCTATTAAGGTGCTTTCTATCCAAATACACAGTTGAAAATGTATTAGTAGAGTCTTCCTTACCTTGGTCACTTCATCAGATATACTGTAGTCCAGCAGCCTCAACAAGCTCAGGTAAATCCGGAATTTGTTCAGCACAGATGGGAGCACTGCTGTCAGGAGGCTGCTCATGTACTCCTCCATGTTTGGGGGGATGATCTGGGGTTGTAAGTGGACTTGGCAATCTGACTGAAAGATAAAATCACAATCATCTCTTTCCACATCCCCTTGTTTACTGTTCCAAGATCAATTTACTCTTAGACCCAACAGAAGTCACTACTTCCCAGAATTAAGGTAAGACAATTCTCTAAATTGTTTGGACTGTTCCCAGTCCAAAGAGTGTGCAGTTCTCATTCAAGCAGGAGCCAGCAGAGCAAAGGCTCAGCTGATCAAGCTGAAATGCCAGAGATCAGATGTTTGCAAGCTTAGGCTGCTCCAGGGGCAGTGCCAGATCTGTTCTGATCCTGTGCCCAGCACCTCAGACACTACTTTGAGTATCTGCAGCCTTTACCCACCCCTGGGACTGCCACTGCCTCACTATCCCTGCTCACAAAAAGGAGGGAAGGTCCTTCTCCTGGTTTTCCCATGACCAGGTTTTTGGCTGGGCTGCAGCCACGAGGGCGAGGGCAGTAACTAGTGCCAGTGTCACACCTGCCCTGGTCACAAGGCAGCCTTCCTGCCTGCACTTGTCCCTGGCAGTGCCTGCTCTGGGCAGGCAGCTGCCAGCTGCAGTTCCCCACCAAATCCAGGAGGAGCGGCCGTACCGGCAGGAGGGATCTGCCCTCTGAGGTGATAAGGACATTAATGTTGCATGGGAATTCCATCCGGTGGTAATTGAAGTCATAATCCACCTTCTGCCAAGTGATCAGATTGCCCAGCGCTGTCACATTGTGGACACCTGGAAAAGCAAGAACAAATTCTCTGAGCACTGGACCCAAACAAATGCCAGCCCAGATTTCTGTTTCGATCTGGTTTTAAAGAGCAGCTAGCAGAAGAGTTCTTGCAAGAATCCTGTTTCTTCTTGTGTCTGTGGTGTCTTCCAGAGAGATACAACCATTTCTTAAAATTAAAACTAACAATTCTTGATTTCAAGTGATCTGGCTTAATACATGTGTTCATAGCTCAGGCTTTTTATCCACCCTACAAAGCCAGACAACTATTTAGAGAGAAAAACAAACAAAATAAATCTCTCCTCAAAAGTGGACAAAACACTACCACTCTCATTTTGTCAAATTTTTATAGTAGTCACTTGCCTTACCTGGAACTCAGTTAATTAAAATATAAAAAATTAAGACTGATGAATTAACTGGTTGACTCTTGGAATTCTCTTTTTGAAATACCAACGTGTAGCTGACAAATTGAATTTTTCTGGAGCAGTGTCACTGTGTCAAATCACACATCTACTGTAATGGTTTTGCCTTTCAGGAATTATAAAGGCAAATTGAATACTATGGTTTTTCCGTCTGGGACATTTTGCCATTTGAAATCTCCAAGTTGTAACTTCCAAGAGCTCCAAACCAACTACTAGATCTGAAGACACTTCTCTAGAATTAAATTTTGTTCCCAAGTTTGCTATAAGAAGTATAAAATTTTTACTTTTTTTTCTAAATTCAGTGGATAACATCACACCTAAAAGGAAAAAAAAGCGCCCTTTTTATCTACAATTTTTAATACCTACAATATTATTTTTCATTAAATGCTGAGGTTTTCTTAGACATTATGGACATTTTGGAAAACCTAAAAATCACCACAGCAAGAATTTTTCCCTAAATGGGAGCTTTTCATGTTTTGACTTCTTTTTTTGGAAATAGGCAATGCAAAGTTTGTTACTAGTTTTACTTTAGTGAAATTTTGTAACTTTACTAAAGAGAGTAACAAAATAAGACTCAAGAGCAATTGAAAAATTCAATTAACAATTTATAAGAGCAGTGGTTAAAAAAAATACAGCAGGTTTTTCCAGACAGAGCTTTTATTTTAAAATAAAGTCACTTGCAGTGATTTTCTATTCTTCTCTTGCAGTGATTTTCTATTCTTCTTTAGTAGAATCTCCTGGCCCTGCACAGGACAGCCCCGGATGTCACCACAGATACCTGTACTGTGCTTCTCCAGTTACTGAACATTTAATAGGTGCAACTCATCTTTCATGTAAGTTAAAATTAAATAAATGGTCTAAAGCTCTGCAGAAAGCATGCTACACAGGGCTACATCAGCTTGTAAGACAGAATCATCACTCTTTTTCACAGAGTAATAGCAATCTTTTCATCTCCAGCTCTTAGCTGGGTTCTCAGGGATGGTTTCCAAATATACAGTAAAAGTATAGAGCATAAGGCAACAGCATATGCTTCCCCACTTCAAGAATTACCACAGGAAACTGAAAGGCCACTGTAATTAATCAGTTATTTTGGTAATGAAGAATTATCCAAATTTGCCTTAAGTTGCCTGAGAAGGCTGCAGGCTAGCAGGAAGTTAGTTCACAGCAAAGAAACAGGATAGAGAAAGCACAGTTTTGTGACAGACCATCACTGCTGGGACACAATTAGCATCACAATCTCAAAATACATCAGCTTTTAACCTTCCAGATGAGACCTGAAAAGCCAAGAACTGTCTACCTGTTGTGTCAAGCTGTCCTTGCTCAAGCTGAGTCTCATCCACCACGAGGGAAGTGTTGCTGGCGAGCTGCAGCACCCCGCTGACCAGGCGGTTGGCGGCGTAGTCCTTGTGCGGGATGAAGCGCGAGTGGTTCATGTTCTCCACGGTCATCTGGAGCCGGTGGGACTGCAAGGACACAACACACCCATCAGCACAGCCCCCCTCCTCCAGCCCCCCAGCAGCACTGGGCACCTGCACAGCAAGTAAGGCAAGACTTCTTACCACAGCATATCCCAAAGTGCCCTATGCTTTAAGTACAAGTTTCCCAAAGGCAAATCATGCTGTTCACAACTCCTACCACCCGCACTGCTCATCTAGGATGAGCTAAACTACAAGGGATTTATTGCAGCAATACTGTTATTATGACCCCCAATTAAATTACTATGAATTTTCTGCAAAGCAGTATCCACAAATTTGGGAATAAACCATAAAGACACCTTAATTAAATGACTTAAAGGTTTAAATATATGCACCCAGAAGGACAAAATAAAATATGCAGTATCTGTCAGTTCAACACCTCTGAGGAGAGGATTTCATTCCATGTCCATGCTAGCTGATGAGGGAATAGAGACTTGAGTACACAGGCAAGCCACCTCTCCACTGTTATCTGCTCCCTAAATGGGCACCAGGAGCCCTCATTTAGGCAGCCTGCCTTGACCTGAAGTATTGTTTGCTTGGTTGAAACAATTAGAACACCACCCATGCCCAGGAACAATGAAGCAGCCCAATGCTTACTGCTGGCACCAGCTGCTGGATGATGCGGTAGACGTGCTCAGTGAAGACGCTGTTCCTCGGACACCCGCTCAAGTTGACTGCAAATTTTCCCAGAGGAAGCACATCTCGTCTTGCGTAACTACACCCAAAATAACAGAGGTTAGGCAAGGCCCTGGTAAACACTGACTACAGGTATCACTCAGTTTGGGTGCTGTGTGGTGTCTCAGAGCCAGCAGCATTTCAGCACTAATACATCAGTAACAGCCACCTCTCCTTCCTTGCCCAAGGTCCAAGGAGCTGAGCCAGGCTGAAGCTGCTCCTGAAGGCTGTGCTGCACAAAACCAGGACATTCAGTGCTTGGGACCCTGCCATGTGCCTTCCAGACGTTCTGTTCTCCTTGTACTCTATTGTTTCTCCGTAAAAACACTTCATTCTTTTCCTTTCTCGTGCACAATCTCAATTTCCCTGCTTATCAACTTGTTCATCTCCTTTACCTGCCCTCAGCTTTCCTCTCCCTCTTCTCACTGTGTATCTTCGCCCCATTCTCGACAACTCTCAACTTTTTTGTGATACCAGCTAAGAGAGAAAATACATTCTAGTCTAAGTGTCAGAGCATTCACAGTCCCACTGAGAATGAAAACAGAATCTATTTTAATTTTGAAGTCTAAAAGGACTAACATTAAATTTGAGCCTGACAACTATATTTAATCTAATCAAAACACACTGTCTGCAGTTTCATACTTGAGATTTTAATGAGTCAAAGGATGCTGCCCTTTCACCCAGTGGCAGTTTAAACCCATATAAGAGTAAATTTCTATCATATGCTAAATGGGGGTCCACTTGAACTTATCATTAAACATGTTTACATTCAATTAAATGAATTCTCAGAATGTACCTTTCAGTATCTTGTAACACCTAAACAATAACTCCTGCCATCTTTGAGAAGTCAGTTCCATGTCCTACTCATCTGAAGAAGATAGAGGCAGAAAGAGGTCTTCATACCTCTGTTAAAAGCGTGTCTCAGAGATTGGTTCAACTGTCAAAGGAGCACCAAAACCCACAAAACTGGCCTTTTGTCAATATTTACTGCTATTTCAGACAATGAAATCTGCCTCTGTGCCTGTTATGACAGAACAACTCTAGCTGGACAAAGTACTATTGGAAAAAGCACTATTTAAGCTATTTCTGTCCTTTATTTGCAGATTGGTGAAGAACCCCATAAAGAGATATCTTTTAAATGATGAATATCTAAAATCTCAAACATCTAAATACTTACACTGTAGAGATGAGATGCAATATAAGGTATTCAGCAGCCAAACTGTCTCCCAAGAGGGCATGGGTGAGGAACCCCAGCAACTCTGCTCTCACTGATGACAGCTCAGACATGAAATTAGAAACAACTAACAAAAGAGCAGAAAACAACAAAGGTCAGAAAATGTGTTTCTCACCCTCTTTCCTCTCTATAAATCTTATTTTCTATTGCAATTTGATGAGGAAAAATGTTTATTCCAGAGCAGTCAAGGACAAATAAAAAAACATTCATTAGCTTTTCCAACTGAGCAATTACTGGCTTTGGATAACCTGAATCCCTCAACATTTCCTTGGAAATGCTTTCTATTTTTAAAATTAGATACTGTGTAATGCATTTACAGAAGGCTATAAAGTTTGGAGCCAAATTTCTAAAATCACAGCCTATCCATTTTATATTAAAGGCAGAAAAACCCCCTGACGAAGCACAGCTCAGGACAACCAATACAAGGCACTCAAGGAAGAAAATTATAAATATCAGAAGTTTGCAAGCAATAATTCAATGACAAAAAAAATTACAGTCAAACAGACCACAAGGAATAGCACAGTCTCTTAAAAACAGAATTGCCTTGTTTTCTGCACAGTATTATGATTCTTTATATTGTCAGTATGTTTTTTATTTCCACTATCATACTGAATTGGAAATCTAATTTTCCAGCAATTCACAACTCCATTTGAAAACTTAATCAAATCTTACGGCCAAGCAACTTGGTAAAATCCCTGGGCATGTAGAATGCAAAAGCAAGCTTCATATAAATCATATTTATTTCAGACAAGTGAAAACACAAGCATCACAAACACTTGCATCTTGTCCAGTTCTGCAGCATTATATGGTTCCTCCATTCGCCAGGATTTAAATTCAAACCCTGCCATTGAGGCAGCTGCCTCTGAGCAGAGCAGTGTTTGTTCACCCGTGCCAGGAAGGTGCCCATTCCTGCTCACAGGGTTCAGATACTCACAGGTTTTACTCTCCTCTTCCTTAAGGCAGGCAGGCAGCAAAGGGTTAATGTGTTGCAACTTCTGTGCCAGAATCACATGGATTCTGGGCACTAATGAGGCAGGAGGGCTGTGTACTCGTTGTTCCTCTGCCGTGTCCATACACTCCATAGGATCAAGGGCTGAGCTATCCCTAGAAAGGGCACAGCACAACTGGGCTTAGAAACATTCCACACAAATTTCTCTCCATCTGACTAAGGGCAGCTGGAACCAGGCCAAGAACAGAGTATGTCAGAACAAACAACATCCGCTCCCAGCTCCTGGGAACTCCTCCCACCTGCAAACTTATAAACACCATAAATACCAAATCACAATCATATAAGGATACAAAAATGTCAAAGCATGCTTGGCCAGAAAAATCTGGATTCTATGATTTTCAGAAAAATAATCAGATAGCACTTTTCTGAAAAAAGCCCCAGACAACAGAAACAACAAACCCCCCCAAACCAAACAAGACCACATTTTGTGATCTGTAGCTTCAAGCAAAATGTTACACACTGTTCTGTCCAGCATGTACTCAACAAAGTCTAAACAGTAACCTTTAAGAAAATAAGGCCCTGATTTATTATATTTGTTTGTGGATGCACAGGTTTCCTTATTTCCTGCGTTCTGGAGCCTGACAAAATCTACTAGACAGTCACATAAGAGCTTTATCACTAGCTGAGTAGAAAAGCAATGAGTAAATAGATCCTAATGTACCTCATCTCAAACCTGGAGCTATTACCTCTTAATTTTAGAGGTCAGATACACAAGCTTTGCTCTCCCTGAAGATGTCTTAAAAAATTCCTTCCATGTGGTTTTCATTTGTCATCTGGAAACTAAAATCCCTAAAATGACTGTATCAGAAGGCAGAAAAGTTTAGCACGAATTTAATCAGCTTGTCCTGGGGTTCTAAAAGCTGACAGGCTTTGTAACTTCAAAGCCACTTCAGCAGTTCACCAACACATTATCCACTCTTTCCATTAAAAGAAATGTCTTTTGTTTGCATTCAAAACATTGCTAAATGCCACCATTTTGTCTATTTGTGATAGACTGACACACGGGGAAGAAAAGACAACAACCCCTGACAGACCAACTGAGCTGTCAGTCTGGGATTAGCTGTCAGACAGATGATAACCAAAAGCAGCTGACCAGGCTGAGTTAATTTTTAAGGAGTTTGCACTATAAAGAATTCACAGTGCACTCTGAATATTGTACTGATCACCAGTAGAAATAATTCAAAGTGCAATGGTTCAAGACATCAGTAGTATTTATTTTAGACTGGCAAAGAGTTCTGTTTTAAAAACTGACTTCTTGCATCTCAGATCAGTTTGTAACTCCAAGTAACTGCAGAACAGCAGGTGAAATGGGAAGATTCTATGAAGGGTACAACATGATGATATACTTTAATTAATGAAAAAATCAACCCAATTTTTAATCATTTTGGTCACTATTGCTCTCCATGCAGACATAAAAACCTTTTTTTATATTCTTCTGAAATGTTTATGGTAACAATTTTTAAGGACTTAGAAATTACCTCAAAAGTACATTATAATTTTAAAGCTGATTTGAAAGCTTTGTTCCCTATTCACTCATTCAGTGAAAGTTTAAGAGGCATGAAAAGTACCAAACATTTAGCTTTTTAGACTTCATAGGCTTTAGAGACTGTACAACAACCTAAAAAAAGATGCTGTGTATCCAAGGGCACACTGGGCTTCAGTTTACAGGATGCTGATCTAACACCTTCCTTATCAAGGTTTTTTTAAGCAACAAAATTCACCTCTTGAGCACAACTGGATGTATTTACACATTTCCTTATCTGCTCACTGCAGTGATATTTCCTTCAGTTCAGGGCAGCCTTACCTCTCCTCATTGTTCACTATGCTCAGCACCGGATCCACAGACAAAATCCCGTAAACCTCCAGCACATCATTGACTTTGAAGCTCTCCCAGCTCTCATAGATCTGCCCCAAAGAGAAAATACAGAGCCAGGTGGGCCAGATGCAGGATGGCACACACACACAGACAGAAGGGAAAAGCTCAGGAGGCTCAGCTGTGCACTGAGAGCAGCCTGGGTGAAGAAGTCTCTCCCAGACCGTGGTGTCAGTAAGCTTACATGAGAAAAGTGAGTTTCTGTGATTCCTTTTTTTTTCCCTATTGGCATTCTTTGCCACACAGATGTAAAAAAACTATATTCTGTTTTATCAAGATTTGCTGAGGAAAAGAAGTAAACACAGAAACAGCAGAGAAATCTTGTGTTGAAGTTTCATAGTCAATATAGCATAGTAGTGAATCAAGGACTATTTCAAATACAATACACAAACGTGTAGTTTATTGTTTTTCCAGCTTTTTCCATCGTAACTCTTTTTCCTTTAGAAGAAAAATCCTAAAAGCAAAAATATCAGGACTCAATACCAGCTACATCCTCAAGCATCTAGTACTGGACTGTTTTTTTAAACTGAGTGTGGTGAGTAGGTGCAAACTCTAAATGCTGCGGAGGCATTTCAGCAATTCAAACGCAGCACTCAAGAAAAGAAACAATGCAATAGTAAAAAGAAGGAATGCAATCATCTGCAGAAACAGAATTGACTTGAGACAATTTCTGTGCCTATAAACCCCTGCAAGACCAACTACTGGCATTCTAGCTTCAGATTCTGAGGCCACAGCCCTGCTTATCATCACCTCTCCCCTTCTGTTACCTTTACAAGACATGCCGGTCCCTTCTCTCCTGGCAATGGAAAATTCAGGTCAAGTGGAGGGGAGCAGTTGGGAGAAATGAGATGATGACCAGCAGGAGCTTCTGTTTCTAATCTTTTTGGCTCCACACATCCATGGATATCATCTCCACTATCTGAAAAATACAGGATTTGTAGGCTCTTTAAATAGAAATGCAAAATTGAACTTTCTTCAGGGCACAACACAGAATTAAGCTAATTTAGCAAGACATTAGAGATATAAATGTTTAACAATGCAATATATTTGACAGAATACACTCTTAATCTGAAAAGTCTCACAAATGTGTATTTTATATTATCAAGCTAAGTGCGAGTGAGAGTACTGGTAAAGATCTATGTGTCTTGGAAACCCAAACATGGCCAGAAATCTGATTTTCAAAATATAATGTTTATATCAGGTGAATAATTTTTTTCTAGGATTTCTCTCATAGGACTGCAAAGGTAATATATTTCTGCACTTCATGTTTATAAAACCATATAGTTCCTAAAGGTAAGAATATGCATAAAGAATTTGTTTACATTAAAAATCTCTGTGGATTTTCAGCAATAATAAAACAATTCAAATGTGTTCTACAATTGATCAGTCCTGGGCATGAAGACAATCCAGTCTAAACTGCCTTGTAAACTGGCAAGAACACAAAAGGAAAATCCTGAGCCCAGCTAATGAACCCAACAGACACAGAACACTGAACAAAGGCAGTAACTTCTACACTTTGTTATAACAGGACTAACAAGTCAAACTAACCACTTTCTCTTGCTGAAGAGAAAACTTGCCAAAATCTTCAAGAAAAACCCCATTCCAGTGTGAGTGACATCTCCACAGATGAGCATCAAAACAAATAGTTCACAGACCAATTACAACATAAGTAAGAATTGTATGCTGCTAGTGTTGGAAATGCCACCCTCTGAAAAGCTTAAATAGCTTTCTTCAGGATGCTACAAGTGTCTGACATGAGTCTTGTTCCCCTATGAAGTGGGATTAGTAAATCATGTTGGAAAAAAGGTAAGACTGGATGATATTTGTTAGATATATACTCTGTAGCAAAGCAGCATCTAATTGACAGAGTTCAGATTCAGTTTAGAGTAAGACCCACATGCAGCATGAGAGAGAGAAAAATTACAGGATTCCCCTCCCATTACCATGCAATCTGTAATGCAGTGGGAAACTAAACCCAAACTCCTGAAGTTCAACCTGCTGCTCTAAATTGTTTGTGTCCTGTTCCACACCAAAGGCAAGGCACAAGTGCTGCTGTACAAAGTACTGATTTGATCAATTAACTCCACAAAGTAATGCCAACAAATCGTACAGCACACATGTAACACTGCAGGCTCTCCCACACTGCCTCAAATCAAACCACTGATGGCTTCAGCACAGCCACTGAGTTATAAAGGCTGCACCAACACAGCTGCAAATATTTCAGTTTTTAAACGTGAAATGTGGACAAATTCTGGAAACATATCCTAACTATTCATCAATAGCGACTGTTACCCATATGTTGCTCCTTCTGTTTGGATGGATGCAAATCCATATCCTCATCTTCCTCGTAGCTCCTCTTGTGGCGACTGGGTGTGTAGGAAGTTGAAGGACTAACTCGGGCTTGGCTTGCACTGATATATGCGTAAAATTGGGGATTAAGGACAACCACAGACTGAGCAGAGACAACTTCAGCACAGTAAGGTTTGTGGGGTTTTTTAAAACAAAATCCTAGTGTTCTATTTAGAGCAAGACGTTAAAATAATGATTTGAACTGTTACAGAGATGTCACCTCTTTAGACACATAAATAACCTCCTGTGAAGTGTACAGAGTCAGTGGCTTTGTTGGAAATAGAAACTACAAACCACCAAATGCTATTCCACCATCAGTCTCTAAAAAAGGGAGATTTTTTTATTCCCAGAGAACACACTTGTGGTCAGGAACAAATAGAAAACTCGAGAATTTTCTCTTCCACATCTCAGCCCTAAAGAGAGGATATTATAATATGTAAAGACTTGTTACTTGATGTAATAATTATCAATTTTAGAAGAAACACACAAAATGTTGACATGTAAGACACTAGCAGTGCTACACTAGTAAATTCTTTTTGAAAAAGGTTCCTTCTCTTAGCAAGCACTGAAATCTGCTCATGATTTTCATAAGAGTCCAGCTCACTTCTCACTTCCACTGCTGCTGTGCTCTGCTTCAAGCTTCATTCAAACACTCTTATCAGTCATTTTATTACAAAACTTGTGGTTGCTGCTAAATTTGAAACTGCATTAGCCTTCTGCCCCAATGACAAGTAGTAGATATCTTAAATTCTGAACTCAAAATATTAAATATCAAATCATTATAGATTTACCAACAAGTTCTTATCATATCACAAAATACAACATATATTAAGTTTTCTAGAACTCTCCCCCACTGTCTTGGAGAATATAAAACTCCTAGAAGATGTTAAAATAAACATCTTGTATCCATTTCACTCAGATAATTCAACTTCCATTTACTAGGAGAAATTGAAAATGGTTTGTTTCTCCCCAAAACAAACAAACAAACAAAAAACAAACAAAAAAAGAATTTATTTCCTGTACTCATTGACAAAGTGACACCCTGTGGTCAAATTATTAAAATAATTCAACCTTCCAGGAATTATTGTCATAAAATGCTCAGCTACAGGTGTTTTTACAGGTTCTTATAGAAGACTCTCACTGCGCAGTGTCCTACTCTAATCAGAAAATGCCAGTGGAATGCTCATAGCTCAACTGAAATTTACCTTCTTCTAAGCACTTGCAAATAGAAATTAACCTTCATTTTCAAGACCTTCCCAAGGAAACATGCAAATCTAGTTTAAATCCGTATCAAAAAGCAATGCTTCTAAATTCATTTGCATCCTGTTTTTGCATAACACCAACAATTTTTCCTTTTTTCTCTTTCTAAACCCACCATCTCACCTGATTCACTGAGGGAAAAAAAAAGAAACTTTAAATAAACTTATCTCCTTAAATCTAATTAGTTGGTGATCACTGATTGTATAACAGAGCACTAGCTCAGCCAAAAAAGATATTTCTTTCACCCATGCAGATTCACCAGGCACTGGAACGCAGTAGAAAGTCTGTCTCTCCAAGGTGACTGTTTGTGAGGAGTTCAAATCAATTTCCTGCTGAGGCTGGAATATCAAGGGAAATTTTGTTAAAGAACTGATTACAGTTTGTTTTCTTTTTTTAAACCAACCCCACAGATTCATTTACTCAGCCAGAAGTTACAACTAACATGCAAGACTACATATTTATGAAACAGTGAATCCAAACAGTCTCTGTCTAATACTTTGGTTCCAACTGCACTGCACTACCAGAAGTAACTGTTTCAAAAGTCATGGGCACTTCCCCCTTCACTCAAGCAAAACAAATTTTAAATAAAAGAGAAACAGCTGGAGCCTCCTTAGGCTTAGAAATTAGAACACCAGTGAGCAGTTATGAATGCTCTGTTTTCCAAACTTGAGATTAATTTTGCATTTTAAGAGCAGTATCTTCAGGAATCCACTGGCAAGTACCAAAGAAGTTCTATCACACTTATAAATGGCAATTTTCTGTCTAATATTTCATCTCAAAATTTGTATAAAACTTACCCCACATTCTGCCACATCTCTGTATTTACCAAAATGCAAAACCTGTCAAGAAGAAAAAGGCAATGCAATCATTCTGTTTCTGACAGCATCCTGAACAGGAATCACTTACACAAAAATCACTGCAGTCCAAAGTCCTACACAGATATACTGCCAAAGCTTTCATTATTGTAATATTTTCTTTTCTTCAGCAGAAATGTAACAAGGGATGTATTACTGATGCCATTTGAGTCAAACACGCTACTAAATACCATCTAGACCCCATAGGTTTAACTTAGAAACTAGAGAAATACAAGGACCACAATGGATAAAACGTTAAATATTTATTACAATAATAAATCAGTATTTCACTTACACGTGCATTTGTGTTTGAGTCAACTGTTTCATACACTCCCATGTAAAACTCAGGATCAAACATATCTTGAACCATGCAGCGAAACTTCACTAAACTGTTGGGTTTTAGGTAATGTACAGGAACATCATTCAGTGATGGAACCTGTAAAAAAGAGCTTATTCTATGCAACTGGTACATATTAAGCAATGCTCTGCAGTAAGCCCAAACCAGCACAAAAACTGTCACCAATTTATTCTCTGATCATCCAGTGTATTCTTCTGCTCAGTTACTTACCTCAAACCCTGTATGAGTAATATACTTAATAATTGTTGAGTACATCTCATCCTAATCCAAGCGGTAACAAAGTGTGTGTATCTCAGAACCTTCTTGCAATGGCTGTTACAGTTATGATTATCAATCACTTAACAATTCCCAAATTCTTCCAGTTCCAAAGCCACCAGTCCCAATACTGGACTACGAAGGAATCTATTATCAGTCACTGAAACTGCATGAAAACTGTACAACATTTGAAACCAACTTTTAAACTTGAAGCTATTGCAGCTGTAGTATTAAACACAGTTTATTACCCATCTCATTTCCACTTCACAGCACTTTCATCTTGTGTTATGTACCAGCAGTACCGGAGCAATCACATGCACAATTTCTTACAACAAAAGGTTGTGGAAAACCTCTGTATTAATGTCCAAGTCCACACTGGGGAAGTCTTTTTTTCAAATATTTTTACATGACAATGGCAACACAGAAGGGAAAAAAAATAATGCCTAAGCACCTGGTATAACTTGCAATAAGAATACAGTTTTCTAAATTTTTTCAACTTTTTGTTGAAAAAACCTGTATCTAACATTAAAATGCAAGGAAACCCAGAAGTGTCCCTCTAGGAAATAGCATTTTAACAAACATATATTCCCCCATGATTCTCTTGAGTAAGAAAGTGTGCTTTCAATTCCTTCTAATTTTGTACATTTAATTCAATTTTGCCATTTACAGGTTGATTTGAACTGTCATTGAAATATTAAGTACAAATACTCAGAGACAGAAAAAAAAAAATCGATTAATTTTCACCTGTTTTTTCAGCCATAACTAAAACAGATTTGATATGAAAGTTTCTAATCCTTTTACCAACGTTCCAAAATGCCATTTTTGCTACAGCCTTTTAAAAAAACAGCAGCTTTTGAACCCACCTGTGCATGTTTTATTTTTAAACCTTAAGCACAGCTTCCCTGCTCAACTGCACAAACCAGCCCAACAAAGCACAGTTTTTAGCAGAAAAACCATTTTCTCCTCAAACCTGAAAGCCCAGGCAGCTACTTACTCAAACCCACACAAAGTTTTCAGCAAAGCTCAGGAGAGAAGAGGTTTATAACCAGCAGCTGAGAAGCTCGGTGGGGCACAGGGCGGGCACAAACACTGCCCAAAAACTGACAATATTTGTCAGCTCCTGCCATCTACTGACTGTGCTATAGATTGGCAGCACCCTGTGCTGAAGGAAAGACCAGGGTGGGCTCTCACAGCCTGGATCTGCACCCAGGTTAAAGCTCCCTAGGTGTAAATAGCACACCCTAAAGCCTGGCCCCAAACTCAGCCCCGCTCCTGGCACTGAAAGGAAGAACTTCCCAAACCCAAGTCATTGCAATAGAACATAAAAACCAAATAAACTTGAAAAAAAGCACGAGTCCAAAAGAATAAAACACTCTTACCCAGTTAGTTGCATTGTTTTCTTTTAATTTCTCCTTGAAGTATTCGGTCACCTTCTTTTCCCAATCAGAGTTTGGGACATTTTGGGCTACAAAAAAAACCACACACACATACTTACATGTGTACTAGCACCAAAATTACCACCAAACACAGACTTCCATCCAGCATTCGCTCACATTAATCTAACCTCCACTTCTATTCTGGGGAAATAAGTGCATTTTAGGCTACAGATACCTGCATTTTGGTGTAATTTACACCTGTTGCAGCGCTCCCTTCCCACTCCACAGCCCTCCAGGGCGCACAGAGCCGCTCCTGGGAGCGAGGAGAAGCTCCCCGAGCCAGGGCAGGGGCTTTCCCACAGCAAAATGCTTTATTTCCATACCCTTTTCAGGCGGGCTGAAGCCCAGCCCGGGCACAGCCTTGTTCCAGAACCAGGAGATACACCAGATATACACACGCTACATGATGCATAAATATCTATAAATACGAGGTATAAAAGGCAGGAAGGACCGTGCCTCGTCAGCAGTGCCAATGGACACTTCCCACCGTGCCTTTTGCAATCGGACCTGCCTAAATCACATTGGCCTTTTCGGCCACCAGCGAGTTTGTAGCAAGGGTGGGGAGAGCCCTTCCCAAACCTCCCATGGGGAAGCCCAGCCACGATGTGGTATGAGGTATAAATACAGATAAATGTGAGGTATAAGGATATATAAATATGAGGTAAAATATATATAAATTTGAGGTAAAACATATATATAAATGTAAGGTAAAATATATATAAATGTGACATAAAATATACATAAATGTGAGGTAAAATATATATAAATGTGAGGTAAAATATACATAAGTGTGAGGTAAAATATACATAAGTGTGAGGTAAAACACCTATAAATATGAGGTAAAATACCTATAAATATGAGATATAAATATATAAAGATGTGAGGTATAAGTGTATATAAACGTGAAGTAAAACATATATATAAATGTGAGGCATAAATATATATAAATATGAGGTAAAATACCTATAAATATGAGGCATAAATACCTATAAATGTGAGGCATAAATACCTATAAATGTGAGGTAAAACATATATATAAATGTGAGGTAAAACATATATATAAATGTGAGGTAAAACATATATAAAAATGCGAGGTATAAATACGTATGCATATGAGGTAAAATACCTATAAATATGAGGCATAAATGTATATAAATGCGAGGTAGAAATGTATATAAATGCGAAGTAGAAATGTATATAAATGCGAGGTAGAAATATATATAAATGCGAGGTAAAACATGCACAAATACGAGGTGAAACACCCATAAATGTGAGGCGCAGGGGGTGCCGGAGGTGCCCCCGCCGCCCTCGCCCTCCCGCCGCGCCCGCCTCACCGAAGAAGCCCCGCACGATGCTCAGCGGGTTGTTGAGCCAGTCGCCCACGCACGGCATGGCGGGGCTGCCGGCAGCCCGCGGGGTCCCGCTCTCCAGCCCGGCTCGGGCAGCAGGGACAGCGCGGGCAGCACCACCACCCCTGCTGCTGCTGCTTCCTAGGCTGCTGCTTCCTCCTCCTCCTCCTCTTCCTGCGGGAATGGCGGCCCCGCCCGCCCCGCGCCTGCGCGCGCCGCCGCCATCTTGGGTGAGGGCGGAAGGGGACGTGGCCGGGGCGCGGCCATGGCGGCGGCGAGGGCTGGGGCGGCGGCGGCAGCGGGCACCGGGACCGGCACCACCCTGCTCTTCTCCAACGCCGCCGCCGACGTCACCTTCCACGTGCCCTTCATCCCCGTCAGCCAGGCGCCCGCCGCCGCGCCCGCGCTGCTGCCCGCAGGTACGGCCTGTGGGGGGGCCGGGTGAGGGAGCCCTGAGGGCTGAGGGGCCTTCCCTGAGGGCCGTGTCGGTCCGACCCGGCCCCGCCGCCTTCCCTAGCCCGGTGTCAGCGCTGCTGCCTCGGCACGGGCTGCGGGTTACCTGTCCCGCCTTCTCCTGGTCCAGTGCCTGTGCTTCGTGGTGTTCAGTGCTTCTGCCTCTGGGTTTTGGTGCCCGTGCCTCTGGGGTTTGGTGCCCATGCCTTTGGGGTTTGGTGCCTGTCTCTTTGGGTTTTGGTGCCTGTGCCCTCTGGGTTTTGGTGCCCGGGCCTTTGGGTTTCGTTGCTTGTGTCTTTGGGTTTTAGTACTGTACCTGAGGAGAGGAGGGTGTTTGTCGCCTGTTCGGTGTTTCAGGGTACTCCTTTCAGCCATTTAAAGGTGTCAGTGCTTCCATTCAGGGCGTACTTAGTGATTTCACCTTTCCTTAAGCTCCTCTCCCATTCTGTCTTCTGGTTTCCCTGTGTGAAAATAGCAAGTTAAGCAGGCACCTTTAAATATCCTTGCTAATTTAATCCCGGCTCTATTATCCTTTCCTTCTAATGCCCTAATGCTGTTCCCAGCAGCAGTCGGAATCTGGTCCTCCAGCAGATAAAGGAATGGATTTTTCCAGGAGTGTGTTCAATCTGACATTAAAGCCCTAAACATAAGGAATGCATCTAGAAATCAGGTATTTCAAATTTTACTGCACTGTATGTGTTGCAGTTGGACTAATGACCTTTAAAGGTCCCTTTTAACCCGAACCATTCTCTGTTGAGTCCAAAATCCAAGACTTCATTTCAACACTGTGCTATCTTAGCTAAAATAAATGTTAATATAGCTGGAAATCAGTACAATCCATCTCTGTCGATTTAATAAAATGTTTGCCAAGTATGGCTTTGAAACATTTTTTTAGCTCAACTACATTTTTTTGGTGGGAGGGATAAAAGCATTAGAATATTATCCCTACTTACTTGAAGTGTCTAACTGGTTGACACATTTACTGATTCTATTGTGCAATCGTTATAGTTTTTCTTTCCTGCAAATATGCGTTAACTTTTATTAAAGGAAATAGAGTAATTTTTGAGTGCCGATCTGTCTAGTAGCTTTACACAAATGACTGTCATGGCCATCCCTGAAGATTTTGAAGCCATCCAGGGAGAAAATCTGATAGGATTTCATTCATTAAGGTGGTGAATCATATTCTCTTATCTCACCTAAAATTTGGTCAGATGAGGATTCACAGTTTTGCAGCTGGAGTGAGTTTCAATGCCAAAGGTTGTACCATATTCCATGTCTGTCCAAGCAAGGCCCGTGTCCTGTTAAATGCTCTGTTCCCATACTCAGTTGCACTCACCATCTGTCCAGCCAGGTGTTGCTGGGATCTGGCTGTGTAGAATAGTTTGTATCTTGAATCATGGTATGAAGCAGAAAAGAACAAGCTCTCGAGTTTGAATTTTAAATTGTGTGAAATGTAATAAGAATCGGTCTCGGAGTTTGTTTGATATGTGACAGCCAACATTGGGAAGCTGTGTGCAGTCGTTAATTTGTTGTATCTGTCTCCAGGAGCAAGTAATTAGTGGTTTGAGCTTTGCAATCTGACAATAAAAGATACATTCACTGGCTCAGGGATGGGTGACGTGGCCAATATATTTACTGAAGGTAGAGAGGAATGTTCCCAGTGAGGAAGGGAATTAATGTCACTTGTGGTTGTTTGGTGACAGTCTGTGAATGATGAGGTTCTACCTTATGTAGGGAGGGTTGTACAGGAGGCTTACACAGCTGAAGGAAGACTGTTTGTACATGGGAAGAACATTGCCCTTGTGTATCAAAACTGTATGCTCATTATTTTAAATTCACATGCTGTGCTTGTTTTACTGCCAGGCTGGGCTTATGTTCCAATGTAGTGTTTGCAAAATTAGGAGGCAAGACAGAAAGTAATGTATTGTGTTGGAATATTGTATGTGTGTGTGTATATACATATATTTTTTTTTTGGCAGAACTTTTGTCATCCTCATTTTGCAAGGAAAGCTGCAGTTACACAAAATCTCCAAAACCCAGTTGAAATTGGAGAATAGTAGGTGTTTTGTGAATGGGCATTTGGTAAAGGCCTTGGGAACCTTTCAGCACACTGGTACATATTTAAGGTGACCTGACATGGTGAGGTGAATTGCCTGCTCTGCTGCCACTTATTACGGAAAGCTGAGTGGACAGTGTGGTGGTGTGCAATATGCTTCTCTCTGCTCCACAGTGTCTTTGAAATATGGAAGGAAGGAGGATTTTATTGTTTAGAAGTTGAGACTTTTTATTTAGAATAAATGGCTATTCTACTTGTAGTTGGGAGATAATCCCCAGGCCTGTCTTCAGAGTGGTCATTGCTTGTAAATGCTTTCGGCATCCTCCATGTGATGGCCTACACACACAGATTTTGGATTTGTTCTGTAAGCCGGATAAAGTGATGTAGGTGAAAGTAGGAGAAATTGATAAGGTGTAATTGACAAGGTATAAGGTAAGTAATTGATAAGGCAGGTGGTGCCTCAAATTGATGCTATCTGCAAAGGCTGCTAAATAAAAGATGGTTGAAATAGTTCTTTTTAATCTTGGCGGCTGCTTCTTTTATGATTAATTAATTAGAACAGCAGCTTTCTAGGGAGTCCTCTCTGTGGATTCCTCTGTACTCCCTTGATACTCTCTATTACAATTATGTTGGCTGCAGATAAAGACATTTGCTGTTGGCTGTTTGTAGCTGCAGAGACACTTGGTCTGGGGGCTGAGTAGCAGAGAGGCAGCAATACCTACCTCTGTGGTGCCTTCCCCACAGCCTGGGGGTCGTTTGATTGGCAGAGCAGATGAAACAGTTATAACCATTTCAGATTGCACTGACTCCTTGCAAGGTGCTGTTCCCTCAGCAGGCAGGCAGTGGTGCTCAGACCATTACAGGTTTAGCTGAGCTTACTGTGAGAGCTCTAATAATGTCAAACCTATTCCCTCCCCCCGCCCCCCACTTGTTCCTAAATCACTGCCAAGCAGAAAACTGTGATTGACCAGGACTTAGTTTATTTTCTCAGTGTGAAAGGGCAGTCATGGCCTTGCACCTTTTTAAGCCCTCTCCTGCAGTTATGCAGAATGGGGGCTGATTGTTCTGCACCAGAAATTTAGCTTTTATGCCAGGCTAGAATAGTATTTTTAGCAAGAACTGGAGTAAGTCCTATTCATCAAGTGATTTGGTATCATAAGTTAATGGCCACCTTGCAAGTCAAATGAGAAACCTTGTGAGGGCTCTGCTGGAGGAGCAGGCAAGAATGGATTGGTTAACCAGTAGCTCTGGCCTATTTGGGAATGTTCTTAAGCTCTAATTTTGAATTTGATCTTTTAAGTCTAAAAATTAGAGCATAAAGCTGTGTCCTTAGTATCTGTTTACATGTGAAAGGTTATGAACCAAGGCTGCTCTTGCATTTATGAGGCATAAGTGAAGTAGGGAGGGATTTTAGTGCCTGCCAAGTTGCCTTGGGTAGGTCCTGACTGCAGTTATTCTTTGGTCTCTTACTTTAATATTTGTTGCTTTTCCTGTGTATGCTGAATGACTTTTATGGTCCATTTTAAATGTTCTAGAAGACTCTCTATCTTTTGTTTCATTTTATGATGTCCTTAATCATCAAGGATGTGTAAGCTTTGTGATCCTTTTGGCTTTGTGGGGAGTGACAATTTTGGCAATAGCTGATAATGTCACAGAACATTTTGACTCCATACAGTAGCTGGTTTGAATGTCTCACAAGTATCTCTGGTGATCCTTGTGTTTTTCCAGATGATTCTGCAGATGTTGGGGAAGAGGACAGCTTCTTGGGTCAGACTTCTGCCAGCCCCAACCCACCACAGACTTTCAACTATTTCTCTCAAGTACCCAGCAGCAGCGATCCCTTTGGAAGTATTGGGCAGCCACCCTTAACAACTGCTGCAGCACCTGTTGGAGCACCATCCTTCTCCAGGCCTCCAACTTCACTTCCACTCGTGTCTGGGTCACAGGATGAGCAAAATGCCTTTTCACCACATATTCCTAAGTCCCAGTCTTACAGTGCACCACCCACTTCCCAAGTGGGAATCCCACCTTACCAGTCCCCTCAGCAGAGCTGTCCCCCACCCACAAGTGCAGCAGGACTTCCCCCAGGAACACCTCAGCAGGGATACAACCCCTACAGACAAACCACCCTGAGCAGCAGAGCCAACCCGTACCTGACCCCACCACAGCTGCAGCAGAGCTACGCTCCTGCTCACACACCATCTTCTGTGCCACCTGTGCAGATGTACCAGACACCTCCAGGGCCTTTGACACAGGTATGTCCATCATTCCTGACGTCCTGCTACCAGAAAAAGACAATTCAAATCCCTTTCCTCTTTGAACTATATATATATATTATCTTTTGAAGGTTTTTCTTCTCCACCAAAAAACCCAGAAAAAGTCTTGAACCATTTCTAAAAGCAGAATGTTTTCACTAGAAAAGCTCAGATAAAAAAGTGTCTTTCCTGAAACTGCGTTGTTTCAGGAAAACTTCCTGATCTTTGAAGTGAGTGTACCCTGAGGCTGTAGGCACATGAATCTCTGGGGTCACAAACAAAGCCTGGTTTTGAAGTTGTGTAGCTCTTTTCTCTGGGTTTCTGAGTTTGCTGAGTTTCAGCTGTGCTGCTGCATTGTTTGTGACTCTGTTGTAAATCAGATCATTCAGCCCTTTGCAAGATAGGGGCTAAAATCTCTTTTCAAGCTGGTTTTGTTGGTGAAACCAGAACTTTTTGAAACTAAGTCACATAAAATTGTCAGCAAATTCTTTGAAACACATTGGTTGAGGATTTTGTGTGCTATAAAGCATTGATCTCCATTCTTTTTTACCTGCACAAAGACATTATTAAAATAATGCAAATGGGTTCGTAATAACCTGACATGTTGGCCTTGAAAACAGCAAAAAATGTTGTTCGTTTTGCCTGAGCTGTTGCTATTGTGAATAAAGAATTTAATTATATAATGACAAAAGCATGGCAAACGCAGTAGGACCTCAACAATCTGCAGTTCTAGATTTTAACATTTCAGAACTTCTGTTTGCTTGATTTTATATATTGTACAATATTTTTGTGGTTGTTTTTATTTTCTTTAAATGTACCATCAACCAAAGCTACTACTGACATCACTTGGTTTGAGTTGTACTAACTGCATATTTGAACAATTTGTATGAAACAACTTTATGTAGGCTCTAGTCCCTTTCAGAATTTCTTACTTTTCTTGTGTTACTCAGGCTACATTTGAGTTTGAAGTGTGCCTGTTCTGATCACTTTCCAGAGAGAGAGCTATTACTGAAGTGACCACTTGCTAAAACTGGCAGTATTTATGCAAAAAAAAGTAATTATGTCTAAAAAAAAAAGGGAAGAATTAATTTTTAATATCAAATTTTGTGGCTTTAAGAAATAAGCTCAGCTGGAGTTTTGAAAATTTCAGAGTATATTTGAACTCTTAGTGGTTTAAGGTAATTGTGATGCAGTTTTTAAGAGTGTATGTGGGAATAAGTTTTCAAACACATGATAAATTGGACAATTTGTCTATAGCATTTTTTACCATGAAAGATAATGTTCTTGGGGAGGAGGAAATGTTTTAGAAATAAAGGCTCAGAGTATTCCCTGTAGCAAAGTGCAGATCAGTTCTGTAAAAGCCGTGTGAGACCGAGGTGATGAGCCCCTGTGTGTTCAGTTTCCACAGTCCCAGGTCCAGACTCCCAGGCCTGCAGGTCCCGTGGTCCCTGCTGCTCCTGTTCTGCTGCACAACCAATACGAGCCAGTTCAGCCACACTGGTTCTACTGTAAGGAGGTGGAGGACAAGCAGATATGGATGCCGTTCAGCCTTCTGGATTCTGCAAAACTGGAGGAAGTCTATAATTCTGGTAAGTGCTATTTTATCCAGAGGTGAACAGAAGGACTAAAAGGAAAATATTGAAGTAATGCCACTGACGTACCAGAGCATGGTATGGCAGTAATAAGGAAGGTTAACACACATCCTGAAGATGGATTTTGTGCCACTTAATTTATTTCACATCCATTATCTGTTACTTGATGCTGTGAGTGTTGAGATGTACCATCCCTGGTGGATATCAGAATTTCTCATAGAACTCCTGATTATCTGTGTCTTCATTTGCCTTTTTGTTAAAAGGTCAGTGATAATTATTCATATTTGGGAGCTGTTCAAAGCTTTTTTGTTGTGTAGAGATACAGAAGCGTTTTAGAAGCAACACAATTGCCTGATATTATGAAGTTGCTCTTTGTGGTATAACTGTCTGTCCTAATGGTCTAATGTTGATCACAGACATGACTGGGCTGAGAGAGAAAAATCCTGTGTGTTAGTGTGGTAACTGAGTGTGGCTTGTGTGTCACAGTCCAGCCTGACCCCGAGAGCGTGGTTCTGAGCACGGACGGGGGGCGCTACGACGTGTTCCTGTACGACAGGATGAGGAAAGCTGTGTACTGGGATGAGGAGCCTTCGGAAGTGCGGAGGTGCATGTGGTTCTATAAGGGAGACAAGGACAGCCGCTTCATTCCTTACACTGAGGATTTCAGTGAGAAGTTAGAGGTTAGTATTATCTTTACATAAACTGCACAAAGACCTTATTTCATTGTAATAACGACCTTAGAGGTACTTCTCTCTGTTTCATTAAAATGACTTCCAGAATGCAGTTTCTGGAACATAGGTAAGCAAATCCTGGAAAGGTTTGTGGCTAGAAGGCTACATTGCTCATGAATCAGTTCCTTCACTGCTATGACCTCAAATCAACTTGTATAGCTCTTCATGTGACACTATTATATAAACAAAGTTACGTAAATTATAACTGTAACATTACAGATGATGCACAAGGCCAAAAAATGCTGAGAAGATGATGTACTGATTTTGTGTAACTTGTTTACTGTTTCAGGCAGAATATAAAAGGGCTGTAACTACAAATCAATGGCACCGGCGACTTGAATTCCCAAATGGAGAGACAATTGTTATGCATAATCCCAAGGTAATAGATTTGGGAAATTTTATTTCACAGGATTCATTGGGGTGAATGAGGAAGTGCGTGGAAGCATACATTGAATGCAGTCTTTATCTTTATGGAAGCATACTTGTTGGTTGTTTTGGATATGTGTGCATTGAAGATGGTAAAGTTTACAAAACACTGAACCTCTTGCTTGGTTCATATGGTTAACAGACAATGCTTTCTGAGACCTAGGGAGAATAAGGGTTTGCAGAGTAAATATTTGGGCTAAGCATAACTGGCAGCAAATGGTAAGCAATTTGAATTAGTTTAACCTCAGACAGTCTGTACCTAATGAAAGATGATTTAAACGGAGAGCTTTCATGTGGAGAAGAGAATGAATTAACTAAAAGGTAAATAGTTTGTTTATTTAAGCTGTGAGAAGTTTTCTACTGGGACTATTTTTAGGCTGTAAGAAAGTACAGCAAAACAAGCTTTAAAAGTTACTCTAAATATTCTGCAGTCTCACGTTATTAAAACATGGACTTCAGCCTTATTGACCAATGCTGTTAACTGTTCACTTATCACAGATGCAGTAATTAATAAATAGAGCAATCCAAGGGCCAGAAAGGATCATGGTTGCTCTACTTGAAGCATTTAATAATGCTGGCTAAAGAATTCTGCCCAGTAAAAACATAGAGAAGGAGCACTTAAACCGCTTGGTGTCATGAATATGAGTTCAGAGTGTAAGTCCTATAAACAGCTGTACTACTGAATTCCTCACTTTCTAGTGTTTCTGGACTACGTCAAATGCCATTGTCCTTCTCTGAAAAGCACTGCACTTTTTTCCTCCCATTTTCTCCTTGTGATGCAGTTATTGTAAATAATTCAGTTTCCTCACAGAAACAGTAATCTGCTAAGGAGGAGTGGGTTCTGGAGACTAAAAGAGAGGAGCTTGTGTAATGCTTGTCTGAGGAGTTAAAATTGTTCAGAATCCCTGAGCAGGCCCAGCTTCTCCAACTAGTGGTTACTTTCATCCGAGTCATCTGGTTGCTTTTCACACTAATGAAGATTGTGGGTTTGGAGTCTGGTTTTAGTGAAGCTGTCCCTGCCTCAGGGAACGGCCCTAGGGCTTTCAAAGGCTTTTCTGGGGTTTTTTTTTGCATTTGTGCTAACTGAAGAAACAAGATGAGTTTCAGATGCAAGGTAAAGCAGTTGGAAAGTGTGTTAAACCATGCTTTCAGACTAACAATATGAGTTACAAGGCTTTTTGTATGTATATTTGGACAATGTATTTGTTGCAGGTCATCGTTCAGTTCCAACCTGCTGCCACACCAGATGAATGGGGGACCTCTCAAGATGGTCAGGCAAGACCAAGGCTGGTAAAGCGTGGAATTGAGGATGACCATGATGAGATTCCTGATGGTATGTGATCACTGTAGGTGGGTCTGCACTGTGAGCAGTCAGTTTGGGTCTGTGCAGAACTTGGACAGTGTGGCAATGCACTGTTCCTGCCTGGAGCCTAAAGATTAAAGTTATTCCTTAAGCTAACCTGCTTGAAAGAGGTTATCTGGTTCTGGGTTTTTAAAAAAATCAAAGATGCCCTGTGGGTCTGTTATGTGCTGAACCTTATTATGTAATAGGCTTTATAGAGCAAATGTATCTTACAGTTGCTTGACTCTAAACTTCACTCCTGCAGTACATTTTGGTACTCTGAATGTTTGATTTTCTTTTTCTACAGGAGAAATGTCCCAAATTGACCACCTGGTATTTATGGTTCATGGCATAGGTCCTGTATGTGACTTGAGGTTTAGAAGTATTGTTGAATGTGGTAAGTTATGGCTTGTAAAGTGAGCAGTTGCATTCTTAACTGTTTAAATGTGCCCCTCTCTAACTCATATTCAGATAAACAAGTTTGTTGTTTTTTTTTTAAAAAAAGAAGTCTCTAATGTTAAGAAGCTCAACTTCTGGTAGAATTTTGTCAGGATTATTTTCCAAAAGCAGAATCTGTGTTTTGTCAGACTTGCTTCGTTACCTGTTACTACTAGTCCTCAACATCAGACTTGCAAAGTGATTTGGGTTTTGGGATCTGTAGGGTGGGGAGTTTTTTTTGGTTGGTTGTTGGGGCTTTTTGCTTTTTGTTTTTGTGGTATGGGTTTATGTGTTTGTGTGATTTGTGTGTGTGGTTTGGTTTTGTTTGTTTGTTTGTTTTTTTTTTAAAAAAAATACATTCTAATACAACTGAGTAAATTAAGAAAGCCCTGTCTGGTCATAGAGGAGAATGCAGTCATTTTAAGGTAAGTAGAAGCTTGCTAGAAAATCCACTTGAACAAAAACATGTATTTTCTTATTGTTAGAGTAGTAGTACTTGAAAAGATCTTTCCAGTTTCCATCACCTGTATTCTGACTATGAGTGAAATTAAGGGGGGGGAAGCAGTATTTATGTGTTACTTGAGTACTGCTGCTATCAGACTTCCATTATTCTTTTTCTTTGCAGTTGATGATTTTCGGACTGTTTCTCTGAAGTTGTTGCAGACTCACTTTAAGAAATATTTAGAGGAAGGTAAAGTGAGCAGGGTGGAATTCCTTCCAGTTCACTGGCATAGTTCTCTGCATGGAGATGCAACAGGTGTAGACAGGTGAGTGTGTTTAATGTTGAAAACTTCATAAGCTGCTGCTTAAGGGTTTTTGTAAAGTGAGGAAAAATAGCAGTTCATATGCTCTGTAGGCTAAATGAGTAAATGTATGACAGGGTTACA
This sequence comes from Margarornis squamiger, assembly GCA_035222235.1. Classification (NCBI taxonomy): domain Eukaryota; kingdom Metazoa; phylum Chordata; class Aves; order Passeriformes; family Furnariidae; genus Margarornis; species Margarornis squamiger. Next base: position 30,608,969 of record JAWWTY010000158.1, read on the forward strand.
AAAGAGAATTGCTAACATTATTTAATTATCATTTTGATAAGGAGTATTAGGAAAGCTGGCAAGGCATGAGGAATATTTTCTCTTATTTTCACACACACACACTTGTTCAGTACTGCATTTTCCTGAAAGTGGCCAATGCATGATACATGATGGATGAGTGTGTAGAGATTGTGATTGTGAATACGAGGTGGTGAGTATGGAAATGTTTTGTCCAGTAACACACTGTACAATTTAGAATGGAGAGTTTTCTGTTCTTTACCTTCCTGCAGTGTGATTGAGTTTGACCCTAGGAGTTGTCAGGATCCTGTTTCTGGGGGAGGCCTCGAGCCCTGGGTCCAGTCCTAGAGGAAAATCTGAATCATGATTGGGCAGTTGAGCCAAGGACTTTTTTTCTTTTGAAGGAAAGTGTCTATATTTGAGTATGAGTGTTACAGCTTTTAAAACTATCTTAGACTCACTTCCTTGGGCCTGCCCCCTTTACTGTTATGTAACATCTCAGGCTGTTTTCTCTTGCTCAAAGATGGGGAAGTAGAAATTGTGAGGGTAGCACCCTGTGCTCACATTGATACTCTCCAGATTGTTCTGGCTCACTCAAGTCCTACTGCTCTCTGAGAACCTTAGTCTTCTCCTTGAGTTTGGACGCTGCTTTATCATGAGAAGGGATCCTTATTCTGCAATCAAACCAGGCAGTGCTAACTAAGGCAGTCTCAATTCCACAATTCCATTGCAGCTCTCTTAACTCCAGGCAAGCAGATGGGGATGCCAAGCTTTTCCTTCAAAAAGAGAGTATTATGATTCTATGATTCTAATTTTATATGTGAGTTCTTTTTCTCTTCCACTTCAACCAATCTGCTCACAAAACTTCCCTGTTATTATATGAGGAGTGTTGGAATAGAGAAGAGATTATTTCAGGTATCCCTTCAGGGAGCTCTATCTTTCTTAAATAGGTACATTCGGCATGTAGCACTAATGTATGAATATACAACAAGGCCAGAAGTCTGTGTGGTTTTTTTAAAATGTTTTTAGAGACGCTTTTTGTAGAATTTCCATTGCAGTTCTACTACCTGTCATTTCAAAAGCTAATGAAGCTCTTATCCGTGTTTCTTTAAAGTCATTCATGCTCCTAATGACTTTGTGTTACTAGGAACATAAAGAAAATCACTCTGCCGAGCATTGGGCGCCTGCGGCACTTCACCAATGAAACGCTCCTCGACATCCTGTTCTACAACAGCCCCACCTACTGCCAGACCATCGTGGATAAAGTCGGGATGGAAATGAACCGTTTGTACGCGCTTTTCATGAGCCGCAACCCCGACTTCAAAGGAGGAGTCTCTGTGGCTGGGCACAGCTTAGGTAACTGTTTTAGAACTCCTTGGGATAAAACCAGCATTCCTGCATAAGAAAGATGAAACCTTTATTAAGCATAAGGCTCAAATTAGCTCTGAGGGCGTGGCTGTCAGAATAGAGCTGAGTGAAAGACAAACACTTCTCAATAGTTGAGTTTATCAAGCTGTGAGATAAACTTAGTACTTCATGGAGGAGTACATTTCCCCCCCCCCACCTTTAGTTTCCTTCTTGAAGACTTAGGATCTACTTTGCATTTAATAACTGACAGCTTCTCTGGTGTCTTGGTAGGTGGGTGATTTCTGTGCCTCAGAACCCCCTACTTAGTAAACGTACAATCGTTTTTTGGAGGATAGAATAAGTGTTACAACAACATATTGACATACTGGTTTGGGCTGGAACTTTTCCTCCAGTTTGGCAAGTGGTCTCAGGTGTTTAAAGATAATTTAATCATAGCAGCTACATGAAGCATGAATGGGGGAGGGAAAGGCTTGTTTTTAGCTGAGAATGATTATATTCAAACTAATAAGTGGGTGGTTTATTTTAATTCAGACATCTTTTGATCAATCTATACGATGTTATTAATATTGCATATAAATCTTCCTTGAGATTTAGAGACAGGAATACCAGGCATTTTTTTGAAGTCAACTTTAATTTCTGTTTCCAGGTTCCTTAATTCTATTTGACATACTGTCTAACCAAAAGGACTTGGCTTCAGCAGTAAATTCTGGACCATTCTCTGGTGTTAATGGGACCATAAAGGACGTGACTGTTCATGATAAACAGGTAATTTGCATACTAGTCTTTATAGGCCAATAGATTTAATATTTTCACCAATTTTTTTCTTAACTTTTCAGAATTTATTAGCTGAAACATGGTTATGGGTCCTGATAGTAGTACATTTTAACATGCTAATGGAAATATACAGTTCTGTAAATGTTGCCAGTTCTCAGGAAAAACTGTTGCATCTTGGTCAAGTTCCAAGTAGGCTGGAAATGGGATTTGATCATGAACATCAGCTTTGACCCTTGTGAACACATAACTTGGTTTTAGCAGCACCTAAATGGTGGGAGAGACTCAGAAGAGGGAAAGAATCTGTCTGTGTTCAGGCTAGAAGTGATGACCAGTTCTTTGATGAATAAAAGGAAGTGTTTTTGAGTGTCAGAAAGCTCAAGAAGAAAACTTTTGTCTCTTAGTAATTTTTTTGCTGGTCTTTTATTAGTGGAAAATCTGCATCCGAGTTTACTAAAAATGGATATATATTTACAGAGCTTGCATGATGATGTTTTTAAGAGAAAGTAATTCAGCTTGGTTTGGCTTGCTGCATATTGGTTTTTCACTGTTAGAGGATGTGATTCTAGTTTTGTGCTGTTTTGTTAAGATGACTGAAGATACCAGTTCCTTGGGCTCCTCAATTGCCACTTCTGGTGATGACCTTTGTGAACCTGAAGCGGATGATGATGTTCCTACTTTGCAGAAGACTCTGGAAATACTGAGTTTGTCAGAGTACATGAGCACCTTTGAGAAGGAGCGAATCGACATGGAGTCTCTGGTACAGTGATGTTCACTTGACTCGTGGGGATTGCCCAGGGCACGGGGGTTTAAGGTTGGGAGTTTTTTTGTTGTTGGTTTGGTTTGGTGTTTAGTGATCATGAGGCATGAGAGCAGTTGCAAAGAGAAGATAATCAGTGCTTGATTTGAAGACTAAAGGTTACTGTGACTCTTTTTTTCTTGGTGCCTCCCTTCAATAATGTTAAGCACTTTGTGTCCTGTCTTTTTATTTTTTTGTGATTTCTATAGCTTTATAAAGTGACTTAGCAAATTCATAACTCATTGCCAATAAGAAATTGTATGTTACTAGAAAAGTTATTAAGTGTGGTTTGATGAGTGTGTTTGCTGTTTTACTTCTTTAGCTCATGTGTACGGTTGATGACCTGAAGGAAATGGGGATACCTCTTGGACCAAGAAAGAAAATAGCTAATTTTGTAAAAGACAGAGCAGCCAAGCAGGTAAATACATTTTTCAGGAATGAAATAAAATAATATCAAGCAAACATAACTGACTTCCTTGCTGTGGAGTAGCTTTATTCTTGAACACTCTCATTAACATTCTGGATATACTAAAGGAATTTTGACCACTGTGAAATAAACTTTTGTTTTTCCCTAACTTTGAAACTTTTCTCAAAAGGAACAAAAGAAAACATTAGCAGAAAAGAAAGCAGTGCTGGCTGCCACACTTCAAACTCAAGAAGACACCCAGAAACCAAAAGAGTCAGTTGCTTCTGTGTCCTCTTCAGAGTCTGGCCAGCTGCACTCAAAGAGGAAGCTTCCAGTTGGTGCATCTGTGTCTTCTGTCAACATTGATTATGAGTATTTTGAAGTTGGAACTGGCCAGGTGAGACTACAGAGGCTTAAATGATTTGTACAATCCTGTCCTTTATTTGTTTGTCTGTTTGTTTTTGGGTTTAATGTTTTTGACTTTGGGCTACCTACCTTGATTGTTATACAAAAGTTATGTTTGCACAGAAGTAATATTATAGTATTCATATGCACTGGTACTATGGTATTACTATGGAAAGGGCAGTACAAATGAATTTTTCTGGAAGTCCTGGGAGCATGTGGTTAATTTAATGCACAACTTGTTTTTTCTTTTCTAGCTAGAGCATTATATTACTTAGCTGGCAGTTCTGAGAGATTTTATGTCTGATTTCTGTCTGGTAGGTTTCTGTGGCTTACAGTTCATTGGACTTTGAACCAGATATTTTCTTTGCTCTTGGGTCTCCTATTGGTGTGTTCCTCACTGTGAGGGGTGTGGAGAGGATTGATGAAAACTACAGGCTTCCCACCTGCAAGGGATTCTTCAATATCTATCACCCAGTGAGTAAGCAGAGCTTTTGAGATTTGGTTTTAGTTCATTCAGATGACAAAAAAATGTAGAATATCAAGTTTTAACTTCTGAGCATTACATCTCTTTTCCCAAAACACAAAAAAACCCCCTGACCCATCTGAAATACATATTCCACATACTTTTAGCCTTTACTGCAAAAGTGAAATAGGTCTGGCTGTAGGTTCCATATGTAGCATTCCAGGTATGGTTGGCTTGAAAATATTTGCCTTATTTGTTTTCAGAGCTAAGGGCCGTTTTTTTCCTTTTTCATTCATTTCAAGGCACTCTTGTAGATTTTTATGGAGTGTTTGTGTTTTTACATGGAGTATGTTTTTCCTCCTCTGTGTCATCTTGTTTTACAACAGTGACATCAGAGTGCAAGAAAATCTTGCTGTTGTGTTTCCTCATTAGAATCTCTGTCTGTAGGAGAACAAGACTGAAGTAGTTAATGAACCTGCTTAATCTTATGATTAAACTGTCATGAACTGAATTTCTGTAAATTCAAATAGTACAGAATTAAAAAATGGTTTTCTATCAAATATTCATAAATAGGTTTTTTTTCTCACCAAAATGTGATAATTAGAATAACGTCTAAAATAACTACATGTCAATGTGTTGTTTCTTAACAGCTTGATCCAGTAGCTTACAGGTTAGAACCAATGATCATTGAAGACATGGATTTAAAACCAGTTCTCATTCCGCATCATAAAGGCAGAAAAAGACTTCATCTGGGTAAAAAGAAAATTTATTTCATATGGGTCTCATTTTTGTTATTTACTCATTTGATACATTAGAGTATTGTAAAATTTTAAGACACTACTGAGTGCTCCTGGATATCTGACTCCATGTTTCTCCTAAACGTCAGAGGTGAATAAGCTGGGCATTCACACCTTCATTCAGAGATGCTTTGCAGCTTTGCTGGTCTCTTCTGTGCTGCAGTTTGAAATTAAGTCTCTCTGTCCTATTCCTTTAGTGTAGGGTATCAGGAGTGATGGTGGGGGGTGGTGCAGCTATTTATGTGGACTCTTTCAGATTTGGAGACTGGACTGTTTCCTGTGCTAGTAGGTTTTAACTCATTGACCCATTCAGTGAGAAATCAATTGTGTATTAATTGCATTTCCCCTGATCTTTCTGAATGGAATAGAGAAGCAAGAAATGCACGTTCATGACCCAGCAAGCCTGTTTCCCCTCGTAATTGGGATGTTTCTTGAACAGGGTTTCATCATTATGGGATTAGTTCATAATTTTAAATCCTTCTATATGGACATTGTTTTCTCTATTTCTTTCTTAGAGTTGAAAGACTCTCTGTCTCGTATGGGCTCTGATCTGAAACAGGGCTTTATTAGCTCTTTGAAGAGTGCATGGCAGACCCTTAATGAATTTGCACGTGCCCACACATCTTCAACTCAGCTTCAAGCAGAACTGGAGAAAGTAGCCAACCAAATTAAAGAGGAAGAAGAAAAGCAAGTGGTAGAAGGTATGTGGACACATTATTGTTTTATTGACCTCAGATTAATTGAAACTTGAGTATCCCAGTGACTGTTTGCTATTGATTTTCCTGACCCTGTTAAGGAGGCCTCTCTGCTAAACTCGGGTTTCCACCAAAGCTGCTCTGTCACTGCCCTCCTCAGCTGGGCAGGGGAGAGAAAATACAATGAAAGGTTTGTGGGTTGAGATAAGAGCAGAGAGGGATCACTGAGCCATTACCAGCACAGGCAAAACAGACTCGACTTGGGGAAACTGGTTTCATTTATTACTGATCAGATCACAGTGGGATAATGAAAAATAAAAGAAAATGTTAAAGCCTCTTCCCCCCACCCCTTACTTCTTCCCAGTGTCAGCTTCTGATTTTCTCTCCCTCCTCCCCTCCAGCAGTACAGGGTGATGGGGAATGGGGGCTGCAGTCAGTTCATCACACTCTCTGCCACTCCTGCCTCCTCAGGGGGAGGACTCCTCAAACTCTTCCCCTGCCCCAGCGTGGGGCCACTCCCACGGGAGACAGTCCTCCATATCTTCTCCAGTGTGAGTCTATTCGTAGAAAGACAAATCATTCCTCCTAGTTTAAATTGAGGGCAGTGATGGACACTATGCAGGGAAGACATAAAAATGTGTTATGTCAGGTTATCCACTCATAGAATGACTAGGTCTGTGTATGTATAAACAGTGGGGCTTGTTTTGAAAATTACTCAGCTATGACTTTGCATGAGCCCTTTTTCAAACAAGCTGTTTAAAGTGTTATGAAAGAAATAAGCATATAGCTCCAGTAACCTTTCTGAATTGGGCAGTTCTGGGCAGTTCAGGTTGTTATTACTGTCTTATCAGAAGCACTTGGAAATTATAGCAGGGGAAATAGGTGATATTTCTTGATTATAGTCAAGCAGGCTGTGCTTGAAAAAAGTTTAAACCTTAAACTCTTTAATTTTAGCTGAGAAGATCACTGAAAGTCCAGAACCTCCAAAAGATGAAGATGCTTTAGTGAAGGTTGGAATGCTAAATGGAGGACGTCGGATTGATTATGTTCTGCAAGAGAAGCCAATAGAAAGCTTCAATGAATACCTTTTTGCTTTGCAGAGTCACTTGTGCTACTGGTAAGAGGAAATATTTGTGATTCTGTAAGTATGGCTTAAGGTAAACAGTATATGTAATTCTCCAGGAGTACCAGGCTCATCTAATTTCAAGATAAAATTCTGTGTTAGTGCAGTGTGAGCAAATCTATCATCATGTTTATAGTCAAGACATTGCATACTGTTCTCTTGGCCTTTGACATCCAAAACACACATTTTTAGCTTGTTTTCAAAATAAGGAGAGCTCTTCTAAGCATTTTGGCAACTGTAGTTTTTCAAATAAAACTGTTCATGAAGGAATTGTATTAGACTACAATACGTAGTAAAACTTTATGGCCACTTCATGTTGAAGTGACATTGTTGGATGCTCTGCTATCAAATATTAACCAGAAAAAAAGAGGGAGAAAAAGGGCACAGTGAAACTTCCTGTAAATTTGGATGGTTATGTTTGTGTGCAGTGGTTCCTTGTATACAGAACAATTTATAGAACAAGAAGCAGATTCTGGTGTCATCCTGTAGTCAGAGCTGTAGTACAGCATTGCCTTATCTGGGTTTGGATTTATTTTTTCAAATAAATACTTATTTCAGATGGAGAAAGATGCCATTCCATTTATACAAACAGCAGTCACTATTGACCTATTGTAATAGCCCTTATTAGTTGCTCTCTTTTTCTGGAGTGCCATTGTATACATTTTATGACTTACAAAATTGGGGCACATGAAAACACACAAGATGTGGAATGGCAGAGCAAAGGATGTGTAAAATGTGTCACAACACAACAACACACCTTTGTATGTAACAGTCAGCCTTGGCTGCTGCAGCTGTTGAGCTGCAGAAAGGTGTTGGTGAGGGAGGAGTGACTGGTCCCTTGTTTCGAGTTTAGCAGATGCTGGACAAACAGTGCTCTACATTCTTTTTGAAGGGTTCATTCTCTATGGCTGATAATTTTAGAAGCAGGCATTTTTCCCAGAGGTTAAAATATGGCATTGAAAGCATTACACGAAGGATCTTATATTAAAGGCAGTGTCACTCCCACTGAGCTCTGTCAGGGTGACCCGCTGGTGGCAGTGGCCCTCCACAGGCAGAGTTCAGGGATGGGGAATTGTGTTCCACACGGTGGCAGCCGATCACTGCCAGGCTTTGAAAAACTTCCTACTCCTCGCTGGTTTTTGTCATTCAAGTAAGGAAGATATGCATGGTGATTAATGACCCAAATTTGAGAGCCCTTTTATATGGGTGTTTATTTTTTTTTGGAATGGTGAAAAAAGCCTTAAATGAAATGCTCTGTGTGTTAGAGGGAACAGAGCTTCTGTGCTGACCCTTCTACTTGTTTGTTTGCTGCTCATGTAATAGCAGAAACCATCAACAGTTGTGGTAACTCTTTCAGTGCTTAATTGTGGAAAATACTTGTAGTCCCTTAACTTGCATGCTTAACTCTCTACTGGTGTTCTGTGAATTATGTTCCTCACATTTAGAAGATCACAGCCCTGACCATCTAAATCTCCTTTACGGTAATTTATTTTAAGAAGCAAAGGAAGCTACCCTCATCTAACAAATCCCACAGCTTTGGAACTTTGCTAAATTTTGCCTGCTTAATTTTGTTACTTTTTTACAGTGCTCATTACTTTTTTATGTTGGTATTGTTTATGTGTGTTTAAATACCATTTTATAGATGAATCAGAATTAAGTTTGTCCATGTTAAATTTAAATTCAGAGAGCCTGCTTTTTTTGGAAAGAGGAGGGAAAACAGACACTTGGAAACATGGCACTTGGACTATATTAATCTTTAAATTATTTGAGAGCTCTCTTACGTTTTAGTGGTAAGGAAGAGAGCCTGAACAAACAGAATGTATTCTTGGTGTGGAATATATTCAGGAGCTCATCACAGACAAAAAGTGATAAATCATTTGAGGAGATTTAAGACAAGTAACATCAGAGAAGTGGATAGAGAAGGGGATTTAGAGTTGCAGCATAGTAAGGTAGAGAAGACAGAGGAGAAGGAAATGCAGTAGACAGAGGTAAATGCAGGGGCTGGGACTGACAGCACAACCACTGCAAAACTGATGAACTGTAGCCTGAAGGAAGTTGGTAGAGGTAAGGCCATGTTCACAAAGAGTAGTTATGAGGGCAAGAGGTTGTGCCAACTACTTTGAGAGCTGAGGTAGCATGAAATGTGACTTCAAGAGTTAGAACATGGACCATACTGAACTAATGTTTTTCCTTTTTAAATTTCTTTCTTCCTACTAGGGGTTCTGAAGACACTGCCTTGCTGTTTCTCAAAGAAATATACAGGACTATGAATATCAATCCTGAGCAGCCACAGCATTGATGTATAGAAACATAACTTTGTAAGTTTTCTCTAATAGAACTTATGTACTCATATCAAATTCAGCTGCAGCTTAGATGTCTTTACTTTCCCTTTTTCCTCTGAAGTTTAAATTACAAGGCAGGCAGCCATAAAATGTCATTTTGAGTGCAAAAGCAATTTCTGGACCTGAATGCAGGGGGAGCCTTCATGTTCTTTCCCTCTTCACTCCCAAAAGGTATCTGATGTTAGTAGTTTTGGTATGGGATATTAGTCACTAGTACAAATATGACCAAAGTATGATTTCTCTTCATCATGCTTCTCCCTTAGTTAATTGTTCCGTGAATATTCAAAACCAGGAAAACTTGGTGAAATTGGCTATGTTGAAACTTCATTTACAATGCAGTAGATTAAAGAACACCAGCACTGTTTCCACTTTTTAAATGTCTATATGGTACTGGTTGACCAGTGGGGCACATCTATGCCAGCAAAGGAGGTGCTTGTCTCCTAAGAAGGTTTTAAACACTGATATGGATGAATTACTGAATGAGATCTCTATATATGTCAGTATTTTATTATCTTTGTATAACTTAAGAATTTCAGTAGAACAAGTGAAATGACATAGCATGGAAATTGGTTCACTTTGAAAAGAAATACACAATATAATTATCTTAGACTGAAATATTCTTGCAGGTATTTTTATTTTAAGATGTGTGATTCCTAACTGGGGATCTGTAGTGTACCAGTTTGCATCACTAGATTTGTAGAAAAGAATATATTCTTTCTTGAGAGGCAAGGATGAAATAATATGCACCTTGCCTTTTTGGAATCATACAAAAGATAGTTTCTGATGTATTTCTCCATTTTCAGAAGAACTGATAATGTCAAGGTACATAAATACTCAGCATGAAGAGAAATACTTGACATTTCAGAGGAATATTTTAAGTATCTTTCACTGCTACCATACAGTTTTAGTAGTCTTTTTTTAACAGAATGCTGCTGATGGTCAGTTGATAACATCTTTTTTAAAATGAAATGTCAAGGCTGATCAAATGCATTTCTTTAAAGCATAGACAAGTAAAAGGAAAAGGCACCATTTGTCTGCACAGCTGTGGCAGTGGTGTATCAGTTCTCACAATGGCTCAGGCAGTGTCTCAAGTCATAACTGAAGAATATTTCTCTCCTTCTATTTTTTTTTATGACCACTTCGGTTGAAATCACTTGAAGCTTATTGTGAAAGAAAGGGCTTTAAATCTCATTGCTGAGGGGGGGGAAGGGGTATGTTAATTTATCACTACAAAGCTGAAAGTAGTTTGTGGCTCAGCTTCAGCAGACTCTGGGATAACTGTGTTTCAGTTACCAGAGGCTTAGATGGGAGGGGAGGTGGGGACCACTGGGTGCACTAAATGACAAGTGGTGTCTTGGGAAGGTGGCACACTATGAGACCAGGATCTTTCTCACGAGAAGAAGTGTATTTACTTGCACTGTGTAAAATACTATCACATAAGTCTGGAAGTACCGGAGTGGAAACTTCTTCCCCAGTGTTAGTAGTCAGGTAGGGTTGGCATGTGGGCTTTTTTCTTTTCCTCTTTTCTGTTCTTTTAAGACTTTCAAATGTGAAGGTAATGGATTATCCAGCAGTGCCTATGACAGCAACATCCATTTACCTACACAGAAGCAGATTATCTGAAGAAACAGCCTCTGTATTTGTGGGCTGCTCAAGGGAAAGAGTAAATTCCAGAGGTAGCTCTGGGCTCCCTTGTCATACTTTTCATATTATTTGATTTGCATTCTGAGACCTGAGCACTTCCCTGCTTTGATGTGCAGAGCTGCCTCTTGCTGTCCAGTTTAATTTCATGGTGTGTGCTGTCAGCAGAGGGAGAGAGACAGGACCTACTGGCCTGCTTGCCTCTTCTCAGGAATATTGATCTTCATGGTGCTGTTGCAGATCACTTCTTGGGGACTGTGGGAATTTTGGAACAGTTAAAACATTAGCAGAGGCAGGCTAAGGGAGGAGCTGGGTGTTTGGTTTTGTCTCTGGCCTCAATTGGCTGATTGTTTTCCTTCTGAGACAGGTGGAGTGGGCCCTCCATAGGGGCTGTTTGCTTCTGCTCACTGTACCTCCTGAGTTTGACTTTTATGTTGTATGAAGGACTTGATTTAGCTCTAAATCACCCCGAAGCTGTTCTTTGTGAAACAGTAATGTAGTGTTTCATGTAAAGAAGTGCACCAGCATATTAAAGCTTGGATGTGTAAACTATCACATCACATTTTTATCTCTATTTAGAGTAGGATAATTTATTACCATAAGGTAAAAAATCCAATAGCCAATTAAAATATATAACGAATGACATTTTATTAGCAGTTGCTGTGAGCTTTTTCTGTTTGTAATTGTAACTGCTCACTTTTGTCCACAGAAAGTGTATTTCAGAGGCTTAATGTATTAAAAATTTGATTAAAAACGTGTATGGATTTTTAGATCTTTTTGAGTCCTCTTGGAATTGAATGTTGGCATATTTCATTTTCTTAGTACTACTGCAGGAATGGAAAACTTCATCTATGTCATATTTCCAATATGTCCATATTCTGTTTTCTCTGCACAGCCACACCTGTTACTTGGACAGACCTGGTGAAACCCTCTTTGGAAAACATCTGACATTTTCTTAGGTACACATGACAGCATAAGCATCAGACTATTTTTTTTCTGCCAGAGAAGAACTTGTTCAGATTCTACCTTCTGGTGTCCCTTCAAACAAACTTAAATTTGGAGATGATCAGCACTGTCATTCAAGAGATGGATGGAATGGCACAGTTTTGATCTTAAATCAGTTTAATTGTACAGTTGCCGAGTATAAGGTGATCACTGAAGAAGTTTATTTTGGCATGCAAATCATTACTTCTCCTTCAGCTCTCCTGTCTCAGCTGACTGTCAGACATGCTCTGCCTACCAAGGCAACATGTCCTTATTAAAAAGGACTTGGTGAGAAACTGCAATAATCTGTTTTTCTTGACACATTTGTTCGTTTACCTTTAAAAAGTAAAATGTGAACTGTAGTTATAGCCCTCTTTAATACAGATTACACAAACCAATTCATATTTACTAAAAACTAGCAATCAGAATCATTTTCTTACTATTGTAAGTGCAATGGAGATTATTTTATAAAGACCTTTTTAAGCCTCTGTTAAGAGTTTTATTATTGCTTTTTTTTATAAGTAGAAGTGAACTTTTGACTTTGAAAATGTTAGAAATTTGTTACAACTAGGTCAGTGCTCACATATCCTGAAATGAAGAACAGTTTAAAATAATATTTTGATCTGGTAATTACAGAATTACAGACTATTCTGAGTTAATTAAGGCAATTTTAGCGATACTAGATTGGGAGAACTAAAATACTTACCTTGACCTTGCAGTTTGACATCTCAGAACAGTTAATGTAAATAGGATCCTGAAGCTTATGGGTGCTAGATAATAATCTAGATCCAGACCTGTAATCCAGATTCCCTTTTTTGTAACAAAGTTGAAATGAATTGGGTAGTGTGAAATCCTTGGAATTCGTGTCTCTGAATACTGAGCTGCTGTAGATTTCCTCTGGCTCCAACTTACATACACATTGTGGCTTTTCTTAATATTAGTGACTTAACCTACTACTGACGGTTTGCCTCTGTTATTGCAGTAAATGAATTTTGAAATGCAGTATCTTTATTTTTTTCTTGATAAATGTAAAATACACATTATTGTGTATATAATTTGATTGTTATAATTAAAGTTACCTTACTTCCACTGGGTCTTTACAGCAAGATTTTGTCTTTCTTCACAGAAAATAGGTTGGAAGAGACCTCTGTAAAGGTTGCTTGGTCCAACTTCCCTGCTTAGGGCAGGAGTGGCTCGGGGTCTTGCTCAAGCCTGGAGGGTCCTTTGCCTCTCTGAGCTCTATTTTAAAGCTGTTCTGCTTTGATTGCAAATTCTTTTCTAATATACAATTGAAATTTCCCAGGTGGAGCTTGTGTTTGTTACCTCTTGTCCTTTCTCTGTGCATCTTCAGGAGTCAAGTCTCTGTCTTCTCCTGTACTCTCGTGGTCAGTAGTTGAGCCCAAACACTTTCCTTGGCATCTCCTTGCATGACCCCGTAGTTATCTTGGGACTTTGCACTGTATTTGCTTTAGTTTAGCAAAGTTCATCTGGGAAGCAAGTTTGCCAAAGCAAACTTTTTATCCAAAATATCAAATGCATTTGTATCTCTGGAAATTAACCTCTGAAGATAAAGTTTTTTAAGCTTTATGATGTGGTTTGTTAGTTGGAATACAAATTATATATATATATATGTATAAATACATAAACAAACGACAAAGAACCCACAACCATTGGCCTCATTTTTATCTTAGGTGTCACAGAGTGGAAGGTTATACACTTGTGTTTATCACCTCTGTGCAACATTGAATAATCTGCTGAGTTTGCTTAAACAGCATTTCTGAAGAAGCTGCTGGGCTGTGATAGATCCTCCTGGGAGGGAACAGCAGCACTGAGGAACAGGATCATTTTATGGCTGTGTGAGTATTGTTGTTGCATGGGGCTCCCTGGCTGGCAAGGAGCTTGCTTTGCAATGGAAGGGTGCACAGGAGAATGCTGCAGGTGAATGAGGACCATCTGGAGTGGAGGAATTGTTTTGGGAATATAGCATAAAAATCAGTTCTAGTTGTGTAAACCAAAAATTGTCTGCAACTACAGTAACCAGCTGTTGTTGCATCTTAAAAGCATAGGGAAGTTCAGACATAAAGGAAGGAAAAATGACAGTGTAACCTATAATTATATAAAAAAAAGAAAAATAAAGCAAATAGAGTTTATAGAGTGATTTTATATTTGTTACAGATGACTATATCACTGCCTCAGCAGAAATCATCCTAGTGTGCTGCAATAGTGTATTAGGCAGACCATGTACAGCACAGCTTCCAATATTTGCTGCTGTAGGCTTGCTGGTTTTTCATTTATTTTTGTAGGTATTGTAATGCATAATTAAACAGATAATGCTAATTAAACTTTAATTAGTTGATCCATACACAAAATTTAAAGGTTTTCGCTGTCATATTTTCATCTGTGCTGGAGTGATTGTAAATATTTAAAGAAAAAAATCATCCAGAAGAGGTTTTTTTTAAAATCAAAATATCTTCTCTTTCACCCACCCTTGGTGTCTTTGAGAAATTTGGCTGTGGGCATTAACTTAGTGAAGATTTGCAGGTGAGAAATGAGTGAACAGGGTGGGTTCTGCAGCAGCCACTGCTGCTGGGCCTGGTGAGACAGTGCAAGCTCCAGCTCCGAGCAATCCCACAGGGAAAGGAGCTGGGTCAGGAGGCTCCTGGAGGTGCTGAGATACACTGGAATGAGCATGGAGTGAGGAGCAAAGTGACACTGGCACCATCAGTGAACCCCACGGGGTAGGTGTGCTCTTCAGTGCTTAAACCATCCTTGAGACACAGCCCCACACTGTACCTCATGCAAAGACGAGAGACTGCAAGTCACTCGTGGAGTTGTGTGAGTAACTCTTGGTGCAAAGGAGAACATTAATCGCACCCTGTGTAGCTCTGTAACTTTCCTAAAGACATTTTATCTCCCTCCTTGCTCCTGAAAAGCTGCAGTGCTGTTTGGGAACAGAGTGTCATCACTCAAATCTGAAGCAACAACCAGCTGCTGTGGGAGATGCTCCAACCACAGAAAACAAGTCAGCTGGGGCCCTGAAGGAGCTGCTCCGATGCCACCTGTGTCTGGGTCTGCTCAGCTGGTCCCTTTCTTTCAGCCCCAGGGGTTGGCTGAGCTGCTTAGATCAGTATTTCCTACAGTTAACACGTTCCTGCTGAGTGTTCTCTGGAGGATCCTCTGAGCCCAAGGCCCACTCCCTGCGCTGCTCTGACACAGCCTGACCTCCACTTAAAATGGCAGACTATTTCTGAGGACATTTAGGAAGATCTGAAGACTTTTGACAATATACAGTGCTTTGTGTGGTGAAGGTGCTGAAAAGCAAGTGCCTTTACTCCTGCTGGGAGGAGACTGCTGTGTGGAATGGTGTGTGGTGCTCTCAGGTAAGCAGGTATGTAACATGCTTTGATCTTACTTTGCATCTACAGATCTGTTACATTGCGAATTTTTTGAATATAAATTAATTGAAGGATGAAAGTGCTTGGACTGACTTTTCCATAAGCACTTTATCCTCAGCATTGCAACTGAGAACATGTGCAGGAACCAAAGGTTGCTGGTGAGGTCCCCAAAGCCACACAAGAAGGGAAGGGTACAGACAAAGTATACAGTGTGCAGAATTAATTGGAAAAGAAAAAACAACCCATGAAAAACAAAACTAATCACATTCCATTGAAAGGTCACACCTCTCTGGATGCTTCTTTCATGTGCTAATGATACAGCCCAGTTTTACACTGAGGCCTTGTGGGGAAAATTAATTTCCAGGTGGAAATTTTAATGAATGAATTCCAAGGAAATAATCAGAGCCTCTCTTAAGAAACCCAGCACTTTCCTGAAAGATTCCCATGTGGTCAAAATTGAATCTTTCATTGAAATCTTTTTTCTTTGGGAAAACTACCCACTGCTCCTCTCCCACTGTTTCAGGAGCTGTTGCTTCCATCAGTAGGAATGTTTCCTCTCGAAACACCTTACACATCTGTTCATGAAAGTGGCAAAGTTAAATAATTTCTCCTTGTGCTAGGAGATGTTTTGCATAACACTGAAAATTCCCAGTAACTGTGCTAGAGTTGTCCTGGTCCTTTCCCAGTGAATTTTATATTAATATTTATAACTTTGCTTCTGCAATATGACAAATGTGTTACAAACTCTGTCTAAAATGCTATTTCCATAATAATATTCTTCCTGATTTCTTTCTGTATTTGATTTTTTTTATTTCTTGTGATGAATAATGAAATCCAGCTTTTCATTTTTCCTAAAAAATGCTCAGTTGGTGCCAGTGCCAGGATGCTGCTTGGGGGAGACTGGATGTTAAAACATGAGAGGAGCAGGCGTTGGAGAGCAGCCCTTTGCAGAGCTGCATTTCTCAAACTGAGCTGAGTATTATTGGACTATTAGTTTTTAGGATGTGCTCCCCAGTGTTCAAATAATTTTTGTTTAAAAGTAGGAAATATCATTTCATATGCCTGTTCCCATTTCTTGGCATACCTGTGTTTAACTGAAATGGTGAAAGTCATTGACAGCTAATTTGATTTAATAGGGGCAGTCTCGGGGTTGTTTTCAGACTGTTGTAACAACAACTCCTAAACTCTGAGCTTGTCTCTGGATTTCTATCTGATTTTCATAAAGGTAAATCAGGATTAACTTCCCAAAGGCTAATAGAACCACTCCAGTGTAAATATGGCTACAAACAGGCTTGCTGGGGCTTCCACAGAGTCAGTGAGGGGGTTTTATTTGCTTCAGGTGCACATTACTCATGGTGCTCTCTAAAGAATTCCCATTTTCCCATGATGATAGGAAAGAAGTGAAGGAAGGCAGAAGACACGTTCTGGGTACTACACAGTTCCTGGATGTGTCCCCAGTTGCCTAGGGAAGGAGGCTGAGGAAAAGATGAGCACTGGAGCATTAATTGGGATCTGCTGCATGAAAACTGGGAGTCATTTAAAGCATCCTTGACCCTGCACATGAGGTGTTGTCCACAGCACACGGAAGCATGTGAACCTTGTGTTCTTTTTCTGTATGATGCAAACAGTGGTAAGAAAAGTAAGAATATAGGTGTTACTCACAATCATCAGGACCCAGGACCTTTCCTGCAAAGCTCCTTTCCTGCTGGTCAGCTCCCAGCCTGTGCAGGTGCCTGGGGTTGTTCATCCCCAGGTGCAGGACTTTGTAGTTGCTTTTGCTGAACTTCCCAAGGCTCCTCTTTGTCCATTTCTCCAGCCTGTTGACTGGCAACGCTACCATCACCCAGCACCCCCATCACCTGCACTTTTAGTGTTTATTCCTAACTGCAAAACAACCTGTGGACAGAAAAGCATGAATTGCTGTGCCCTTCATTGCAGAACCCAAAGTCCTAAGTATTTGTCTAATTTCTGCAGGGGCAAGTTTCAGTGACCTGAGCAGAGGTGACCATCAGTACAAGGTTTGCTCACAGTGTTCAGCTGAGCTGTTTGGAGGGTACAAGGAATCCATATGATGCATCCTCTAGAAGGTAAGATGCAGTTCTCCAACATACATGAGGTATGGTGCTTTCAGCTTAATGGCTTTTAAAGCAAAGGACTCTCCAGGCTTCCTTTACATACAGAGGCTGTAAAAGAAACATCTTTTATATATCAACAAAATAGCTTCAGATCCATATAAATTCAGGCAATCAAAAGTGAAGCGTGTCTATTTAAGAGATAGTAATAGAGAAAAAAAGGCCTGAGGGGAGAAGAAACCAAGCAGTTGACCTTGTGTCTCACTTTCTGCCAAAAAAGTGTTCCAATAACTTTTAATGTAATCTTGTTAAAATGGCCTCATGAATACAACAGAAGCAATATTTATGCTCAAGACTACTCTGAGTGCATGAGTAGGGAAAGGGTTTATTCAGAATGTAGAAGTAGCTCACTGGAGTGTAGTCAAAAGTCAAGCTTTTCTAAGCCAAGGCTTGTTATGGGTATTGTGAAACATTTAGTTATGCATCTGTTTGTGGCTCAGAGGATTCTTAGAGGATTCATGGTGTTCTCTGCGTAGCAGGATGTTCAGATATGATTGTCCTTTCCCCAGTTCTCTTGTCTGCACAAAGGAGTAAAAAAATACAGCTCTGAATTTCTGAAAAATAAGCTCTAGCAGCCTCCAGGGAGGGTCTAAAGTGGTGTAGGAGGGAGCTTTTGAAAGGATCTGAGGGAGAGACAGATATCAGATTTCTGCCAATATAAAGTAGCCACTGCAGGGAAAGGGGAGCTCATCTGGTTTTTTTCCACTTAGCTTCTCAGTGGAAGCTACACATGGAGAAAATACTGACAATGCTGCTGAGTGAAAAACAAGAGATGAATCCAGAGAGTAGAAACAAATCACCTCCAAAACTCCTTCATTAATGTGGCAGCATTTCTGCAAAGTATCTTGACTAAATGATTTGTTAAAAGACCATTTTTTTTTCAGAGATGAGCTCTGTCAATAAACAGGATTAGTTTTGCTTTTCAGGTCATCCTTTGTACAATTATATGTGGTTTTAGCCACCGGAAGCTCCTTTGCTAATGGGATTGTGGTACAGGTTTATTGATTGAGATGTAGTGACATCTCACATTGAATGATTTGTGAAATCCTCTCAGGAGATAACACACTTAGAGCAGTGGTGCCTGACCATAGTGTAGAAAGAGCTGTTAACAGAAACTACCAGCTGAACTGACACAGGAACTATAGGACTAAGGGTTAGGTAGAAATGCATATGTATATATTACATAAGTATGTAATGAGCACCTGCTTGAAAAATCCTGGTTTTGAGGATAGGAGAGACATCTCTGCTGTAACATCAGTGTTTGATTTGCCGATAACCTCTTTGCACTGAAAGCCATATAACATTTGAAGCAGGAGCTCACTGCAGCCTCAGTGCCTGGGCATAATGAACTGCCCAAACAGGAGCTGCAATAAAGTGGGTTTGGCTCTCAAGTCCTCCTGAGCTCAACCATCTGTGCAAAACTGCTCTGTGCACCCAGGTGTTCTGTCACTCATAAACTGGAAGATGAAATAATGAAGTGCCAAACACATGTGCAGACTATGGGCTGCTTCTTCAGCCTTTTGTCCTTTATTTTAATAAGACATCCCAAGTCTAGCCTTTCCTCCAAGATGAATTATACAAGTTATAAACCCTGTAAGAACTGAAATCCACTGAGTTATTTCAACATGTCCCTGAAATATTTTTAACATGACCTTGATGTGGCCTTTCTTTTAAATGGCATGAAGTTCAAAATGCCAGCTGCAGCAGACCACTGACACAGCAGAATTCAAGGTAGGGGAGAAATGCATCTCTGCTGGGATCCAAGGGCTTGTTGAGCCTCTTTCCCTACTTTGACCACTCAACTGCCTGCTTGGATGTGTCTGTGAGGCCACTTGGTGACCTGGACTTTAGTTAAACGTAGTCCAGAAGAAAAAAGAAGCTTTTTTATCTGGTTTAGTTCCTGGTTCTGGTGAAGCAAACAACGCAGCCACAGCAGAGGTGACAGCTTGGGGTTGGGGAACTTAGGCCAGCAACACTGCTGAAAGAAAATGCTTCCCAAGCTGTTCCTTGGGAGGTTTATCTGGCAACAAGTGCCAGTCCCAAATCCCTGGGGAAAGCTGTCCACACTTTGCAAAATACCTGTTTTATCCTTCTGTATTTATCAAAGCAATCCATATTTGTTTAGTGTACATCTGACACTGAAAAAACATAGGAACTGCATTGACAGTCTGGGAATAGCACACAGGGAAACTTGAAGCCATCAGGGAAAGGAGAGGATTCTCCCTGTACACTGAACCAGCTGCTGGTCACCCGTGGGAAGGAACAGCACAGACCCCACACCTCCCTCTGCAGCACCCCCAGGCTGCTTGCCCTTAAGCAGGAGCAAATAATCACGCCTTGCACATTCCCAGCTCTTTTGGCCCAAACATGTAAATGCTGAAGCCTAAGAGGGAAAAATAATATCTTTTCTTAGATCAGTGAAGGTAGTTAGAGAAATTATCTTTGCATTATAACCCTATCAGCTGAAGTTTCTAGCAGATCTAGTCTCATATTTTTGTGTTACTGATAAACATAAGTTGTGGGTAATTAGTTAATAATATCTACGATATTAGTTAATTATATTTAATTAGTTAATTATTAATTAGTTAATAATATGATAAATAAAGATCTGTTTGGAGGGAAAAGGTAAAGTTTGAGGATGAGCTACAAGTTAGGGCTACATTTTGCAATTCAAAAACTCTCCACTGAAATCCTTGATTCATCACAGACACAAGTCTTTATCTGCATTGGGAAATACAAATGATAAAAGAAATCTTCACAGTGTGAGTATCTTGGTATTTCTGCAGAATGTGGTGAGTATTGCACATAGATAAAACTGTGGACTCAGGAAACAGTGTTTTCTCAAGTACAATATTCTGGTTGGTTGCAGGTAAGAAACCACCTTCTTCAGAGATTCCTTCAGTGTCATTGCATGGTTCAGGCTGGGCATACCATGTTCTTGCCCCAGATTCAACAAACCTCCCTGTGCAGTTGTCTTTTCGGTCCCTTCCAACCAACCCATGATTCTATGAAATATATTTACAAACTGCAACATTATATTGTCAAACATCCTTAAAGGAAAGGGACAATAGAGCAACAGGATAAAAAGGAACCAAATGCTTTAAAAAAACACTACAAACTGCCTCTGTGTATCAGTAACTGCAAGGAAACAAGTTGCAATGAAAACTGTCCCTTATGGTGTTTAGATCCAGATGCCACAGCATTTTAGAATAAAAATTCAGGTCCAGGAGTCCTATTTTGCTGCCAGTACTAAGAAACATTCAGGAGAGAATCAGAGTGTATGATAATATTTAGGTGATTCTAGAGGACTTTTTAAAATTATTTTAGGTGAAGACAGGTAATGGAACTATTATCTGTAACAGCAGCTCACCAGGTATCATTTGACAGTATCTGTGCTGACTGGACTACTGACCAAATATCTTTTGCATTCCTCAATCTGACTTATTTATTACAATGTATAAAGGATTTTTGTGCTCCGAAGTCCAAGGGAGGTTTTAGCCAGACAATATTCTGTTGACCACAAGCATATACTCCTAGCAAAAAAAATACCAAGTACCATTAGCACACTAGTAAAAACCCTTCAGACTGCATATATGCTGAACTCACATTGTGCCTAATTTGCTGATAAATGTATCTTGTTAGGTACCACTTTCTGTGGATATGCATTGACCTTTCCTTGGATTTCAGCAGGAGGTTCATAGTTACAGCACAAGATAATTAATGGCCTAGCTAATCATATCAGATGTTGTACTGGAAGCACTTAGGGTAAAACAATTAGGGCTCAGCTTAGTACAAGTTAAAATAATCTGTAGGCTGAAAACATTGTGGGTTTGAGCTTGGCCACTGGTGAAACTTTGGAAGTTTGTAGGAAGGACAGAACTGTTTCAAAACAGGCATAAATTCAGTGAGCTCAACACCAGTGCTCTCTCAGCCACAGCCCTGAGGAAAACTTGAAAGATCCTGTCCTTTCACTACCAGGGATCAGGATTTTGAAGTTCACCAAATTAATTTACAATTGAAGCTGATGGCAGGAATGGGAAGGAAAGCAAAAGTTTATACAACCTTAACTGCTGAAAATCATTACAAAAACCAGTTTGAAGAATAGATTTGGGAGAAATATTGCAAAACCTTTTGCAGAAACTTGTCTGTGCAGGCAGCTGGACCCTCCTCACCACCTTCCTGTGGCTGAGCAGCTGCTGGTCTTTACCTGGCACAGCAACTGGGATGCCACTGGTTGGAGCATCACTGGGCCTCTGCTTGAGGACACCTTTGGTGGGAGAGCTGGGGTGCCCATGGCCAGCACACCATTGTTCCTCTCTCTGCTGCACCCTGAAAGGTGACAGTGGCTCCAGAGGGGTTCCCACTGTGAGGAGCCCACCTGCACAGCTCTTTCTGCTGTCACTAAATGCACTGGCCACAGAGGCTGCCAAAAGGAAAGGCTTGAGATGATAGAATCAGAGAATGGTTTGGGTTGGGAGGGAACGAATCATCCCATTCCACCCCCTGCCATGGGCAGGGACACCTTCCACCAGCCCAGGTTGCTCCAAGCCCCGTCCAACCTGGCCTTGGACACTTCCAGGGATGGGGCAGCCACAGCTTCTCTGGGCACCCTGTGCCAGGGCCTGCCCACCCTCACAGGGAAGGATTTCTTCCTCATATCTGATCTAACCCTGTCTTCTCTCAGTCTGAAGCTGTTCCCCCTTGTCCTATCACTACATACCCTTGTCTAAAGTCCCTCTCCAGCTCTGTTGGAGCCAGAGATGACATCCTTTGTCCTCTCCCCCTCTTGCTGGCAAGACTGCCCAACATTTCCCTTATGTTCTGTGTTCTTATCCCATTATCCTGCCCAGACAAAATGTCTCATTTCCAAAAGCCTTTGTTGCCTGGTGCATTGTGTCTAAACTTTCTCCTTGCTCACAGTCACTTGTCCGTGTTCTGCAGGATGGGCTCAGCTCTGCCCACACATGATGTATCTGCAGGGAAATGAAGCAATATTTTCCTTGTACTGTTATTCATTCCAGGTCCCCACATGTGTACCTCTCCAGTGCATCCTTGCAGCACCTCGATAATCAAAGCAATATTCTGCAATGTTGTTTTTCACACTGCCCACATTTATTATGATAGAATTTCCCCTGGGAGAGAGCAGCCAGTGCAGCAGAATGGTTAGTGTAAATCATTATGAATCTGGGTGAAACAAGCAGGAGTCCAGAACATGGACTTTGTCACGTTATAATATGCCATATTAAATGCAAATACTGGAGCAGTAACATGCAAGCCATTAGTGCTGTGAGAAAGGAAGCCCTATCAGCAAACTGATGGAAAAATCTTGACTGTCTGGTTCAAACTAGATTTGATCATTACAAATTTACAATTTAGAGAGCAAATTAGGCTTTTGAGTTGAAAACATTATTTCTGCTTTAACTTATGGGTGTGGAAGCAGAGAAAACACCAGAAGTAGGGACAGATGGCTTGTCATCTTTGTAAGCAGTTCCCTTAGGAGTGCACCAAGTTTCAAGTACAATGAATATACGCCACTTGTCAGGATTTGGTACAGAGCTCCACAACTCCCCACCTCCAGAGCTACACAGAAAAGATCTGTGTGAGGAGCATAGCTCTCTGGGTTAATGCCTTTTTAGGTACCTAAGAGTGATCAGAAAATCCCATTGGAATATAGGGGGAATAAAAGGTCTATTCTAGATGCCTGATCAACCCCAGAAGTCACTCACAGCACTTCCGAAGGCAAACAAGAATAGTACAATTTCCTTTGTGTCCCCTGCAATATTTTTGGTGGTATATCTGGCCATCTCTGACTCCAAAATATGCTGCCAATGTTTTAACGAGGGCTTGCTACAAATAAAGAATATTCCTGCCCAACTTTGCCCATTATCCAGTGGTAAACTTCATGTGCCAGTGGCAACCTGTAACACAAAGGTAATAAATGTCTCGTTTCTTGCTCTCTGGAGGGCACTTTAAAATAACAGTGAACTCCAGTCTTTACCTTTTTGTGCTGAGTTTCCAGAAAGGATTCCCTTAGGAGGGAAAGGAATTTCTTAAATTCTCTTTAGTAAGGGAATTTCAGTGTAGGTTATTAAGGACTTCAGCACAGCAATGACTTAAAGACTTGGGGCTGAGCTTTCTGCTGATATATATTGCAGAACTCCAGCTCTAACAATGGAACTCCAGCAATGCCTGCCAGCAATAAAAGCAAACCTTGAGTTTATCTTGGCAAGACCCTCACTTGCATTCTATCCAAAGCTATAAAAAGCTAATATTAGCCCCGAATCCATTGCTTCTGAACAATGGGCTCCAGATTCAATGAGTGCATCGTTATTAATATACACAAGAGGCTGATTCTGAGTACCATTCTTAGGAAGAGATAATGACAATGCCTTTCACTCCAGCAAGGATTGTGCTCGTGAGATACCCTGCGCTGCAAAACAGAGACCTTGCTCCTGGGAGTATTTCCATGGTGCATCTATGTTAGCTGAAAGCCTTCTGCAGAGGAATAATGGCTTTTAGGAGCTCTACCAGTATTTGCTTTTATATATATATATATATATATATATATATATTTGTGTACTGCAGAACTTGTTTTAATTCTGTCTTTTTGAGTGTGCTTGAGCAGAAATTAATTAGCTGTTTTTCATGCCCATTACTGAATGTGAGAAGTACTATATAAAATGAGGATTAATCATATCAGAAGTGGAAAGTCAGTTGAAAGAGAATGGGATTTTGTTAATGCTTTGGTAGGATTTAGATCTGGCTTGGCATGCTTTTGGAGAGCAAGTCCTACTGAAAACCTCCTGCCTGTCTCTCTGTGGCCAGTTCAGTCCACACCTCTGCAAAGGTGTTACAAAAAATGTAAAATCAAATGTATGTCCAAAAGTCCTGTCTGAATGTGAAAATAACCATGATGAGTCCTTCTTTTTAAGATCTGAGATGTAGAGGGGAATATTTATGCATTAAATAGGAGTAAAGGAGGTCAAATAAAACACCAATAGTTCTGGTACAATAATTTGTTTTGCAGCATAAATCGATTATGTTCACACAGACTTTTCCTGACGTGTTTTACAGAGGTGGGCCTTCATCCTTATTTTTATTCAGGAATAGGGAAACAGATGTTATAGTACCACTGTGGAAATGAATTAAAATTTTTTCTTTGACCTGGGAAGGAAAGACCAGTAGCAAGAGGTTTTTCCAGAGACAAAAAGGAATGGGTGTGAGATGTGTTGTTTGTGCCAGCGCCCCACACCACCAGCACCCTCCTGTTCAGACCTCCCTCACAGGGAAATTTCACCTGATAGCATCTGCCCTAAGCAGTTTTTTGGAAAGTAAAATTTCCCAGAGGATCTCTCCTGCTTTCTTCATGCACATTTGCACAGGCAGCAGATCTATTTTTTCCTCAAGAAGCAGAGAAATAAGACAAGCAAAGGAAAGGGCCGTGTCGAAATTCAGTCCATTCATCCTTCTTGTCATCCCTGTGCAATCAAGCTCTCTCATATTTCTTGAAGAGACACAAGGGCCATTTAATCTCTTGGAAGGAAGGGTTGATGAGCCAGAAAATGAATGAATTATCAGCAAGTGCAGACAATCCATAGGAGAACAACGCACGCAATGTTGACCTTGTGTAAGAGAATTTGTGTGCGAGACATGAAACCAAAAGTTGACTTTTTTTTTTCCTTCCTTTAGTTTTAACTCTTAGAAGTAAAGAAAAAGCTACAAGCTGAAAGGCTACTAATCTGCACATGCTTCCTCCTAAATGATACTGGTGTGCCTGCACATGTCCTACAAGGCATCTGTCTGTCTGTCTGACTGCAGCCCCAGGCTGAAGTTGTCTTTTCCTGGGGAAGATCCTTCAGCTCATGTTGGACCTTTATTCCATAAATGGACTCTTAAGCTTGGTATTTACTTGGGCATGGGTTATCAAGTACACCTGAGTGCCTGCAGACACAATTTCCACACAATGGTCTGGGCATCCACCAAGTGAAACGGAAATGTGGAAGAAAGAACAGGGTAAGGTGGTCACAGCCCCTTTGCAGACATCCCACAGACACAGATTCCCAGAATGGTTTGGGTTAGAGGGGTCTGTAGAGACCATCTAGTTCCAAGCCTTTGTCATTTGCAGGGATATCATTTTGCTCAGATGATTCCCAGGAGTTTATGTGGACTTGGACTTACACAAGTTGAATTTCTATTTCTGTTAACAGCCTTGTTCTGGGTACTAGAATTTTATGCTTGGATGGCCTCTGTTAATTATTCTGTCATGTTGGGCTGGAAAACCAAATTTCAAAAGTTTTCTCTCTCAAATACTTCATTTGTATCTGCTAATATTGTCAGATAGCTTGTATTTTTTGAGAAGGCAAAATTCATTTTATAGTACCTAATACTGATTAAATTATTTTCTTGTATTTTCATTTTGTTGAAATGAAATGAATGGTTTACCTACAAATCTCTCTGAGCATTTCATATTCTACAAAACCCTGTTAAAACATGGCATTCCAGAAAGCAATGACAGATACTTTTATTGCCCAAGACATCTAATGTGGGAGTGGTAAATTACTGAAGAGTAAATCAGATTTTAAAAAGTTCTTTGAGATTTAATAACATGGAACATTATCAGCAGCACATGGAGGGTTTTGTTTTAATAAGATTTTTCACTTGTCAATTTAAAAAGAAATAAAAACCATACTTTGGAGGCAGGACAGCTGTCAGAAAGTATGATGCCAAGAAAAACAAAACCCTCTTTAAAATGAGAATGGTTATTCTGTTTCTTCATTTCTGCGCTTAGCAGGATTTAATTCCCACAACTATTCTGGTCCTGATTACAATTTACATCTAATCATAAAATCACTCCCTTTGGAAACTCTGTCTTTTGGCATGTTGTGTAACTAACATTATTCATGGGACTCTTAACGATATGCCCATCAATCACGGCTTCTTTTGGATATTTTTTTAAATGTTTTTTTCCTTCTTTCTTCTCTTGGTTTATTGGTTTCTTGTCAGAAATGGAATATTGCATGACAGCTCCATATATATCTGATCCAGAACATGAAATTGTGACATTTCTATTATCTCATAAGACTTTAGATGTAGTAGTTGCAATGTGTTCGTGCAGAAAGTATGAAATTACATCCAAAACATTTGTATGAAATAGATGGAAGTGATCTAATTAACATAGCAAATGCAACGCACATTAAAATTGAACTTCATTCAAAATATCTCATTGAAATATAACTAAAGAATTAGAATAAGGTCTTTAGACTGTGTGGAAAAAATATTACCCAAATACATTCACAATGATGAGAAGTACAACTTCTAATATTACCAGTCAGCATGGGATGATGTTTTTTCTCCAGTATAGCTGAATCATAAAACTAAAAACTTACCTTTTCAAAGTGGCTGTGGCAGAACTAACAATCTAAACAGTAAAATGCAAACTCTGTAAATAGGAAAAAATAAGGTAGTTTTATAACACCTTCAAGATCCATTATAAATGAAGCCCAGAATAGAAGTTCAGCAAAAACTCATTTTTCAGTCCTGCTGGTTCTGTAGGAGCAACAACTGCCATTTCAACACCAACTTTCACTTCCAGACAATGGCAGGGTGAATCCAGTTACACTTAGTGCTCTGATCCACTAAAGAAATTTGCTGTAAAAGTACCTACACCTATACAAAAGGGGATGGGATTGTGCCAACAACCAGCATCCTCCTTCTGGACATTATTCTGCTAAAATTTGACCTATTTTAGTGTGTAGAATAGGATCAGTTTTTTCCTGCAAGCCCAATAGCCAAACACGACAGCAAATCAAATTGCTGTAGGTGGTCTTTGCAAAATCATTAACTATGATTCTACTACCAGCAACCATTGTGGGTTTTTTAATTTTCTTTCCTATTAACACCATGAAGAGATAATGGGCAGAAACTGGAACATGGGAACTTCCACCTGAATGGGAGATAAAACTTCCTACTGTGCAATGACCAAGCACTGGAAGAGATCACCCAGAGAGGGTGTGGAGTCTCCCTCCTCACTGGAGATATTCCAGAACCACCTGGACACAATCCTGTGCCATGTGCTCTGGGATGACCTTGCCTGAGCAGGGAGGTGGGACCAGATGACCCACTGTGGTTCCTTCCAACCTGAATCATAGTCATGGTTCTGTGAAAGTTGCGGAGCACTGTACAATATTTCATCATGCCATGAAATTTCCAGAGCTAACAAAGTTTTCCTTAACCAATCCGAAGAGGTAAGAAATGGATTTTCATATTTCTTTTCCTGGCACTGTTTGAGCAATCTTTTCCCAGCAAAGCTGCTGTGGGGCTTCAGTGGCAGTTGCATCTTATATGGGTACTTTATAAGCTGCAGCTGCGACTCATGGATATGAAAGCAGAAAGATCAAAAAATATATCCCAGATCAACTTCACTTCTCTCCTTTGACTGCTTTTATCCTTTCTTTATCTAGTGAGTTCATTTGCAACTTCCACCAGTGCTCTCTGACACCTGCAGAAACACATGCAGAGCCTGTCTCATTCCCAACTCTCCCTCCTGCAAAGAAAGAGCAGATCAAGGCAATGAAGGAAAATTAAAAATGCTGAAGCCTGCCTCGCTCCTAAACAATGCTGGAGCTGATTTCCACACCCAAGGACCTGGCACAGCTTGTGTGCAGAGAGCAGCATCTCCTAAAGCACGTTCTGCTGGACCAGAGCCTCAGAGGGGCCAGGGAGACACAGGCATAGGTCACTGGCACAGCCTCTTTGCTCCCTCATCAGCACTGAACCAGATTGCTGTCCTCGCACATGGCCCCTCTTCTCTGAGCAAATAACAGACACAGCTTGATGGAGGGTGTGTGTCATCATTCTGAGGCCACTAAAAAGCATTAGTGACACCAACCAGCCTCACCCCCAGCCCTGGGCTCAGGGATTCTATGGAAGCTCAGCCTGGGCGTAAAGAATGAGGTTACTGTAAATGACATATGAGAGCACCTGATGCAGGAATAATTTTGGGCAGGTCTCTCATCCCACAGAGGTGTTACTCCTTTCAGTCAAATTTTAAGTACTGAAGAAAGCATTGTGTTGCCTCAAAACAGCCAAAAGTGGGAAGCTGCCCCAAAGTCCAGACCCCACGATAGAAGAAGATAGTAAAATGAAGCAGTTTCAGAGAACTATCCTGGATAATTATGCTGATGTACCCCTGTGTCATTAAAGCTCGGGGGGAGATAGTCAGGGAATTAGTGAATTACTCTAATGAAGGTTTGTGACACCAGAGCGATGCACATGCCACTCGTGATGGCTCATTTTAGTGCACTCTCTGAAATTCCCTCTAAACTCATCATATTCTGCATGTTCTCCTGCTGACATTCCAACCAGACCAGCATACTAATGAATCCCGGAGTGGGGAGAAGTTTTCAGCAGTGGATTTGCAGCTGCAGTGGACTTAGCAAGAGAAAGGACATGGAATGACTATCCTGCTGCTTCTCCAGCCTGCATTCATAGGTGACTTGGCAATTTGCAGATTGGCATTGATGGTTTGGGGTTCAGCTGGAGAATTATGGAGTAATGGCTCATTTCCAAACACATTTGGTGTTTCTTTCTTCCACTGCCTGCTTTGCTGGAATTGCATGGGTTATTATGGAAACAGCACTCAATTAAAACATAGAGGGATGGTGTCTCATCAGGAATCCATCTTTAGCTTATCCTGCTGGTCAGTGCAACAAAGTGACCACTCACCAGTTTCTTAATCTTCACATTCCTGTGGTTTATCTCCAGGCAATCCTGTGTATGTGAAATTATAAACTCTCCCACATGTATGTGCCAATCTGGGTTCTGTTTTCTCCTCTTACAGCATCAAAAAGACAACGTGTCATTTACAACCAGTAGCTGCCTAAAGCAGATCTGGTGTTCCATGCTGGTCACAGGCAGCATTTACCTCTTGCTGCTCTCTTTAAATGCAGCATGTGAAGGGCTCTGTTGCAGGAAGGTAAGGGTTGTGTGTGGGGCTGCTCTCTGCTCTTCCATCCCCTGGGCTGCAGCTCAGTCCCCCGTGGTGCTGGGGGGATGTGGAGCCTTTCTCTCTGCTCCCTCTTTTGGGATAGGTGGGGGGAGAAACCTCTGCCCTTCCCCAAAGGACTTGAGGGAACAGTGTAGGCAGGAGGATGAAATTCTCTTTATTTTCCAAAGGATGCCACTCCTACCCACCTGTATCCTTGGCATGTATCACCCTGAGGTCATTCCAATGCCATTATTGCCATTTGGAATTAGATGCAGGTAAATATGAGCCTCATATTGTTTTCTTGAATGCAAAGTATTTTGCTTGAAGTATAAAGCTTATTTGTAACTAGGAGGTTTAAAAAAAAGAAGTAAAATAAATGCAAAAATCTGTCTAATGATTCTTAACACGATTCAGATGAAAATATGTCCTAGAAGACTGGCTAATTATGCTTTTTTTTGGGTCTAGGGCTCAACCTGCTATATGATACTTACCAGGTTTCAGTGTCTTTTGTTAATATCAGTAAAATTCCTACCAGGCAGATTTTATCACCAATGTGCTAAAACCTGGTGTGTTTGCTGTATGTCTTTAGTCTCAGTCTGATGTAGCTCAGTGGGAATGATTGCCTTCCTCTTGATTTACTCTGGAATGAAAGAAAGGAGTCACTCTCTCGTTTTTTTGTTCTAAATAGATGCCATATCAGTTTAATTTTTGCAAATTCTGTCTTCTGAGTATATACAGAGAAAAATTCCTCCAGGCAAAGAACTTAATGGATGGTTACTGTGAGGCTTTGTTTAAATTAAGAGTCATGCCAAAAACAGGGATTAGAGCTTGCTGTATTTTTAAAATTTTTCATTTGAACCCTGTTTTCCTTGTACCAGCTAATGATAATAAATGGGCTGCCAGTAGCAATCCTACCACCTGTTGAGCTTCATTTCTCATACCCTGCCACCAACAGCACAAACAGATCTACACAGCTCCAGCAAGCAGCTGAAGAAAGGGGAAAAGGGAAGCAAGGACTCCTGTGTTCACCCTGCTGTGACTGAAACAAGAACAGAGGAGTGTGCAGGGAGATCTGCACCTCCTTTAACCACGGACCAGCCCACTCAGGCAAGAAGTGACCTTGGAATACAACATTTCTGGGCAGAAGAGCAGGTATATGGTAGAAAGTTTGATAGCAGCTTTTAATTTAAGACATCAGCACTTCATTAAAGCATCAGTGTTCACCAGGCGACTGAGTTTGGCTTTGCACGTTACCAGCAATAATAGTCTCTGTTCTCAGAAGGGAAAATGCCCATCTGGCATATTTAGCTATTAAAAGGACTGATTATTATTACCTGAAGTCAGAGCATACAATTTAGTTTATTTTTAAATGCAAGGTAAATTTCATTCATGGAAATTCCTGGTCACTGCTTTACTAGGACAGAGGTCAAAAATATAAATATGTATAAATCTCTTTCCCATATATAAAAACAGGCTCTAAGATGGTGCAGTCCACATAGCTTACAGAAAAAAGAGACAAAATCACTAAGCAGAACAAACTGAAACCTTGACATATATCACTATGGCATCACTATAGCAAAAAGGTTAGATGTTCAAGTGCTAAGTACTGCCTTTAATGAGTTTGCCATGAAAAATATGGTATTTTCTTTTCTGTTTTCCTCTAAAGGTTAAAAAGCCTGTTTTTGTACGGTTATATAAATGCATAGTTCCAAAGCTGTATGCTGTTACATTTCCAAGCAATCGAGATTTACTTTTTTCAGGGAAATCAGTCAAAATTCCAATTTCTATTGTTATTTTCAAATTACACATGAAGAACTGCCTGTAGCAGCTTTGTTATTGCTGCCTGTCACTGCTTTGATATGATGCTGTTTTAAGGCCAGAGTATGAACATAGTGGAATGTGTAAGTTGCTGTGGGTGTTGGGAGGCACCACATAATGATAAGTGTCTAGATTTGATCACAGTGAAGTCATTTGTTTTTGTAACTCAAAAGTCTTCATCCGAAACCTGCTCCCATTTTCCTACGAAGACAATGAACCAAAATTAACAAACAATCTGCTTTCAGAGTAGGTTTAGATGGGATATTGGGAAAGAATCCTTCCCTGTGAGGGTGGGCAGGCCCTGGCACAGGTTGGGCAGAGGAGCTGTGGCTGCCCCTGGATCCCTGGAAGTGTCCAAGGCCAGGTTGGATGGGGCTTGGAGCAACCTGGGCTGGTGGAAGGTGTCCCTGCCCATGGCAGGGGTTGGGACTGGATCATCTTTAAGGCCCCTTCCAACCCAAACCATTCTCTGAATCTATAAGCAAAAGTAGATACATTGAACAATAATTAAATGAATGAAGCCAAGTTAAAATCCAGCTGATAAAGCTGAAAACAATTACAAAAATAAAGAGTAATAGGAAATAATGACATTTACAGCTCTAAGTTTAACTAGCAAATCCCTCAATGGGAGGTCATGACAGTATTCCCTATAGATTTTTGCTGTCTCATCTTCATATTAGTTTATCTGTTTTCTATCATGCTGCTCATAATACTAATAGTTTACAAAACTGCTCTTTCTGTGCATTAATATTGCTTTGGGACATCACAGCCACAACTGCAGGGGGCATGGGTACAATCTAAACCCCCCTTCAAAAGGCAAGCACACAGAAATTTTACAAATTCCAGGGACAGACATCAATCCCAGGCCAAAACTCTGCCATGGCTGAGGAGAAATGTTGTCCTTGACATTTGCCGTGAGATTTTTGATTCTTTTACTCAAACCTATTCAGTTTCTGACCACATCCAGTCCTTATTAGTGTTGGAAAAAATTGTTTGTTATTGAGAACTTCATCAGGATCTACGGGATTTTGTAGCACCTGAGTCAGAGCCCAATAAAAAATTCCAGAATCAAAAATGTCACCTAAGAGAACAGTGACTAAGCAGAACTTTTCTACTAAGTTAATACAGGGATTGAACCCAGAGGGTCATTAGTATAGCTCAGTAATGCAGTTTATACTTAATAAGGAAAAGTAGAATCCAAGTGCAACTCCTTATTCTAAAGGTGTTGAATCTGGTTGTTTCTTCTGAGGTTTCTTCCATCCCATGGATGACATGCAGGGCCCAGTAAATGATCCTGGCATTAAGGATCTGTGCTTCAGGTAGAGTTTGCTCCAAAGTCCCACATCTGATACTGTCTTTCAAAAGAAGGGTGGATTGTGGCATCTGGTTGACACTGGCCTCCGTAAATCTCAGACCTACTACACTGGGAGGGGGGGATATGCATGGCCTCAGTAGGGAAAACTCTGAAAGTCCCAGTTACAAAAAAACAGTATTTTGACATTCTCTTGATTTTTCTCTATCCCTAGAAGCGATTTTTACAGATTAGAAACAAACATACAGAGATGTCCATTTGGGAAAGGTGGTGTGGCCTTAAACTCTGTCCCCTTGAGGTTCCTGGGGAGGCCAGATTAGAATTGGATGACTGGTGTTGAATGGTTCCAAGCTGCCCATTAATGCTGAAAACCATCTCTTCCTTGATATGCTTTAAACAGAGACCTAATTAAAGTTCTGAGAGAGAGTGATGCTCACAGAAGCTTTGTTTCCTTTAAAAAAGCCCTTTAGTAACCTGGGCTTTTGTAATCAATACTTTTTTGATCCTTTCCTGTTTGCTTACATCCTTTAAGACACTGATTCAAACAGCCTGAAAGTTTAGTGTATTTTGAAGACTGTAAGATAATCTTTCACACTTCTGAGGGAAGAAAAGAATCAAGTTCCTTCCAGCCTAGATATTCACTATTTTATGGAATGTTAGTGCTGTAGTTCTGTGTGTCAGCAGCTTGCATTGGACCTTCTAGTCCAGGAGCTGGACAAATTTAAAAGTAATGTTTACCAAATATATCATTAATAATAGAAACAGTGCAGCAGACTAAATAGATAACAGTGACATTTCCCAGTTCCATCAAAGTCTTTTCGTAACAGAAATCACTCCTTTTTTATGTAGCTGGTTTTTATTTTATTCTTCTATCATAGGATACACCACTACCTTCTAACTTTTGCCCAGCTACTGGCCTAAGAGGAACAAGAAAGGAGAA
Organism: Margarornis squamiger; assembly: GCA_035222235.1. Classification (NCBI taxonomy): domain Eukaryota; kingdom Metazoa; phylum Chordata; class Aves; order Passeriformes; family Furnariidae; genus Margarornis; species Margarornis squamiger. Next base: position 30,642,343 of record JAWWTY010000158.1, read on the forward strand.
ACTCATATACTGGCAAAAAAAAAATTATGAGAAACCCGCAGGCAGGTGAAAGCAACAGCTGGCTGTGACAGAGCCCAGGATCTGCCAGCTGGAGCAAGACTGGGAAAGAGGGAAAAAATGCTAATTTCAGTCTTCTACAGTCACTGGCCTTTCACGGTTGAGGATGACCCAGAATTAGGTGCAGCCTGTGTAAAAGTGGTATGTCTTCTACATTCCAGCTTTTTCTGTTGTCATGGTAACATTTCACTTTCTTTCCCCCTTAGTGGGACACTGAGTCTGACTTTAGGATTTTATGGAGCCACGCTCCCTTTACAGCAGTAGCAGCTCCAAACTACCTGGTTGGGGGAGATAGAGAAATGGGACCATCAATTTTCAGTTTTTTGTGACAGCAATTTCTTTGAAGTCAAACAGTTTCTAAAAGCTGATGTTATCTTTTATGATAGAGTTTTAAAGGCCATGACTATTATCAAAAACGTTTTCTTCAACTCATTTTATCTTTTGCTGAGCCAGTGTTGGCCTCCACTTCTGGGTTAGAAATTGCAGAGTGGAAGATGCTTGGTATTTATGGCACGGATGAGCTTAAAATATTAAAGCTCATTTCACTAACTTTGAAAAAGCACTTCCATATTCTTATGATACTTTTCTTCCAAAATAATCAGAAATGAGTGTTTTGAGCTCTACAGAAATCATTTGACGTTCCCTGTCAAACTCTACTAACTCTATGTCAGGTTCTTACTTAAAAGCCAAGCAGTTCTATCACACCAGCTTCAAATTCACTTTAGTGACCTTCTGCACATGAAAGGAAGTCAGACTTTTCTTTCAGCTACCCAAGACTTCAAGGTTTTAATTTCTTTTGCAGTACCTGTCACTAAACTCAGATAGCAGTGGCTCCATTGGGATTATTCTCAAGCCTTTTGGGTCTACAAAAACACTCAAATAAGAAATCTTTTTGGTACCAAGGGAATTAAAAAGCACACCTTAAATTTTTAAAACACATGCCTTCGAAGGGATTATTTTTAGCCCATTAAATTTAATGTCAATCCACCCAACAGCTTTGATGAACATCAGGCCAGGCTGTTGTCTCCTGGGCACTTTCTGACACAGTAAACAAAAACTAATGAGCTGTAATTACAATCACATTGTTTACTATGTATTACTTGGCAGAGATATTTTTCGCTTTCAGGTTAAAGTATGGTTCTATTCTGGAAAGTCACTCTAAGAGTGGCACTGGGAAATGGCATATTTATTTGTCACTTCACTCTTCCCAGACGAGTCTCCTCAGTTCATAAGCAGAAAAAGCATTTCTTCTGCCTTATTACTTACCCTGTAAATGGCATATTTGAAAGGGAATTTAAACCATGTCCTTCACTGCTTATGATTCCTCATCACTGCATGTGATAAAGCCCAAGGAGATCCTAGCTGAGATAAAAAATGCAAATGGAAGGTACCTGTTGTAACCCTGCTGAATTAAAGATATATCAGTGATTTGGAACACAGCTTTCTACATTACTCCAGTGCTTTTCCACCTGGCATTTGGGAGCTTATTCTGAAAGTGTTTATACGTGTCCTTTATCCTCATACTGAAAATACCACTGCCAATAAATGGAAACCCCATCTAGTCTGATTATTCCAAGTCTTTCATTTTCCACTGGTTTTGTGAACTTTAGCTGTAGAACTGATGTTTGGAGGAGGGGAAGGAAAGAAAAAAAGAAGAAAAAAAGAGAAAATGAGAGACAAAAAGAAAAAATTAAGAAAAAGGAAAAAAGCCCCAATTTCCTTCTGATTCTGACCATTGTCTGTGTCTCAGGTCTGGGTCCCAAAGCTTCTGTGTGTTCTCAAACACCTTTATGGATTGTCTGAGCTCCCACCTTGGAGACTGAGCCAAAATATGACTGACAAAAAGGTCACAAAACACAACCAGAAGGAAGAACATGAGTGGATGTATTTGCATCATGTCCTGCAGGTCTTTATTCAATAGAAATGAAAACAAAGCCATTGGTGACTGTAGTAGATTGTGCAGGATCAGGTATTCACCTCTGCTGTGTCTGGGACACTTACCAAGGGGTGGCACTGAAGTAAGTAAAAATATGAATAGAAAATAAAAATGAAGAAAACAGAAATATTAATATATAATTTCAGCCACAGTGGGCATCCAGAATGCACAGGGACTGAGTGTTCTGTACCTGCTGAATGTCAGTACTGCAACTGGCACCACTCTTGCTCTCCCTTGCTCCTCTGACCACCCGGGTTTTGCTGTAACAACCAGATGCACACCGAAACTGGGGAGGCAGTGGAGGGTGAAAAATGGATTAATTGCTGTGAAATAAGTTGCACTTAAATACACTGTTGCGTTTCTTTGGATCAAAGACAGTTCTTTAAAGCAAAAATCTACATTTTAGGGCAAACTGAAGGTTGTGAATCCCTAATTTTTATGAGGTCTGTGACAGAAAAAGGGTTGCAGTGTAGAGAAAGACCTAACAAATATTTAAAATCATTTTCATTGTCCATCACACATGTGAGTTCCTCTAGAGCAGTTTTTTAGCTGCCAGCTGCCATTGCCATTCCCCCAAGTGAAACTGTTCCCAGGTCCCACCACAGTTTTCAGGATCACTTCAGGGCTGCTGGAATTACACAGTGAAAACATTCATTTAGAAGATTTACAGACCCACTCATTCACCAACCCCTCACAGGGCCACAGTACCTGGGATTTTAAAACTGCCTGTCTGAAGGAGAAAAGATAAATACAAGGAGGAGAAGGAACCTGAGGGCAGTTTGGCAGCTCTTGCCTCTCCATAAACACTAAATTACCAAGTGGTGGTGCAGGAGCCAGGCAGCAAACTGAGGGCAATGGGGATTGATCACCCTTTTGGTCCCGACTCCATCGTGTTGCCAGAGAAGGGATACCCCTCACAGAGCTGGGAAAGGGAAGTTCAGCATCCTCAGACAGAGCAATACATTTGGGCAGCAAAAGAAGGATTTGTGAGTTTATCCCACTGATAGCAGAGTTATTCAAAGCTTCCAAGGGTGATACTGTCTAGCAGCCAGAAAGGTTGGGTTATTTCCTCCAGTCTGCCCAGGGCTGGGTGAAGGGATGCCTCCATTTCAGCCTCAGTCATCCCTGTGCCCATCGTGCCCATGGTTCAGGACCTGCCCTGTCCCTCTCTGAGCAGTACAGAACCCTGTCCTGCCCTGAAGTCTGTGCATTCTCACAAGAGCAGTAGATATTCATCCACTCTGAGCATTAACATTCCCTTTTCCATTCACATCCATGACATTCCTTCAGGTTCAGCTTTAGGAACTCCACTGCTCTTTGTTGCTCAGCTGATGTTTGCCTGCACTTCACAGTGTTTGTGTTTTCTGTGGAGCAAGACTTGAGTCGAAGCAGTTGTAGCATTCCCAGGACTCACAGCCCTGCTGTGTGTGCTAAAATTAACAAACAGCACTCAGAGCACTTTGCAAAAGAAGGACTAAATTATGCTTCATGTATAATCTGTGCATAAAAAAAAGCCAGATGAAGCCAGTCTCTAAGCTCTCAGCTGAAAAGACACGGGACCAGGTGACAGAATCTGTACTAACAGTCCTGGCAAGTCTGAGCTGATTGGAAATCGATCTGTTATTGATGACAAACATATGTGAACTCAAAGCAGGTTTGCCTTGGAGTAGCACCATCCACTCCGTGCTAACAGTGGTTAACTGAGCTGGGCACAGGCTGGGAGAGGAAATCACAAGCTGAGCGAGCTGCTGGTCAGAGTTTGGGGTGTCACATCCACTCCCCTGGCACCTGAGGGCTTTCCTCCACGTGCTGCAAGTGCATGTGCTGCTGTGTTTCCATGTCCTGCAAGGCAGTGGGAGGAACAGGGAACCAGGAAACAAACAGCTGGTTTGTGAGAAATCCCTGAGTCTGGTTACAGCTACCTGTGTGTCCACTGTGTGAATGAATACTCTGCAGCACAAGTCTGGGAAGGTGGAGTCTCCAGTTGGCTGTGGACATGACACACACATGGCTCTTGGGCAAGGATCTGTTTTTTGGACATAAATCTGATTTTGTTTCAAGTTCTGTCACACCCAGATTCTACTTGTGCAGTAAAACCCTACACTCCGTTTTGCTCTGAGTTCTTTAAAACTTCCATTTTCCTTCTCTGAGAAAGGAGAGCGGAGCAACCCCATGGAATGGCAGCAGAGTGCTCAGGGAGGAGCTGAAGATAACTGCGAGGCATCATCTGTTCACTGGCAAGGGCAGTACGAGAAAGTGCAGGAGGAAAACCAACTCTTCAGTCATATTTCCTAATCTGGAGGGACAAGTGGGTGTGGAAAGTAATGACAGCCTGTAATAGCCTTGGCCAGCCATCTGGTAGGGGTTTTATTTGCTCTGTAAAATATAGAGAGATTAATACTGAGTTCAGGAAAAAACTGCTGTCTGAAAATTCAGTCAGGAAAATAGACTTCCAGGAGGAGAGAAAATTCCTTCCATTCCCAAAACATTTGTAGGGATGGAGGTTCTGTGTATATATATATCACACATGCACATATATAGATGCAAGTTCTTTAGAATAATAACAAAGATTTCATTAGCATGCTTGTTATGTTGTTGGGCTTTAGTGGGCTAAAGCCACATAAAAGTAGGAAAGGTTTGAATTGTATCCTTTTTACACACTGAATAAATTGAAAGGCATGTCAGCAGGAGCTTAAACACAGTCTTTAATCAACGGCTTTACAATAACACTTGGAAAGCTGCAAAATCAAATATTCCAAGTTTCAGAGATGGCTGGGTAGCACAAGTGGCATTTCTCAGGCAGCCAAAGTTGGTCTGCACGCCACCTGGAACATCAGTTTTCTTGAGGGCTGAGCTGCAGGAGGCTCATTCTTTCAGCACTGATGATCTGCTGAGGTCTCCATTAACCTGCAGCTGTGCCATTTCAGCTCAAAGCTAGAATTAACTTGTCTGAGGAATCTTCCTGGAGCTGCTGTCATTGGGAAGTAAAATCTCCAGCATGTTTCGATCCTACAGTTTGTTGTGCAAAGCAGCAACCCAAGGCTTGTGAGGTCCCTCATGTTTTGTGATTCAAGCTTTGAGACAAGATTGAAAACCAATTACTAGTGTGTCAGAGTGATGATGGATCAGTGAGACAGTTAATTCATAGAGTCATAGAACGGTTTGGGTTGGAAAGGCCCTCAAAGATCATCCAGTTTCTCCTCCCTGCCATGGGCAGGGGCATCTTCTACAAGGCCAGGTTGCTCAGTTGCTCTGGTTAATGCAGGCTTAGTGTGATTTGTGCTCCCAGTGATCTGGAAACAGATCATTCCACTCTAGAGTGACTCCTGAGAAACCTGTAGGTGCCAATGAGGAGAAATGCTTGTGTAAAAGGGAGAACTTCATGGAAACTGTCCATGTGTTAGCTGGGACTGTGGGCACAGCTGTGCTCACCTATTGCAGGTCAGCTCCAGGCTGGAAATGGTATCGTGCAGAAGGATGGAGGAAGGAGATGGTCTGTGAAAGCAAAATAGCTGAGTGAAGTCGTTTGGTGTGGGTTTGTTTGTTTTGTTTTGTAAACCTCTATATGTTGACTTGACATTACCTTGAGGTGCTGACTGCCTCCAGAAATATAAAGTACTCATTTTAAGTAAATTCTACGTGCTTTCATCCTTAAACTTTTCCCCAATGCTTATAAAAAATGAGACAGTATTGACACCCTTATATAATTTCCACTTTTCAAGTAGCTACAGTTTTTTATGTTCGTTTGATGTTGATATTGATTTTGAATTGCAGCTTTAAACTGTTCAAAATAAATACTACATAAAAATATTTTTGAACCACTGAAATGAAAAATGCAGCAATGCAACAATAAAAAAAAAAAGCAAAAAAAGCAAGGGGTGTCTATGGTGGCTTCTCTAGTTGGACAATTCCACTGAGTAATTGTTCTACTAAGACTTGTTAGAGACTTGAACAGCTTTTTGTTTGCAGTTGTCAAATATTTTGATGACATCCTACACTGTACAATACTTTCCTTTATCCAAATGGAAGAGAACCAGAAAAAAACCCTCCCTGTTTGATCTCCTTTGAATAAAAGCCAACAGGTGACCACTCCAAATGCAAATAAAATCTCTTACAAATTCAATATTTATATTAAAGCACTTTTCAATGTGTCCAGACCACCAGGAGCACCCAAGTTGCTTAATAGGAGGTATTATTTTCAAGACATTTTTTAATCATTTAAGACATCGGTGCTGATGTTTGTTCTTATTTTTTTGTTCTTGTAACATGGGTATTATACTAGAATCCATCTTAGAATCCATCTTTTTGCTCATTATCTCTCCAAGAACAGAAGAGATTAAACAAAAACATGCATTAAGTAACAAACCAGCTTTCGAAGTTTTGATGTCTATGGCACAGAACCTCATAAACTCAACCTTAAAGTGTCTTGTCGGTGTTAGACATTAAATAAAGATTTGGCTTTTATACTTTCATTTCACAGTCCATCATTTGCCCATTACAGGCTTGTTTTTATTGAATTCTCACTGCCTCTCATTTCTTTTTAAAAACATTTTCTTATATACTCATCTGAAATGTCTTTATGTCTGCATGCTGGGAACATCCGTATTTCAGCTCTCTTTGATGATGTTTTTTATATTTAATTCTTGTGCTTTTCATATTTGGTGCACTAATTGGCTTTCCACAGTCTGACTTTTCAACTCTGTGTGATAGATCTTCGTGCATTAATACTGTTCCTACCCTTGTTTCCTCCTCCATTCTCAGGCTCAGTATTTTTCCTTTTCATTAGTTCTGTGCCATCCACTTCCCTGTCAGGAATGTGTAATCCCATAGATCAAAACTGCTTCAAATTAACATCTTGTCCAGCCCTTTCCTCACTCTATCAAAGCGAATTTAAAGACATATCAGCCAAACCTCTTAGCTTATTTAAGTCTGGTATCCAGGCTGCTTTGCAGTTGTGCAGACTTACATCACCTCTCAGCCTGGCACTCCCAGGGAAGCTGTGGGCCAAAATCTGGAGCCAGTAGGTGTGAAATCATCCATCCCTTAGCTGGTGACCATGTTAGTGCTTGCTCACGTTATATCTGCTGTCACAGGAGAGATGGTTTACACATGGAGTAAGTCAGCTGTGGAGCTACAAACAGCTTACTCAATTTCAGGCAAAGGAAAATCTACTTGTCCATAGGTCGCTGTTCCTTACTTGGAAATTTAGAGAAGATAGTTTTGAGAAAAGCCAGGAATGAGATCAAGTTCAATAGCATACAAAAGGACCTATAAGCTCATAAAATGAGAGACTAGTGAAAGGGAAACATTCAAAATGGTATGGCTACACTGGAATATATTTAATCTCTCAAAATAAATGCTTACTTCTGTCCAATGCATTCCTCTGCTTTTTTTTTCAGCATGCTAAAATTATTTCCAATACAAGCCTGGATTTTATAGGGGAAGAAGACTTGGCAGCCTGTATCCATTTCCTTAAAAAACCACTTTGTTAAATGCACACTATGAATTAATTAGAAAGTAGAACAGAGGAATACAAAGCTTTTTTGTTTATTAGGGCTACTAAATAGACTAATTAATAGTGCTGAATACCATATCAGGGTCGGGGCTAAATGGACAATTCCATTGAAAGCTGATTGGCAAAAAAATAGGGCAACTGGAGCCTAAATCACCCTGATGGGAGAAGGAGCCTGCTGGATTGAAATGGAAAAACTGAAGAGTGTTAGGCCATGGCATTTGAGTGTGAATATCCATGTCACAGCTCTGGAAAGGTTAGCTCAGGTACTGAGCAAACCTCAGGCTCTGGACGTGGCACCAGCCCTTCCTCCCAAGCTGCTGCTTCTTTTTCAGCACCAGCTTGGGAGAGTTGTCCTTGTTTGTAACTTAGAGGGTAAAAATAGGCAAGAGAGAGAAAAATTATTTTGGAAAACAGCAAGGATTGGTTTTATACCTCATTTGAAAATCTTGAAAGCTTGTGGAGAAAGAACAGAAAGCACATTGCTGCTCTTTGAAACGACCTGAAAAATGATGAAATTGGGTCAACAAAGATGATTGGGGGTCTGAGGCACCTCTCCTGGGGACAAAGGCTGAGAGAGCTGGGGGTGTTCAGCCTGGAGAAGAGAAGGCTCCAGAAAGACCTTAGAGCCTGTTCCAGTGCCTAGAGGGTTTGCAAGAAAGGGACTCTGGATGAGGGCATGGAGTGACAGGACAAGGGGGAATGAGGTCAAACTGCCAGAGGGCAGGGTTAGCTTAGATATTAGGAAGAAATTCTTCCTGTGAGGGTGGTGAGGTCCTGGAACAGATTGCCCACAGAGTGATGGATGCCCCATCCTGGGAGTGTTCAAGGCCAGGTTGGACGGGGCATGGAGCAACCTGGGCTAGTGGAAGATGTCCCTACCCATGACAGGAGGTTGGAATGAGATGGTCTTCAGTCCCTTTCAGCCCAAACCATTCTAAGATTTTGCTCAGGTACCATCACACCTTCTCCAACACCATGCAGATAACACTGCCCCCAGCCCCTGCATGGACCTTCCTCTCCCAAACCTGCACTCCCCTCTGCTCCCAGTTCCTTCCTGACCCACTGCCCAGGGCACTCCTGCTGGTCACAGCTGCTGGGAAAGGATTGTCATTTTAGCTGCCAGTCCTGAGAACAGAGTTTGTAGATGAAGGAGAGGCCAGTGGGAACCACTTGTGCTTTCTATGCCAGTCATTAAAGCTCAGCCCTTCTCAGACCGAATTCCAGCACGTGCAAGGGGCTGCACAACTGAGCATCACCAGTGGAGCTGCTCACTTAATAATATGTAGCTTTTAAGGTCACATTTTAGATGGTTCAGCTGACAGAAATTTAGCTCTGTTTGTCTCAAGTCAGAATCTTTTCCACTTAAATTAAAATGACTGCTGATTTGTGCAATCAAGGCAAAAGTTGGAGCGAGTTACATGGTCTTGTAAAGTAATCACTTAAAAATATCTAACAGAAATGGAACTGCTTGCTTAAAATAGACAAAATATAATCTAATCAGGAAAAAATCCTTTTGATATAACCATCAGTATAGAATTGCAAAGAAAGCTGTGTTTTCTACAGCATCTTCTATTTGTTCAAATGCAATATGAGGTGGGAAAGACTTTTTGGAGTGTTTTCCCACTCCTCTGTTTGGTTTGTATTCATGCCAACACTGCACACAGTAGTTGTTTGCACCTTGCATTCATTGATATTTTATCCAACACTGGAAGCAAAATGTTCTGAATGACAAATCTAAGCATCTAAAACAGGTTGGGAAGCTTCTCTTTAATAACAACTAACTTGAATTTTGCCAGCCAAAAACCCACTCAACACATCCCTGTCTGAAAGGATCATAATTTCACACAGGTATGTCTGTGTGACAAATATATAATCAAATACATTTGAAATTGAAACCAAATCTACATGTAAATTGCCTGAGTTTTCTTTTCAGTGATGAGAAAAAAAATATAATTATTTAAATAAGAGTTCTAAAAAAAGCCCTTGGGTTCCTGTCTCACATAGAGGTGAATAGACCAGTGTTACAGGGTTGCAGTGACAATCCTGCAAGCATGGCTTTCAAACTCAAATGTGCCAAAAAAATTCTTACAAACATTCTGGATGGCAAGACTGGTGGTTTCGTGGGTTTTCTTTCTTTTCTTCTTTCCTTTTTTTTTTTTTTAACCTGTATTCCAGTGGACTTTGTAGAGAAAAAATATTTTGCCAAAATACCTCACAAAGAGTAGTTTT
>JAWWTY010000158.1:30652179-30786405 GCA_035222235.1 Margarornis squamiger
TTTTTTTTTAACCTGTATTCCAGTGGACTTTGTAGAGAAAAAATATTTTGCCAAAATACCTCACAAAGAGTAGTTTTAATGTTTTTCTTCTGCTGTAGAACAGATTTGCTACAAGTTATTTCTAAACAAGGCAAAAATGATAAAGCGATTTAGTGGCAGGTTCAGCTCAAACAGTAATTTTCTGTTCCAAGAAGAAAATGGGATCCACTTTGACTCACTGAATAATAAGGCAAAGCCTCCTGTAAGACTTTAGCTTTTTATTGGTTTTTTTTCCATAACTGTAGAAGTGCTTAAAAAGTTATAATGAACCTTGTAACTGGGAACAGTGTCACCCAAACGCTGTTTGCTTGAGGCCAGCCTCTGCCCTCGCTTGCACCTTGGTGCTCCAGCCTTGCAGTGCAATTGTTCCTAATGATTTCAATTCCCAGTGATTGACTCTTGGAAAGGCTCACAGCTGAGAGCGTGACAAAAGGAATTGAAACCTAAATACCACCTTTGTTATGAGCTTTGATTCAAGAAAGCACCATGGCATTTTATGCCTCCTTCATTTTTAAACAGGCTCGTTTGTGTGGATGTCAAAACCAAATTAAAGGAGCAGTGTGTCTGCCATGCCAAATACAGTAATTCTCTTGAAGCTTGCTTTTCCAGTAATGATGCTATTCTTCCTCTGCTGGTTTAGGAAATGGGTGCTTTGGAAGGCACTGATGTGTGTTAGCAACAGCTTTGTGAACACTCATTACTTTAAGCAATAGTTCCTCCTATTTATTGGTCAAAATGGAGAACAGCACTAGAATTTCCTGAAGTTATTGGTACTGCTGCCTCGGTGCAGTGCAGGCACCCTGCAGTTCGTGGCAGCAGAGTTTAGGAGTTTCTTTCCCACTAAAAAAGCCAATATTATTTCTGGGAGGAAATGGGATAGTAAATGAAACAAAATGAATTCAAATGTATGGAACCAGTACATAATGAGGCAGCTGACATTAGAGGGCCTTTGAATCCCCAAACCAAAAGCCAAATCACAGCAATACAAAAAACGTGCAATCCCTGAGGTAGAAGACATTCCCCCCTCCAAGCTGCCCCTGGTGCTTCGTTTGTGTGCCAGGCTTGCTGGCCAGGTGAAACTGAGAACTCACTCATTAGCCCTCATTGCCAGCAGCTGGTTTACAAGCCTTTTAGGCAAGCAGAGAGGGAGCTGGCTGTCTGGAAGGAGCGGGAAGGTCTACGTGCTTCAGCTCAAGAGAGGTTAGTGGTGATCTTATCTATCTGTATTATCAATTTTTATGGGAAGAAAAGCTAGTTTTGGAGTGTTCTGTGGGTGTTGGTGGGAAATTTTCTGCTTTGCTGGTGGTTTTTGGAGTAGTTGCTGCTTTTGTTAGGCCAGTCCTAAGGACAGGATGTGTGCAGGGACCAAGCTGGATGGTTGTAGTTGGGCTTTGGACTCCACATGAAGGATTTAGCTTGTGTGTAAATATTTTGCAGTTAAATTTGCTCCTGTTTCAGAAAAGGAGGACTAACTCTATGCTTACACTGGGCTGTTGCTGGGCTCTTTTTTAATGCCAAGGACAGGGAGGGATGGGTCTGTAGTTGAAGTGCAAGTGTAGCTTAGATGTCTTTGGGTTGTTTTTTGTTTGTTTGTTTGTGTTGTTGTTTCATCCGCCTTTTCTTTGCTGGTGTGAACTGAGCTGGTTTAGAAAATGCAGGCTCAACATTTGCTTCCCTTTGGGAAGTAATAAATAGACTTTAAATCAAAGAGAAAACCTAATTTTCTATTCTAATAAAGGATAATAAACTAGGCAGAATGACTGGTTTCCAGTTCAGCCCCCTAACTGGTGGGGTGCCTGGTTTTAGAGGGAGGATTGCTCTGCAAGAGACTTCTGATGGCTTTGTAACAAACACATAATCACTGCCTCAGCCCTTTCCTTTACTGCCATTTGTTCTGTTAATTTATACTGTGCTGTCCTTAGGGCACTGACCTGGAGTCCCACCTCTGCGTGGGGTGTTTGGGCACTCACAGCTCTCCCCTGTGCTGTGCAGGAGGACGCAGGCTGTCCTGGGGGGGTTCCTGGGATGGGCTGATGGATTCCACCAGCTCTGGTTGCTGTTCCCAGCACAGCCTGCTCCCAGGTTGCCACCTGCTGTGCCTTTCCACCTGAGCTACACGCTAGCAGTTAAAATGTTGGATGTTTGGCAAGGTGCACAGTCTATGAGAAATATTACCTGCTTCCCCAGGGTTGGCAGGGCTTGAAAGGAAACATTTGTCACAGCAGTTCCTTGTTTTCTGTCCTTTCCTTAGTCTTCCTTATGCATTGCATTAAAATAGAAAAGTGGCATGAGATGGAAGGGTGATGAATTTCTTTAATTGTGAAGCTCTCTAATGGTCTCCCAGGGGGCCCATCACACACCCCAGAGCTCCTCTGAGCAGCTCTCCTCTTGGGTTCGGATCACCAGCACTTTTCCTTGCAATGACACCTTTCATCTGAAGCTCTGCTAGTGCTTTGCAAACACCCATTGCATGTCTCAGCACTTAAGGGAACATGATTGCTGTCTCCTGTGCTGTTATAACTTGTGTGAAGGGAAAGCAGGGCAAGGTGCTGCTGTCACATGTATGGGTGGCACTGGGGCTGTGCAGCCACTGCTGCTGTCCTGTAACAGCTGAGAACCATCTCTTCCCTCACATTGCTGCTCATTCCTAGCATGTTATAGAACCACAGAGTAGAAGGGACCTTAAGGATCATCTAGTTCTATCAAAGTATAAAGTTTGTCTGCTATGTGGCTGATGAGAAAAGTCTCATTCTAGGCCCCTTTTTTGGTGTCTCTTATGAGCTATTTGTCCATAGTCTTTACTTTTTAGTTGGGTGTGCTTATGGTTTAAAATACATTGTGCAGCATCAGTAAGCAAAGAGACAATTCAGATTTATCTGTACGTTGGTGCCTAGAAATAAGGTAATTGTATAATATACATGGCAGTAGGAGAAAAGAGGGACCTGGCACACCTCTTGTTGGAGCCCTTGGATAGGTGTTTGCTGTGTTTTCCATGTGAGCTGTGGCTGGGTGCAGGACAGGGAGGGTCAGCTCCAGACATTCACGTACAAGGAGCAGTCAGATCAATATCAATCTCTGCAGCCTGGTGTGGTTACAAAGGCTCAGGAGTGTGTGGGATCAAAGTGAGCTGAGTGATGTTGTAGCTCCTGGGATGCAGAGGGTGGTGGAGACAACAGGCTTTGGGAAGAAGCAAATGAGAGTGAATGACCTCTGGGATTTGCCAGAATGAGTAAATGTAATTAAGGATGAAAAAAAAAAAATAGGTTGGATAGGAAAAGTGTCCCTAATGCTGATGAAATTAATCTAAGATAATGAGAAGAGTATTGTTGAGGTGGGCATTGGCTGTGGCTCAATATTATATTTCTATTTACTGTGGAAGTGGGGTGGGTTTGAAGGAATTGGGAAGGAAGGATTCTCTACCCTGCAGTGGTGGCTTTTACATGAACTGGCAGCACATCTGCACCACAGAGCACTACAAACCAAATTCTTGGTCTGGTGCAATTGGAGGAATACTTATGGCATTTTTGAGCTGTTTCTTTTTTTTGTTACAGTTTCTTCTGAAGAATTGCTTGTATATCTGCTTAGCTTTCTTTAGTTTTGCCTAGCAAAATATACCAACAAACCCTAAAGCCCCTAGTAAACCAACACAAACCCTAAACAAAACTTCAGTTGGGATTTCTGGAACCGAAACTACTTATAAATGTATAAGTACTTCTTTGTGGTGAAGTGATTGCTCTGTAATCACAGCATCTGAGGGTCTGTGACTGCACTGCTGTGTGATTATATCTGTAGGAAGTAAAATACTTTAAAATAACTTATCTTTCACTGGCTGATCCCAAGGAGATGAAACCTCTGTTAAAAGCCTCTGTTTAAATGCTGGTATTTTTGTGATCATAAATATAGCAGGTAAGTTGTAAGAAACTTTATAGGGGACACAAATTTGGCAACAGAGGGAAAAGGGAAATGAAGAGGAACAGGTGAGGATGGCAGGAATTTTTAGGAGGCATGTACAATGAACACAGGGAAATTTGATAATTTGACTGAGAAATTGCAAGGGAATAAATGCTCTAGTCACCAATCTAATTAGAAAGCAGCTAAAGTCGCTTCCTCCATTGCTTTCTGGACAAGCTACAAAAATATGAAAATAATGAGTTGAAAGATGAAGAGAAAATGTCCAGGCATGAATCACTGTATTAAGACTGATGCCCTTTTTAGCTACAAGCACCACAGCAGTGTGTTTTGTGTAGGATTAGAATACCTGGCCTGGAGACTGCAGAGATGGTGAGTCTGGTAGAAGGGACTTTGATTTCAGTGGCAGGAAAGAGGAAGGTGCTCTGTGGCAGAAGGGATGGATATGGTTGGACAAATCCACAGCTATGGGTTTGCCCTTTGTGTTTTAAAACGTACATTGCTGCCCTATAAGGGACCAGGGTGTGTGGCCTGTGAGATGCAGGAGGGTGAGGAAAGGAAGGGAAAAAGAAGCTGTTTTGAGGCTGAAGGGTGATGATCCACAAGTCTCCTTGTTCCCTCCCTGGAGAAGCAGGAAAGGGACGTGAGCAAGAGGGTGATGCTTTGCAGGAGAAAGCAAAGCCCTGTATTGGTTTTTCTGTCAGTGTTTAATGCAGCCTGAGCCTTGCTGGAGTCCAGGAGAGCTTTAATTTCAGAGCTGAGGGAGGTGAGCAGTGCTTGTTCTACAGCCGATAAACCTGGGGGATATTCCCAGGGGCTGCCTGGTGCTTGGAACAGGGCTTGGTTGGTCTGGGCTTGCTCTTCTCATCTGTGTCACTGCACTGGATTTGCTCCCATGAGAACTGTGGTCTGGCATGTCTGAATACAGGCATCAGTGCCTTGGACAAGCTACAGGTGCTTGGGACAGTCCCAAAACTCATTGGAAGTTGCCTTGGTTTGACAGACACTAGAAATAGCTCTCTGAGATGTGAGTAGCTCCTTTACTGGAGACATTTGAAGGCTTTGAGTGGTTAACTACATAAAGTCCTGAGGAAAAACTCTAGAAGCAAAAAGAATATTAGCTGAAGTTGCCCTGAATTCAAGTTTTGAGAAGTTACAGAATGCCTGAAAACAGTGATAAGCTTTAATATTTTTCCTGCTTTTTAAAATAGGAATATAAAATTGGCAGTTTTATCATTTGATGTACTCGGTGCACATTTGGTTAGAGTGAATCTAAGTGTAAATTTTGTTACCCTAGGTCTGTTTTTGAATATGTCTGTGTAGGGCCTTGTTTCTGATTCAGGCATGCAGGAATTCTGCTGCCAGTAATATCACAGTGCCAAAGCAGGTTCTGAAAGCTTTTTCTATAGAACTCCTTCTTTACACCATTTTAAACTGATTTTAGAATATTTTTGCTAGCACTGGATTTACTCAGTGCTTGAGATCGACCTAAAGGGATCCATCTATATCTTCTGTGTATTCTTGACCCATAATCTTTATTTTTTGCCATTCTAAGTACTTATTTGTGAATTCTTCCAACTGTGCTCTCTCCCATGAAACATTTTGACTACAATTAGCACAAAGGATGTTCTTGAGTTCACGGATCTTTTATTTCTTATCACTTTGATGGCCTCTTTGGGGGCAGATCTGTTTATGTTGCTGCCTACGATTGTTTGTGAAGTATCTGTTGGACTCTCTGAGCTGCAACATGCAATTACTGCAAAGACTTGCATTGAACATGGGCTAGTGAAGTTAGGGCAATGGCATCAGCTCTAATTTCATGTCTTTCAGGTTGTATTTGCTTTTTATTTTTAATAGGATGTATCTTGGCCACAGTTATAAATTCATATTCTTTGTTTTGAAAAAACCCAACGAACTGTTGTGAATAAACAGCTCTAAAAGGATGAATTCCATTGTCTCCCTGGTCTGTGGGGTTTTGCTGTTACAGCTTTAGAGCTTCTCCTTGGTAAGACAGAATTGACACAAAGGTTTAATCTTGTTGCTTCTGGAGCTTTTGGAAATCTTGCCTCTGATTCAGCTTTCCACGAGATTGTGGCTTTTAGAGATTTTTTTTTAAAGGTTTTTCTGGTTGTGTAGAAAAGTTTGAATAGTGATATATTTATTTATTTTCTTTCCCAGGCACCTTGTGTGATATATAGAATCTATGTGTATTTAGGCATATTTCATAATGTTGAAATAAAAACAGCTTAGCTACTATTTAGATCTCGGTGTATTTCCTTAAAAAGGCCCATAAAATACCCCTGAATAAACCAAATGTCTGTGTAAGCCCAACCTATAAATTAGATTTGAGGGCAGAAATATGTTAGCTTGGAAATATTTCTTCAGGCAGCCCCATAAGGGGTTGGGAGAGTCTTCTTCAGTTTATTTAAATCATTCTGGAAAAAGAAACAATAGTCTCTAAACATCCTTTTTACCCAAAGGTCTATTCTGCCTTTGTGAGGTAAGGGGCTTGTGGTTTTAGGGAGAATTCTGGAATTCTGCTAGGACTGTATCCACTGATTTCACTGTGGTCTCTTATATTGAAAAGCAGCTCTAATTATTTTTACTTGCAGATGTTCTTTCTCCCTAAGAGAGGCACTGCAAGGTAATTTGTAAAATTAGTAGCTTGTTTTAATTTTCACATATATCCACTGTTAAATGACCTTTTTCTGTTTTTTTAAAAATGTTCTTGAAATATTTTTAATTATGTTTTCTCAGTTCTTGTCTTCCTAATGAAGAATATAAGGCAGTTCATGATAAAACTCTATTTTTCTCAGGCTGTATCACTATGAAAAGAATTTAATAAGGGACTAGTCCTGGGATGTTTGCTGTAATCAGCAAGTTGGTTTTCATTAAAAGGAAATTAAAATTTAACAGCAGAGTACATGGCCTAAATTCTGTAAAGAGTGCATAGTGATATATTTCTGTGCAGGCAGCTTTGCTGGATCTAGTCCATATAGTTCTAGGTTTTATGGCATTTGATTGATAATATTGCCCACAAATAATTGTACTTTAGGATTGACTTGCTCTCAGTGAACACCTTTCCAGAGGTTTGAAAAAAACAAACAACCCCACCAAAAACCAGCCACCCTTCAGAGGAATAGCATGCACCATGAGAAGGCCAGGTGCCCAAACAAGAATAAACACAACAGTTTGGACACTGGTTCAGGCAAATTTTGGTAGTAGAAGTGGAGGCGGAGTTTGAAATGATCAGTCTTATTTACAGGCAGATTGATGAATTCCATTACAAAGTCTGATGAATTTGCTGAACTTGATTTAGTCCCTGGGAAACAGCGATGTGAGGAGCTGCTTATATAAGCAAGATTAGCATCTGTGCTTACATTAGTTGGAAAAAATTAGGAAGGTTATTAATGCTTCAAATCACTGACTGAAATTAAAAGAAAAAAAACCAGCTAGCCCATAATGGCACATCCATGCTGTGGTGTAATTATGTGCATCACCCTTTCTCTGATTAAATGCAATTCAAGCTTTTATTAAAAACAAAACAAAAAAATTAGAAATCATACAACAATAAGAAATCTCCCTAAACCCTCCACACCCATGTCTGGTTTATGAACTGCTCCAAGCCCAGTCCTAAAGAGCTTTGGGACATTTAGCAGCCCCATGCAAGATGCCTCCATGTCTGATCTGGGGTGCTGGTAATTGCAGCATTAAATTCACAGGTTTATTAAGTTGGATGGGTTTTGGGGCCTGTGCATCTTTGATCCCTTTCCCTTTGATCCCTATTCCCTGGAAATGGGAATAGCTGGTCCATGGCTCCTGCAGGGTTCTCCATCTCTATCTATAGCCCATGTGTGATAAGGGATGATGGTGTGGCAGTTTTGCTCTTCTCTAGACCTTGCTTTGTGCTCTGGTCTGCTTTGGAACTCTGAATCAATGTGGTAAAACTGTAGTAAAACTGTATCATCTCCCTTCTCTATGCCAAATAAAGTGATCTAAAATTTCAGCTCTTGTTGTTATGTGGGTTGTGTGTGTTTGGTTTTCAAGATAAACATGTATTTTTTTATGTTAGTGTACTGGATATAATTATGTATTGCTTTGTCTCTAATCTTTCAAGTTGTCATTAAATTGAAAAATGACAGGCTTCTGAACATGGGACAAATCTACTTTATGTCTGACATTAGTTACCAGGAGACTGTACAAACACTAAAAATGAATTTAATAAAGGAGGCACTCCAGATGGTTGAAGGTAGACTTGGGCATTCAGAACATTCCACATTATAATTGCAATACCATGCACAGAGATACACACTGACACCCTGGGGAATTTCCAGATGAGATGCACTACAATCTGCTAGGAGGCATCACAGTCACAGGGTTTTATTGTCCCAGAAAAAGCAGAAGGTCTGCTGCAAAAGACTGATAGCTGGCAGTTTTTGAGCTGGCTTCGGTGCACCATACATTTGTTCTGCCCTGTGGAGTCTTGTTGCAAAAAATAAAATGCACATGAAAAAAAGAAACATATTGCTCCAATCTCCATGGCGTTTATGTACAATTACCCCCAAATGATTCCAAGCTTCCTTTGTCCATACAGGTGTTTGGTTGGCAATACGGTTCTTCCAGAGGTTCACTTTGAATGCAGCTCTGGCAAGATACCATTGGGTTGTTCAGATCAGGTCCTGAATAGCATAAACTGATGGGAAAGGCTTCAAATAACACTGGGATGCTGCTCTCATCTGAGAGCAAAGAAAGAGCTGTAATTCAGGACTCTGACCCAGAAACACCTGCAAAATAAAAGGGAATCCCCCCCAAACATCTGTGTTTCTGATCTCCAGTGGCCACTGTAGCATGGCTTTGCTCACAGTATTTTTCCTCATTCTTCTTTTGTTCTCTTGCTGAGAAAAATCCAGCAGGCAGTGTTCCCCAGTTTAACTTGTCAACATAACCTTCAAGCCTTTAAATACCCACTTCTAACTGACAGAAAACATGGGCAAATTTCAACTCAGCTGCAAAGGGCTCATCTGTGTGGTTAAAATCAGAGGGTTTTGTGCCACAGACTGGTTCCCAGGATTAATGATGCTGCATGAGTTTAAGATAGAGGTAAGCAGAGTCACTACTAGTTGACAATTCAATATGAGCAAGATATTCTTCATAAGACAGTTATGAGTATGGTGAAGTTTATACTGGAGTTACATGGCTCCCCCAGGAGGGAGGGAGATTCTGCAGGCTCTGTGAGGTTCTTTTGGAGATGTGCTTCAAAGGCACCTACTGTGTTTTCATTTGTTCACCCATGCAGTCTTGTTATTCATTCCCTGCCCAGTGAAATCCTGCCACTGATCCAACTTCCAGCCCCAGTCTTGGAGGAATGTTGTGGTGAGCAGTGAAGTGTTCCTGCTTGGTGAAGGGCAGCTCATGGGCCATAAGACCTGGAAGGTCATCAGTCTTGGAAGAGTTGCATGTGGGCTTTGGGATTGCATGAGAGAATTAAGCAGATAGACAAAGAAAATATGTTTGTAGTAATTAGTTCTGCCTGCTGGTGTAGGGTTTTGCTGACAAAATATGCTCTCCCAATTTGATTGCATTGGCTTGGGCAATGAAGAAAGTTATGGTTGCCGCTGGAATACCTTTGTCAGTGTGGAAAAAGACTGAGTACATAATTCAGGTCAGAAGAAGCAGTTGGGTATGAATTGATTGAAATGTACCAAGGCAGTTCCTCCTCAGAGCTGCAGAGTCATGCCTGGGTTCAGAAGAACAAATTTTGGTTCAACAGCTTAGGGAAGGGCTGAGAGCATTCAAAGCTGGGGGATTGCACAGGGTGTCATGACCAGTGGTACTGGGAATTTCTTCAGTAATTTAGAATAATATAATAGTTTGTGTTGAAAGGAACCTTTAAAATGCCACTTAATCCAACCCCCCTGCAATGGGCAGGGGTGTCTTTAACTTGGTCAGGTTGCCCAGAGCCCCATCCAACCTGATCTTGAACACTTCCAGGGATGGGACATCCACCTCCTCTCTGGGCAATCTGTGCCAGTGTTTCATGAAATAATCCTGACAGTGCCACTCTTTCTACCTTCTCTAAGTAAAATAAAGCAGAAACTGTAATGACAAGTTTAGACCTCGGAGAAATGATTTCTTTGTAATATTAATATAGAGGCTGGATAATGTACCAGGGGAGCACTGCCAACACAAATTTGACAAAAGAATGAGTGTGAATTATGGGAATAAAACTATTCAGCCTCCTCTTGGCACCTGCTCTAATCCATCAGAGCTCTGGGAAATTCAAATGTATAAGCAAGTCCTGAAACAAAACAATCACTATTCCTTTCAGTCTCTATTTTAAAATTGCATGTGCCTAGTCGTGGGAGGAAAAATAAAACAAAGGATCTGAAATGAGTTACAGATTTATCTACTGCATTATTTAAACAGCTCACATCTATGAGATGGGAGCATTTTAGTGCTGAAAATTGATTTCTGGACAAAACAGGGATCAAAGAGGTAAAAATTGGAACTCAAACCATGTTTTCTTCAGCAGCCAGACTTCAGACAACTGTATGGTGGGAAGGAGCTGTGGTTTGATGATATGATAAAACTGGCTTTTCAGTCAATGATGGAGGATCAAAAATGCTGTGACTGCACAACACAAAGCTCTGATCAGAGAGAACTTGCATGGAAGGTTGAGGTTTTGTTTAAAGAAATGTTTATGGATTAACCTGGTAGGAGGAAGGTTTTATGCTATTCCTGAAGCTTTGTCAGTGGGCATCAATTCAATGGAAGGTAGCATGAAATTCAGGCTGTGCTCTCTGACTAACCAGAAATGCAATTCTGAGCCAGTGTTTGTGCAGTTGGTGATTCAGTGGAGCTCCAGCCATGGGATAAATCACTGTGGAGAAAAGCCCTAAATTCCAGTCCTTAGGAATCATAAATCAAGAATCTCAGCTTCTGACACAATACCAGAGGCAATGTGTTAAAGGTGTTTAATGGTCCTGGGGGGATGCTGATTAAGGGTGTTTGCTTTTGAAGTGGTGGGGTTGCTTTTGGCTGCTTTTGCTTCTTTAGTGTGTAGCTTGTTATATTTGTTTGTTATATTGAGATGTTTGCAATTTTTTTTGGAGGGGGATGCTTGTTTTTAAAGGGAATGATTTTTTGACGACTTATAGACTTATATGAATACTTATAGGAGCTTGTCCAGGGAAGGTGAGGGGTCTGGAAAACATAACTTATGAGAAATGGCTGAAGGAGCACAGGGTGTCTAGTCTGGAGAAGAGGAGGCTCATCCTCTATGTAAAAAAAGCCTTTACTTATACCCAACACCATAAAATCTTTCACATTTTGATTTTTATTTTGCCAGTATCCTGTTCCTGTTTTCTCCTATGACTATATTAAAACAAAATGTTAATAAGATAGAGACTGAGCCTTGAAAATCTTGCATGCATTTCGTTTCCTCTACCCTATTTTAGAGTTCTTTCTCACAAAATGTCTGGAGCCTGGGAAATGCAAATACTCCAGAGATGAAAGGATGCTTTCTGAGAGAGAGTGCTGTTCTGCAGACCCCCTGGGTTATGGAGTGCTCTGCTCTGAGCAGCCTGCCTGGGATTACAGCAGCATTACATAGATCCAGAGGCTGCCTCTGACAAGTTGGTGTAATGAAGCTTTTAGAGCCCTGTTCAATGCCAAGTGCAGCTCTTGGTAATTTCCCACAGCCTGAAGTGTCTGAGGATCCACTTCTTAAATCAAGCTCTTAAAATCACTGTCAAAATAAACACAGAGCATCAGTCTTGAGCTCAGCCCTTGTCTGTACCAAACCAGTACTGCCACCTCAAACTTATACTGGTAGTAGCAGAGTTTCCTGGTTTTTCCCTTACTCCTTCTATTTTTATGCCCCTCAGACCTTACTTCTGCTTCTGAATCTTGCAGTATTGGTGACTTGTAAGAGAAAATTGTCTTTTAGGAGCACTGAACGAGTAAATACTGAGCTGGTATAAAGTTTAACAGTGTATGATGGAACACTTGCCACAAAATGACCTCTTGCTCAATGTTCTCTACCCTCAGCTTGTTTATACACTTAAAAAACTATCAGCTTTGGAAAGCAGGGGAAAAAAGGTTGTGCTTCTCCTGATTACTCAATGAAGCTATGAAGTAGCAAGCACACTGCCAGCAGTCACAATTGCAGCTTGCTGAGCCCTTCCAGTGCTTTTTGCACAATTTTGCAATTGATTCCTGCTATGGCTTTAAAAGTATTTCAGCATAAAGTGTGTTTGGAGGGGAAATTTGCTCTTGGTGCATTGTCTTGCTCAAGAAACGGAGTACCATCATATGAAGCAGCAATTACTATTTGCTGGGTGAGTCTGACAGGTTATAGTGTGTCTGCTTGCAGCTTAAAAAATGGTAATGTGCTGTTAGAAACTGAAGATAACTCCCACCAGGGTAAAAGAGAAAGATGGCTTGTCAGAACAATGAGTTTCAGAGCTTTTTTTCATTATTAGATTTCTTTTTTTCCCCCACTTTATATTATGTTACTACTTATCCGTGTGGCCAGACAGGTGCATTTCATTGGTGCAACCAGTGTTGTACAGCCTGCTAAGGAGCATAATGATTTCCAAACTGAGGCTTAAATTTTGATTTATTATTTGGTGCATACCTCCAAATCTTTGAATTCTGAGAGATTTGCAGGAAGCCTTTTTGCTTTATGGAGAGGTTAAGTCCTCTGATATTTTCTTGACTAAATTAGAGCTGTCAAGGATGTGAAGAGGCTCTTGGGGGGAGAAAAACAGTTCCCATAAGAAATGCTGTCTGTTCTTTTAAAGAGAAGCTATTCAAATGATTTTTATCTGAAAAGTAATCTCTCCAACTATGGTAAAAGACGTTAAATCTGAAGACTTGTTTGTTGGTGTGTCCACTTGCTGAAACAAGGCTAACACTAATTAATTGCTCAGTCTTTTGCTGTGGCTTTGTCCAAATAGATGTCAATAACCAGATAACTGGGTGGGAAACGTAATTGCTGAATTATCAGTGAGATGTTTCAGCTCCCACTGTGGTGCTGTGGGACTCAGGGAGCTTAATGAGCAGCTCAGGCTGGTTAGTTACATGTTTTCTTGGGGAATTTCCAACAAAACAGTTGGTTACTCTCTCCTCTCACTCCTTTATCAATGTCTTTTTACGCTGTTGTTGCTCCAGCCAGATTGTTTCCAGGCATAGCACTTGTCTCTTTTTACGTGTTACATCCGGCACCTTATGGAGAAAGAGTGGAAAACTTGTATTTAAAACAAATTGTTATGTTCAAAGCAAATTTAGGAACTAATTTGTGCTTTCAAACAGTCTGATGTTCAACCAGCACTTATGCCTTGTTCTGACAAATGTGGTCAGCTTCTTGTCTGTCCCTGCTCTGTACAGAAAGGCACTGCCTTTTGCATCCACTGTGGAAAATCTGTGTGAGCTGGTATTTCATGGTGCCCAACAAATTGGAGAGGATTGACAGGGAAAGCTATCAGTCTCTTGGGACTTGCATGCTTTGCCTCTATTGAATGTGCAAGCTAAAATCTGGGAAATGTGTGGTTCTCTTGTTTCTGTATTTGAGTGTTTTTGTTTGTTTGTATAACTAAAGCAGGTCTTCTGATTATTTAAAATTCTTGACCAGAGAATTACAAATAAACTTGAAAAGAGAGGTTGTGTCCAAAGAAACAATAGCCTTACATTGTACTTGGCATTAAAAACTTCTCTACCTGTGGTTTAAAGCAGATTTCAGATCTTGGGACTGAGAATGCAAGGAATATTTAGCAGCTCTTTCTCTTAGGGAGCTGAACACCTCCTTTCTGATGACTGTACCTTTACCTTCACATGATGCTTCAAACATAGCTGCATCCCAAACTCCTTTTAATCTTCTACTTTTGTGGGATCAGAGTTGCACCTTTTAAATAGAGTGAAAATATAAATGAGGCATCTTTGAGGGATTCACCCTGCAAAAGGAAGGTCTTTGCAGTGTCAGTCCTTCCATACACACTTCAGACTTGCTCAAAACTTAAATAGTGAATTTTTTGTGTGTCTGTAAAATTTGCTGTCATGTATCATATGTTTTATAGGCTTTGTGCTCAAATAATTTTAAAAACACGCTTTGGACCCAGGAAAAAAAAAGTTTCCTGAATTAAGCTGCTTCCCACTGTTCTACAGCTTTTTGGTTTTGTGTGTCATTGTGTTTTATTTATATATTGCTAGTAGGTGGAAAACAATAAGCTCACTTACCTGTGGTATTTTGTGGGATGTAACAACTTTATAAAAACACCCCTATAGAACATTTTGTACCGTGTCAGGCTGTTTGAGTGTTGGGAGTGTCAGCTAATTATGTTGTTTCTGCTTTGTTTGTGATGTAGCCCTTTATATGATTCATCTCTGCTTGATAACAGCATAAATCTTGATGTGATATGAAGCTGGCTAAAATCCATCAGCCCTTCCCCACCACTCAAAGTGTCCAAGGCCAGGCTCGATGAGGGTTTGAGCAACCTGGTCTGGTGGGAGGTGTCCCTGCCCATGGCAGGGGGTTGGAACTGGATGATCTTTAAGGTCCCTTCCAACACAAACCCTTCTGTGATCTGATGAAAATCTGAAATCCCTCATTCACCTGTGTATTTGTGTCCTCCTAAGACAAATAACTCCATTTAGATGTTGTACTTAACTGGCAGAAGGCTGGAGTGGATGGTCTTAATCCTCTGCACTTAGTGTGATATAATTCATGTAAAGTTGAGCAGGATCACTCTAGGCCAAGAAGTTACAAATGGGATTTTTTTAAAAAAAGAATCTTTATTGTGAAATACTGCTTGTAATGCTATTTTTTGACTTGTCAGCCTAGTGTTTTTGTTCATGGATTTATAGCAGTGGCAATTTTGCTCTGTATATTGATATGGGAAGTTGAACAGAAATATTGTTCCTTGTTATTGCAAAGGTTGTTGTAGAGAAACTCACCTGATTTCACCTAAAGATATCTCCAAGCAGTGAAAGGAAAATTATGTGTTTCTGTCAAGCCATTAAGGGAATACTTTGGTAACAAGTTGTCCTTGCATAAATCTTGTTTTTTATAGAGCAATTATAATTAGCCAGGACTGCTCCAAGTGTCAGCCAGGAGTCAGTGTGCTTCAGGGAAATAAGTCAGATGAGTTTATTACTTCCCAGTTTGGAGTGATGGCACATCTTAGCAAGCTGCAGCATGCCAAAGAGTTTCTGAGGAGATGAAAACTCAAATTTTATTACTTCTGGAGGTCATAGCATATTAAATGTATCACAAATACACATAAACAGCCATAAAATGCAAATTCTTTTCCTCCATTAAACAAGATTTCCTACAATATATTTCTAGTCGGTTTCTTACACTTGGCTTCTGCTGAAATCAGGTCTGTAAGATTTATTTCTGGACTGGCTGAGCTGGTGTGAATGGAGAATTGGCAGAGATAAAACATAATGACTTTTTTTTTCCTCCCCGTAGTGAGGAGTAATAGAATTTTTTTAAATGCAGCCTTTGTCCTTTATTGAAACCTACTTGTCATGATGGGTGGCTGAATCTTAGATTGTTGCACCAACATGGCAGGAGGTGCTATTTTCATTCTTAGAGCAGAGGTTCAGATGTGCATGTGGCAAACAGAAAAGATGATAAATGTGTTGGTGCTACACATATTAACAAGTAGTGACTGACATGCAGCCCTTCATGGACTAGAAGGACCCACCCAGGCCAGAATGTCTTTTTTTTTTTCTGGCTGGTATTTTGCCTTTCACATTTACTGATTTAAAGTTTCTGGAGCACTCACTTAAGAGATTACCTATAACCCTAGTGATGGTTTTTAATGACAAAAAAATCCCTATTTTCCTCTCCCAAAACCCTAGTGCTTTCCCAACATGTTTTTTACTCTTTCACTGAAAGAAAGAAGTCTGAAAATAAGAGTTGCAGAGATCCTTGGAGAGAAAAAATGTGTAATCATAACTTAGGACTCTGGCATTTTTTTTTTGTCTGAAGATGCATTATGTTTTATGGGCATTTTATCTCTCAGTAAAATGATTTTTAGCTTCCTGAATTCACATGACATGGCAGTGAAATATATTTTTTGTTTGATACTTTGATTTTATTTGAATAGTTCTGGTCTGCAGGTTTATTCATGAAGGGCACTGGAAGCTTTTCTGATCTATAAGGTTGCCTTTTGGTAGGCTGTGCACTGAGAATTATTCACTTGATTAAATTAGAATTAAAAAAATCCTTATTTAGAGTTCACTTTCAAAGAGTTTGTGTTTAATTTTATTGTATTTATGGTAGAGATTGCTTTGGCTTGTTATAAAAACCCCAGTGGGTTTTTACCCTTTGTTTTTGAAAGAAAACCAAGAACCTTCAAATGTAACAGATTTTGTTCAACAGGGATGTTTTTATCTGTCTTAAATCATGATTTGGGACTATTCTATACAAGTCCAGAACTTGAGGTTTAAATAATATCTTTTCATTCTCTTCTGTGAATGGAAGAAGGTTCTTGAGCTTTCCTGTAGCTTCTGTGTTTGAAGAGAAATTTAAGTAATAGAGAAATTTGGCTACTTAAACCAATTTGCCACATTACACGTTTCCCTGTTCCCAAACAACATGTGTAGGCAATCCTATACAAGGGTAATGAATGTAAATTTATAAAAACTGAGGGTTTTTATTCTGATCCAAGACTTCTGTTGGAGAAAGAGCTGTTTCTGACAGTCTTGTGGAGCAGGGGAAAGGGGGGAACTTCATTTTTTTTTTTTTTTTTAATTTTTTCTTTATGAGATGTAGAACATGACAAGGACCTAAATGTGTTCATGATTGTGTAGTGTTCAGTGAAGTACCAAAGTGTGAATTCCATAAAATATTGTATCCAACTGATACTTAAAATCCAAGCAGAAAGCTTCTCTCTCTGAAACATCTTTTTTAAAGTCAGGTTTGTATTCTAAGGAATCTCTGCACTCAGTGGAAAATGATAGGCCCTTGAGCACTTGATTCGTTCTATCCAGAGATGAAGTGGGGTGGATCATCCTCTGGTTCTGCCTTTCTCCCTGGATTATTTGGGGGGGGGTATGGAAGGAGAAGTCAGAGAAGACAGTGGATCACTGTCTTCTGACAGTGAAACTAAACCCAAGAACTCTTCAGCCTTAAAGTAACCAAGTGCAGCTTGATGACTACAGTGCAGTTTTTTGCTGTAGCCATCACTCACCAGTCTGATATGCAGGTAAGATGAAATACTAAATATGTAGTGACTAGCATCATAATGTTTCTTCCTGGTTTTCTACTGCAGCTGTTATTAAATGACTGAATTTTTTTACCTCTGTGTCTGACTGCTGTCAAGGGGAACAGTCTGCCTGCTGTGATTGATGGCAGCTTTTCCCATCACTGCTTCCTTCTGATTTCATTTTCCAGGCATGTCTACATCAAATTTTATTATGAAAGATTCTTGCTTTGTGATTTCATTATACCACAAGAAGGAAGAACTAGAAGCACAAACACTTCTGAAATAAAGCAATATGTAGATTTCCAGATTCATGTTCTGAATTGCTCACTGACCAAGAGGAAAATACAATGCTCAAGGCAGAAAAAGGCAGTCAGGGAATTATGAGTTAAGGTCCTGGGGAGCCCAGCTGAGGTGTCTGCCAGTGCAAATAGGCAATCAGACAAACATCTGCCCCAGAGGGTTTCACATTTACAGACAGCACAGGCAAACTGTGCATTAGAAAAAGCCCAGAAAAAAGTCTTTGGGGGAGCAGGGGGTGGTGGAACATGACATGGCAGTGCCAGAGCCAGACAATGGTGACACTTGGACCTTCATGCTGGGTGTTGGTGGGAAGCTGAGACCCTCTGCTGTGTCAGGCTGAGCTGCTGGTGGTGACCTGCTCCTGGTCCAGCAGGCAGCACATGTGGTGTCCCAAAGCCTCTGCTCCCAAAAGCTGGAGAGCCCTTGTGGGAAATGGACAGCCTGGCACATCAGGATGTGGGGTGGGACGTTTGTCTTCAGAATGGCCAAGTCCTGCAAACTCACACACTGAGCCCACCCCAGCACAGGGTGGGTGAGGATGAACTGTGTTGTGCTGTGGTTCCTTATTGCATTTGAAAGGCTCACTAGAACACATTATGGTGTTTGGTTCTCTCACCCTCCTCCCGTGGTGCAGGAGCACTCCAGACTGTGCCCAGCACCTGGGCTTCACCAGCATTGCCCACTCACCCTCCAGAGATCTACTCCATGTAGCTTCTCATAAGCCCTGTGCAGCTGGAGCAGAAATTCCAGCAAAGGATGGACTCAGGCAACTGGAAACAGAGTAAAATAAAATACAGCCTGAGATTTCTGAGGAGGTTTAAAGGATAAACTTGGCCAACTTTCCATGAAATCTGAGATTTAGAGCTTCAGCTCCCTAAAGCTTTTGCTTGCAAAGTCTTAACTTAGGGAAGGAGAAGAAATTTTAGAAACCAAGTGGTAAGAGCCCATTTCACAGCTGGCCCAACACAGGGACGGGGGGATACAAGCCTGACCTTGTCAGGGATATCTGGCCCCTTGCAGTGGATCTAGAAGGGCTGGGGTCACTCAAAGAGGTTGTATATGCTGGCCTTTCCTAAACAGCAGCCCAAAAGCAGAGCCAGGAGTGCTGTCAGGGCCATGCTGTGCCCAATGCACTGAAACCCACTGATGTAAATAAAACTAGCAATGTGTTTGGCATGTGGTCTCCAAGGTTCTCCAAGAAGGCTGGAGAGGAGAGCAGTGGAATCCCTGCAGTGACAGGACAGACTGAGCCTTGCAACAGGGCTGTGGTTGAGGTGTTGAACCCCAGAACTGCTGTAGCTTTGACTTTGATGGAACCTGGGGATGTTAAAAATAACTGAAATTATAAAAGCCCAATACTTACTTTACTTTTTTTTCTTTCTATACCATAGTAAATAGTATAGATGACTTAGACACAATCACCACAGCCATGTTAGTCCCAATTCATTTATTGTCAGTAAACTGCCTCCTCATTAAAGAATAATGATGATGACTAAAATTATAGTTGATGTTGCATTGCAAATAACAAATATCAGAGGAGCTTTGGCTCTGATGCCAAATGTTCTTCCTCTGAAGTTTTAAGTGTAATCCCATAATGATGGTGACTGTAAGGCCATGTGATAAGTCATAGGAAACATGTAATGGCACAAAGAAATAAGCTACTAAACACTGATTTAGTCATAATACAGAAGGGATGTGTTCTTTTACCTAAGGAACTGTCTCAGTCTTGCCAGCTACATCACTTAAACTGCCTTTTGCACAGTGTAGGATAAACCTGAGCCAAAGCAGCTATTTCTGCAGTTCAATGTACGCTTCTGGTGTATGTTTGTTATGCTTTTGTGATATTTGCTGTTGTGTTTAAAAAAACCCAAACATTTCCCTACTGAACCAGACCACCTACCTTAATTTCTCTTTACACTTTTACAAGCATAATAACTTGACTTTGCCCGGTCCTTTATTGTGTTGGTTCAGCATCAGGAATAGCTAGGGTAGGATCATTGCACTTATGTGTTAAGAAGCATCTTATATAAAATTGTGTGGAACAGTCTCATGCTAATAGAGTAAAAAAACCCCAAATTTGTAAAGCCAAATAAATGGGTATTAAGTCTATTAATCCCATGCATCTGAGCACTGAATCCTGCTGAGAGGCCCCAGCGTGCTCACAGTGTGGTGAGTAGTGTGTTAGTCTGTGATCCTTGGAAGAGGATTTAATCCTGTAAAGGAACACAAGCTCTCAAGAGGTGAAGGGATCCAGCCCTTGGCCTATGAATGCATGTGTTGTTTCACTGGAGATGACAAAATTTGTGCAAGCACAATTATGTTCTCAGTAAACCAGCAGCTTTTACAGCATGCTCTTGGGATATAATCCCAGACATAAACTCATCCTGCCCTGTGGATGAATGGCGAGTGGATGCTCTGCTGGCAGAAACAGCCTCTATACTTAATTACTGCAAGCAAGTTACAGGAGTAATGACAACCCCCAAGATTTAAAGAAGTCATGGTTAAAGATTTTAAGCATAAAAAGAAAACTTGTCCTTGTTCCACCCTTTGATTTGCTCTGTACTCTGCAGCCATTAGGGATCAAGTTTTTCTCAAGAGCCCCAGGACTGAAATTTTTCATTCCTTAAACAAAAGGAAGTGAGGATTCTTACACAGCAATCTGGTTTAAATAATTGAGGATTTTAATAAATAAATAATTTTGTTCCTTAATCTTGTGGCTGCAGCTATCATGGCATTTAGAAATGGGCCTTGAAGGACCCATTAAGTCTCAACACTCCTAAACATTGAATGAGAAGGGCATCAATCCATTGATTGGACTCCCAGGCACCTATGACTGAATGCACCCTCAAACTAGACGACCTTACACATTAGCAAGGTTTATTTCTGCAGCTGAATTCACAGCTTGCCACTCAAAGGATGAAAAAATTGAAATCTAGCTTTTCTTCTTTTTTTTTTTTTTTTTTTAAGGAATCCTGCCTTGATGACCAAGAGGTGTCTGTGTTTCTTCCCAAATAACAGTATTTAGTCATTGAGGTGTGACTGCCAGAATAACAGTATTCATCTGAACAAACCACTTGATTTTATTCTATCTTATGGAGATAAAACACTCATATTCACTTAGTTAGTTTCAATTTGTGTGAGTTAGTGTCTCCTATTGCCAATCAGCAAAGCATGTGAATAATTATATCAGTGCATGAAATTAGCCCTGACCAGGAGGAACAGTGTGTAGTCTGTTGTATAAATAGACTGACTCCTTCCTTCCTATTTTTTCCCCCCCAGTTCCCTTTAAGATGAAATTCTGTGAAGTATTAAACACACAGGGCTTATTCACTTGTTTGTGTTGGATAAGTGAATTCGGGGTTTGTGGGGGATGCCAGATGGGCTGCGGGAGAGACAGAAGGTCTCTGTGTCTCCACCAAGCAGCAGCAGTGTGTGTTTCCCAAATTATGCTGCCAAGTGTCTCAAACCTGACCCACAGGTAAGAGGCTAATTTTGATACTCTTTAAATCCAGAGCAAATCTTTAAAATCTTTAATGTCTGGAATAGTCCATTTCTTCCTGACATGTTGCTGCTCAGCAACAAGGCTTAGCTACTCCTCAGCTCCAGCCATCCTTTGGGACAAACACACCCTGCTCTCCAGAAAGGATAAATAAATGATTACATTGCTAAAAATTAATAATATTTAAAAAAAAAAAAAGGAAAAATCCCCATAGTGTGCTTCCCTTTCAACCATGGGTGGTAGAAAACCACACACAAAACTTATAGTTACTGATGGCTTTTTCTGTTCATGTTGCTGGTAAGTAAACAGATTAATATCATAAATGTATTCTGGTGTAACCAGGTGCAGTTGGAAAACAGAAGTCCTTATTCATTTGAAGCTGAAATTTCACCTTAGCTTAATAAAAACTTTCCAAACCAGATTATTTGTAATGACGGAGCTCTTTGGGGACCATGGAGGGTCAGTCAGGGGAATGGCTGATCTCAGCTTAAGCCTTGTTAAGCTAGTTTAACTTGTTCTCCAGTTGCCACCAGTTGAAAGAGCTGAAGGACTAGTTGTAAGATTGAGAGCTGCACTTTGTCTTCCTGAAAAATTCATGCACAAAAACTTGCAGGGATTCTGGTTTATTGCTGCATATTTGGTGCAGTTCATTGCACAAAGTGTGGATTTGGTGCTTTGCGTTGAGACTTGATAAATCCATCTTGAGAATGAAATGCCAGCAGGCGAATTTCTCAGGTTCTGCCTTGTGGTGATTTTCATAATGTGCTTTAAGTGTGAAGGGAGATGATTAATTTGGGTGTTTGGGCAGGAAACAAAAGCTGCAAGGGAAACAAATTGGATTGCATGGGGGAGACTGGAGGAGAGCTTTATTTCAAACCAGGGCTTGTAATTATGTATTGTTTTATCTATTTCCCAGTATAAGGCTTCTTTAATAATCACAATAGAGCATCGATCACTGCAGGTATTACAGCCCAAACAAAAATTAACAGGTTTTTTTCTGGAATATGCCTTTTTAGTGAGAGGAATCCTTTATAAACCAAGTACAGGATGTTTACTAGAATTCCAAAAGGATTGGTATGTGCTTATATAGGAAGTTAGCTGAAATTGGAGCAAATTCTTTAATACAAAGATTTATTTATTATAGCTAGTCAGAAAATGCCACTATTTTTTTTTTGTAACATCCGAGATAAACTGGATCATGGAATGGTTTGGGTTGGAAGGGACCTTAAAGATGATCTAGATCTGACCCCCTGCCATGGGCATGGGCACTGATATATAGGAAATACAACGTTCTCTGCCTCTACTTTCTTTCTTCATGTAAAAGGCCAAAATCTAAACTTTTTTTTCATCCAAAAAGAGTTTCAGTGCATTCCATCACTAAAACATGAAGTGAAATGGAAAAAGTTTTAACCAAAACAAATTTTTAATTTTTGAATTGAAGTTCTTGCTAAAACTAATTTTATTTTGCTTTCCAAAACATACCAGCCGAATGGTACGTTTTCAGGCAGAACTTTAAAATAGTAAAAGTCATCTGACTGCTGTATTTTTGTTAAACGAAAATTTTTAATAAAACATTTATTTATTAAAATATTTATTGAGCAAAAATGCAGATTCAGTATCACGGATAAGACATTTGCCATAAAACGGGGGATGTGCAGACAGAGTGGGAACAGAACAGCACATCACACCTTCAACAGGAGCAGGAGAAACTTCCTCCACTGGTGTGTTATTAAACATCAGCTTTTATTGTGAACCCAGACAATAAATCTGGAAAGGAGAAAGCTCTGAAAAGAAAGTTGCTAACAGAGCCACGATCAAATTTCTCTCTCCTGAATGATTTCTTTTCCATGCCCTCAGCTATATCTGGCACTCAAGCACGTGGTTTCCTTTAGATTCAATCTCAGTATAAAGAATTTGGTGATAGTCTTTTCTATCTTTATTTCTGCCACTGTGTAGTGCAATAGAACTCAGGACTTCACACAGTAAAGAATGGATATTTTCCATCTGGCATTTGCATGTTGTCTTTGGTTGTCCAGTAAGGATAGCATTTGGACTGGATTTGGAAGGGGTTAATCCTTTGCAACCCACTGCAAATACTTTAGGTTTAAATTTCTTTTTGTTTTCAATGCACAAGCTCATATGAAACTATAGAAGCAAAGCAATTTATTGACTGCCCTGTGAGTACAGAGCTCTGAAATAAGTTTTTATACCCAGGTGGCCCAGCCAGCAGAATTCAAACAATGGAGATGTCTTTCTTGGACTCTTAGATCAATGTCTCGTACTAATGAAGTTCTGTTTGAAATACCATGGAGGTGATTCCTAAAAATTAATCTGTCTTTAGACTAGAGGCAGACAGTGTTAAACATTCATCCTCCCTGCCTCTTAGTTTGGTGCTTCAGCTCTTTGTGTGAATTATAGTGTCAGTCTTGTTAATTATTATTTCAGCTTTACAAGGTCCTGAAGTTATTGTTGTGTAAAAAAAGGGAGGTGAAGAACCAGCCCTGAGATGCTCTTTGACTCCTGTTCCCAGAGAAGAAAACATTTCAAAATTAAAGGGTGTGGAGGAATGAAAGTGAATGGAAAGGAAAGGAGAAATGAGGGAGCACTGACTGTGTCCTGAGGGGACCTGCCCAGAACTATTTTGACAAAGTCCAGTTTCAACCCCAAATGCTTGTTTGGACTTGAAATGTTTTTTGTTTCGAGGCATTGTGATCTCAAATACAGCTTTAAATCCAGGGCAGAGCTCTGCTTTCCACACAAACCCTTTGACAGACCTTAGGAGAAGCTTGGTGTGTATCCTATCATCTCTTCCTGGGCATCTGGGTGGGGTTTGGGTGAACAGAATACATTGGGTCTGGCTGAGAGGGGGTTAATTCTCCCAGTGATAGCCCTCAGAGTGCTGTGCTTTGTATGGGTAGCTCGAAAGGTGTTGGTACCACACCAGTGTTTTGGAGCACAGCATCAAGCCTGTCTCTCCAACATTCCCCCTCTCCAGTAGGGTGAGGGTGGGCAAAATCTTGGGAGGGGGCACAGCCAGGACAGCTGACCCAAACAGACCAAAGAGATGTTCCTTGGCATATGATATCTGCTCAGCAAGAAAAGTTAAGAGAAGTGAGGGGACGTTGATTATTATGACATTTGTCTTCTGGCTCAGTTGCTGTGGGTACTGCAGTCCTGCTTCCTGGGAATTGGCTAGACACAGCCTGCTGATGGGAAGTAGAGAATAAATCTTTTGTTTTCCTTTCCTCCTTTGCACTGATTTTCCATTATTAAACTTTCTTTATCTTGAACCATAGGTTTTCTTTTTTTAATCTTATTTCCTTCGCTCCCTGTCTTGCTGAGGAGGGAATTGATAGAGCAGCTTGTTGGGCAGCTGGAGTCCAGCCAAGGTCAAGCCACCACACAGAAATTCTGAAAGAAGGGGGGGAAAAAAATCATTTTTACTTGGGTTATAATGGGACTTTAAACCCCCTGAAGCTTTTAATTAGTGGCAAGCCTGCTCCTTGTGCCTCACCTGGGCACCTTAAGGTCTACATCATTAATGCTGTGTTCTCCAAGTGCAAATATAATGTCATGGAAAGAAAGGTTAAAGGAATGTGCTTCTGGCAGAGTTGGTATGGCACATTCCTGCAGTGCTCCATATGCATGTTGCCTGACCCATTGCCATGAGATGGAGGGAGCAGGTGAAGCTGTGCTGCCCCAGGTGCCAGGGCATGGGCTGCTCCCTTCCAGACAGGCTCTGGGCACTGGGTTTTAACCAAGGAACCAGCCAGACTTTGTTATGCCTTTGGCTCAAGGGCACACACAGAATGATCCTAGCCTGAGTATGGGCAGGGCTCAGTGACCTGCTGCTTTGCAAGGAGCACAGGCAAGAGCTTACATCCTGCTGTGAGCATGGAGGTGATGTGATATGAGCTCTGACCTCAACCTGGGAGCTGTGTTTCTGCTGGCACTCAGTATGCCTGAAGAGAAACCCTTAAAAAAACCCCAAACCCACCTTATTTTGTTTTCCAGGCTGTGGCTGATCCCTCTGCAGTTGTTGTGCAGGGGTTGTGAGAGTTCATCTGGCAGGGAGGTGCAGTGGAGCTGCTCAGGGTGGGCTCCCAGCAGCTCTGGGGTGCAACCATTGCTGGGGAGCAGGGCTGGCTCAGAGACAAATGTTCTCCTCCCTCATTGCCAATCTGAGCCAAGAGCAGGGAGAATAAAACACTGGCTTGGGGCTGTCTGAGAGGTGGGGTTGGAACTCTTCCCTGGTGTCGCTTACACCAGCATGGTTGTTTCTTCTGGTGCAGATTTATTGGATGTGGGAGGTGGTTTTCCCTGGCATCAGTACACAATGAGCTGCTGAGTAAGTAGCTGGGGAGCAAGTCTTGCCTCTGGCATGTGCTGTGCCTTGAGGGAGTGTGTCACTATGGGATCCCATCACTGCATGGCCCCTGTGGGGCTGGGAATGAGCTCAGTGTTGAGTCAGTCAGCAGGTGAGCCTGTGCAAAAACCCTGTCATTTCCTTGGGGTGAAGGGATGACCACGATGAACTTCACCCACACGAGCACTGCAAATGTGAACTGCTTTAATGGGCACGAAGGGCTTTGGAGACAGAAATGACTGCGTAAATCCTGAGGTGGTTGATGATGACAATACCAGTTTAGCAGAGCTGTTTTAGTCACCCACCATCTTTTCCAGAACAGAAGGAAAACCTGAAAGAAATGAGAGACTTCTTTTCTTTTGGTAATGGACTCATTGTGCTTTATTGCTGTCCAGTTTTGCCCTTCAGCATAGCTGCATTGTATCTCGTAACTAGGAGCACCACAACATCCAGAGCAATAACTATTATTTACTCAGTTCCCACTGGCTGCCTCTGTAATAGCGTCAAGATAACATTTCTCCCAAACTCTGGATGCTACAATTGTACACAAAATTGGGTCATAAACACTGTGGAGCTTTCAGATTGGTGAAACACAGGTCCTTTTTGATGAGGTGGGTTTGTAGAAGAGAGATGGGAATTTAATAGCAAGACACTTTTACACTTTTTTATTTTTATACAGTATTAATTGTCTTACTTGGGGAAATGACAAATATATATATATATATAAATGGCCTCTTACTAGTTACAACTTTTACCAGACCTTAAAGCACACCCTTTCCTCATGTGCAGTTTGAAATTCTGCTGTCTCTCCAAAACCTTGGACTTGTAAATCAGATTGAGGGAAGATGAAGCAGGATGCCAAAAATCACTCTTCTCTGCAAGACTGAATTCAAAGGAAAGAGGCAGGGTGAGAAGAAAACATTAGCTCTTCTTAATTAGAGATGACAAGGCAAGGCTATGAGCTCCCCACCAGTGTGATGGGAGTTGAGTTGTCAGTGCTCCTGGCTGTTTTGAAGTGCTGCTGGCAGGAGAGCAGAGCTTGAGGGCAGCACCTGTAGGAAACAAATGTATGAGCAAATGGTGCATCTCTTACTCATTTCCTAGGGGAGAAAAGGATGGGATTAGCACAAAAGGTCTGTTGCTTTATTTTAGATTTTATTTCACTTGAAAGGCAACCCAGAGTTTTGAGCTGCTGGTTTGAATAAGCTGCTAAACCCCACAGGTGTCCTTTTCATGTCCACAAATGCTGTGGACAGCATGAAAACAGCCAGTATTTGGGGGTTTTTTTTGCCGTCTTGGTGTTCTGGGTTTTTTTTTTTTTGGTGTTTAAACATCCCTGCCAGTTTGGGCAATGTAATTCTACTATCCACATCCCCCTTTTTAATCTATATTAGGACAGAGAAACTTTAATGTGTTTGATACTGTACTAATGGAATCATAAGCATATTTACTCAATTTAGTTGAACTGGACTTTTTTTCTCTAAAAGTTGATGCATAAGGATTTTAAACATGCTAGATAGCAATCCTACTAAACACCTCATCACTCTGTGAAATAGATCTCCAAATTCCTTTCTACTCCACCAAAATGCCTCATTTAATAAAACATTACAACAAATACAGTAGTCCTTCTATTCTGAGGAAACAAAGAAATCCTCAGGTCTCTACACTTCAACACACATCACTCAATTCATCTTGTGACAGCTGTGCATTTATGTATTAGGGAATGTATTTCTGGGGAATAGAGTTTTTTCTAAGCCATGCAAGTTACATATATTTATTTAAGGTCTATGCTCAACAAAATTCTAGGTTTTCTAGTAGGACGTGTTGGTTTGACAGTGGCTAACAGTGTATCTAAGTTCATTTCTATATCTGTTGGACACAGCAATAAGGTGTTTGCTAGGTTGACTCTGTAGCCATGGCCAGGACTTTGCTTTGCTCTCTGCCTGCTCTCCTTTGTGGCTTTGCAGATGCTCAGATTTAACATCCCCTGACCCACTGCTTTTAACAGATTTCCCTTATTTTGTGCTTCCCCCAGGCTTTTCACTTGACATTCTCTAACTATGTAAGAAGGAAGGTGAGAGTAGTAGCACTTGGGCAACTTGTTCCAGGCAATTGCCATGCAATAGTGTTTATGGAGCTTGAATGTCAAGCATTTTAATAATCTCAGCTTGACTGAGCAAGATTTAATTATTAACACAAAGAACAATGTTCCATAACTGTAAGCCTACCTTGTGCATGAGGAGATATTGCTGTTTTTGTTCACTATAAATTCTGTTTAGCATCCCAGTGTTTAAAGGCCAACAAAGACACTGATCCCATTAATGCCTGCATAAAATTTTAAAAAACAGGTATTCCCTGTCAGACAGTGACATGTTCCATGTTGTTACACATAGCCAAAAAATGGGTGTCTGTGTTACTGCAATGCCATACCTGGATTTGTTGATGTGTCTCAGAGGTGCTTGTGTCTGGTTTATAAGCCTGTTTATTTGGATTTTTGCAGCTCAGATATTGGTCATGTAAGCTGACAGAACACCCAGAATTGTCACATATCCTGTCTCTACAGGACACATAGAGATGGTGATCATAACCCATGATTCAGCCTAAATCAATTTATCTATGGCTTACCTTGTAGCTGGGGCAAGGACCATATTAATGATAGTCATTTCACAAAGCAAGTGCATCCTCAAAGAGAAACTTTTCCAAGATCAGTGGCAGAAAAGTGTTCCATGGATTAAGTCAAGCAGCAATAATTGCCACAAGACTTGTTATAGCTCATGCAGAATTTCCCCTCTTGTTCCTGGTACCAGCTCCATGTGAATAGTTTTCCACACAAGAACAGGCAAGTGCAGCTTCTAAGAAGGAAGCTTGTGTAACTTCTTTTTTGCACTTCATAAATGTGAAAATACAGAAAAGAACAAGATGGTTGATGCAGGGAGAACAAAGTGTGCCATGATATTATATATAGTCATTTCTACAGAGTACTTCATGGTGACACATTTATTAGTGTTGTTTTCCAGAGGCTGCCCATAGTTAAAATCATATATCTTGAGGACAAAACTTTGCACGTTGCCAACAGCATATAGCTCATTGTGGAGACAAATAGCAATTGAGTTCAAAGAGGCATGTTTCTCTGCAGCCACTGATGTCTCAAACCATGGAAGTGCAATGTATTTCCAGTAATTACCCTCTGCAGCTCTTAATTACCCAACATATGCAGAGTGGTGGGAGTCTCTTTGCAGAGCTCTGGAGAGTTTCCAGCAGAGGCAACTCAGTTGTTACAAGACCAATAGGAGAGATGGAAATCAGACACAGCCCTTTCATTCTGGTGTTGGTCTGCTCTGTGCTGGCCAATGACTTGAACACAAAATTTGGGGCCTCCAGGAATTATATATCCACAGGAATTACATAACACACATTAAAGTGAAGATAAGTTTTTGAATTATTATTAATCCCTGTCCCCCACCAGAATCTAGCATACAGCTTTCAAACTATTTTGTATAATAAAAGACAGTGCCTGTTCAAGAGCCATTGATCATCTCAATTGCTCATCTCCTGCTACCCTTGAGCTTAAAAGAGACAGAGGGTTTTTTTTCCCCAGTTTTATGACACAGAGATTTTTACTGAATTTCTTGTGCACAATGTTCAAATGAAAAGAAAATCCAATACTAGAGGAGAGGGAGGAGTGGAACAGGGATGACACTGCACAAAAGTCCCTTAACAATATATTTGCTGTAGCTGTGCTCTTCAGCCACTGTGAGATATTCATGTCTGTGTCTTCACCCTTATCTTTGGTATCTGAATGTTTTGTATAAAAAAATTGAAGTGAAAGATTCTTGTGTTAAATGAAAGGAAGATTATTGCCTTACTGGGTTTCTCAGCACTCATGAGGAAGGGGTTAAGATGGAGACTGAGCTCTAGAGCAAACTTCTCCTGTTTGCCCCCTTTTCCCCTACTGGCAATTACAGCACCTGGCTTGGCTCTTCCAAGATGTCATGGAATCACAGAGTCATTTAGGTTGGAAAAGACCTCTAAGATACCTCTTTCCTCCTCTTGCTAACCTTGTTTTTCCACTGGGCCAACGTTGATGTGAGAAATCATCACCACAGACCGTCCTTCTTAGGGGCAGCTCTGAAAAACAGCAGAGCTTTCTTCTGGTGGATGGTCTGTAACATGATAGAATTGAGCTCTGTGTGGGGGCTTCAAGCACTACGGGCTGGCACAGTTTTCCTGTAGGAATGTTGGGGCAGGAGTTGTACAAATTGTTAGAAACCACTTTTCTGAAGGGAAAGGTGTAAATTACTGAGAGTGCAGGTGCTGGTGTGTCAGCTTTCTGAAGAGGTAAATGATAAAATAGAACAAAATAATTTTTAATATGCACCCATGGTAGCACCAAGCAGGATGTGAGTTCTTCTGTAAAGAGAAGAGCATGAATTATAACAAAACATCTTTTTTTTAAAACCAGTTTAGGTGGCTAAAGATTGCCACTGACTTAGTCCATGCATATCTGGCTAGAACCTTTATAAACTTTCTTTCAGTGTCATGTAAGACAATTTCTCTATCCTTCCTGTAGTTTCAGCTTCAATTATCTACATTTTACAAGCTCAAATACCTTTATACATCTTTCTCAAGGTTTCCTCATTTTTCAGTAACCTTGTAAATGTCTATGCTTAGTTTATTATGCTTTTTAAAAACCTCTTTCTAAATATCTCCTTTGCCTTGTCTCATTTTTATTTATTTTTAAATAAAGTCTCATGAAATTTAGCCTTGAGGCTGATAGGTGGTGAAACAGATAGAAACAGGACCAAATAACACAGCTGTTGATTGCTTTCCTAGGACTTGCTCTAGTTTTACATGTAAAAATTCTCAAGTTTCTCTCCCAGTGGAAACATTTATTAGAGAAGTGAAAGGATTCAGAATGTATCTGGTAAAAACTTATTTTTAGCACAGTTGATTTAGTTCTTTTTGTATACATTTAGATTTTTCTGCCTTCTCAAATTGATCTTCAGGTGATCCTTTTTATTTTCATCTAAATTTCTAAATGTTGCAGTATTGCAGCATCTAAAGAAACTAGATCTCATATCAGGCACAGAATAGGTGTGTGTATTTTTTACTCCAGCAATGTCTTAGCCATTGTCATGAATTACTACTCTTAATACTCTTCATGTGCAAGCAAACAGCTTTAGGGAGCTGTTCATCAGCATTTGGGAAACATGAGCTCCTGAAGCTTTTCTTTATCTGGAGGGTGGTTTGCAAAAAGGGCCTGCATTTAGTATTTGAAGTTAAAAATGATGTTCTGTGCACACCCCTCTGGCTTTGCATCATTTTATCACCTTTTCTCTCCAAGTATCTTCATTCTGCCAGTGGCTGTAGCACCAGGTGAGACAGCTGGACCATACCTGTGTGTGGAGATGCTCACAGAGTGGCTGGGAGCATTTTGTTGGACCAGCTCTTCTTAGAGCCTCTGTGAGAAGAAATCCAGGTTGATGATATTTAGTGGAGACTACTTTTTAATGAGACAGGCCCTCCAATGCTAGAAAGGAAACCAGGGTGGATCTGACAGTGAGGAGCTTAAATATGAGATGACAATCACTTTCTCTTTAAATGTAGAAGTTAAACACCAAATCGAACTCAGAGTTATTCCTGTTGTAGTTTATTACTTATTTTTATGTTTCCATAAAGAACTATTTTTCAATACAGCCATTAATTTTGTCATTGTGGAACAAGGTGTGCAATGTGTACAATAAATCCCATGCAGTGGGGAGGCGGGGGTGGGAATCAATAAATAAGAAAAGAACAAAATCACCTTGTAGAAAGCCATAAAGTCTCCTGAATTTTACTTTTTTTATTCTTTCTGTTATTTTTTCTTCAATATTTTATTAGCTGCAACAGAAGTTCAGGCTTGATTATACCAAATTGCTTACCTTCTTTGACTCAATCCTTTAAAATTAAAAAAAAATAAAAACATTAGCATTAAATGTTTTAAGCTCAATATAGTTAATTAACATTAAGTATTTTGAGGGATCTCTAGGAGGAGAATATTCCCTGTCCAAACTGAATAAAGAGACAGTTTCTGAGGCCAGGGCTTGTGTGTTGCTGTAGCTGGGAAGGTGGGTGACAAGGAAGGGGGTTTTATATGATTTTATTCCTTAAACTTGGGGTTAATTATTTTTAATTTTTTTTTTTTTCTGGGGGGCTGTGGCTCTTTATGTCACTTTTCATAACCATGCAGATCTTGTCTGCCTTAGGACAGCAGTTTTATGTGTTCCAGAGAACTCTTGTATAACTGAAAAGGGAGGGTAAATAAACACATTGGTTAGCCAGCCAAGATAAAGTGTCGGTCAGCTGTTGCATAATGTCTGACTCTCTGTATTTATAAAAATAAAACAGGACCATTTCAAGTTGCTTTAGGTTCCCTAGAGGAAGAAGAGAATTTTTTTGGGGAGAGGTAAATGCTTCAAGAGAAAAATGTCCTTTTCTTACAGTTACTTAGGTCATAATTACCAGTGGAGACTCTAAAAAATTGCAAGTGTTTGCTTTTAAGAGTTCTCTATATCAAATTCTTTGATAAGAACATGACAACAGTCATTAAGATTGTTGTTCTTGTCAGAATTTGGGGAATTTGGGAGGCAGTTTTCAAAAGTAGTTGGATCCCTAGTCCTGCTGTATTGCAGTGCAAAGGTTGTATTATTATAAAAACTGGATAATCCAGAAAAAGATCAGGCAGGAATCTTAATATTTGAAATTAACATGTTGAAATTCAGTGGATGAGACAAGAAACTAAGGACATCCTCCCTTTACTTTCCTGCTCAGTGAAAACACATTCCTTGCTCTGGGCATACCAAAATCTCATCACTCTGGACTTTAGATACCTTTACCCAATGATGGTTTAGCCAAAACCACATTTCAGTAACAAGTTTCCACTGTGAAGAATCAGTGGTCCTAATTAATTCATTTTGAACAGAACTACCCAAAGTGAGTGGTTTCAGGGCCAGAATCTTTCATTAACCTGACCACTGGTTTGAAAGCAAGTCCTGTGTGTTTAGAATCTTCAGCTAGTCCTGTCCATCTTCTTCTTGAGCCTACATGCAATCTTTTAACAGGAACCATGGCTTTAATAGCAAACTGCCTGCCTTTATTTGTTCTGAACCTGCCATTTGTTGCCTGAACTTGATGTCCCCAATCCTCACACTGCAGGGATTGTGCACAAACAGCCCCTGTTCCCTGTGGAATTCCACATTTTGCATCCTTTCACTGTATCTCCTCTGAGCATCTCTACTCCAGGCTGGTAAGTCCAAGTCTGCTTAGCTGTTGTAAAAAAAGCCTTTCCATGCTTCAGCTGGTCTTTTATCCTCCTTCTCTTTGACCTTGATAGGGAGTTACAGAAAGATGCAGACACTTCTATGAGATTAACAGATAAAGCAACTTTTTTTTGGAGAATCTCTCTCCTTTTGCTCATGCTTGGAGGCTCCTGCTCCACTTAAGGCTGTCAGGTGCTTGTCAGCCTTATGTTTGCACATCCCTGCTAATATTGTGCTAATTCCTAGGCAGGATGTTAATTTATCTTCATATTAGCTGTCATGGTCTTGTTGTCCCATTCCAGGGGCTTTAGAGCCACTTCCCAGCAACCTGTTTTTATGGATGACTGTTCATTAGGGTCTGAACAGAGATATCACTGCAGGACACTTTGTAGTCCTGTATTTCCAGAGAGAGAACAGTGTTGGGACATGGGGGTGTGTGTGTGAAAAGCTTTGGAGAAGCAGAAGGACTTTTTAAAAATGGAAAGTATTTTTAGAACTTTAGTCCTTTGGAGAAGTATTTAGCACATTTCAGGTGTGGGTAGGAAGTACATGTAGAGGGTGCAGTCTTGTCAGCTCCTAAAAACTGCTGTTTATGGATCAATTTATCTCTTACATTGTATTTTCATAAAGAAAGTGAAAAATTGCAAGTATTTTTCATGGAATTTATGAAAGAGCTCTTTATTCATAAAATTTTGGAAAAGGTATGTTGATTTTGCCTTTTTTCTACCTTTTTTCCCCACCACATTCCTTCCTTTACATTTTTGCTATTGGGGGGAAAAAAAGCCCTGAAGTGAAAAGAGAACAGGGAAAATCTGATGTAATGCAATTTTTATTTCCTTTTATTTTATTAGCTTTTTTTTTGTGATGAAGAAATTACTGTGATTCTTTAAAAGCAGCCTGCTTTCCAATGAGATTTTTCTGATGAGCTTTTGTTTATCTTGAGAGCAGAACTTAAAATAATTGCAATCAGCCTTTTAATTCCCTGGGCTGACCAGGCACTGTGATTTTGGGAGACGTGGAGGGGGCTGCAGGATGTGCCTGAGAGGGAACACTTGAGCTGTGTCTAATTCCACATATTCTGCATGGCTCTCTGAGGAGCTGCAACAAATTTTCCATGGGGTTCTCAGCAATTGTTCCCACTATTCTTCTTGATGGTGCTCACAGGGAGCCCAAGCAATGATTGGGTTGTCCCAGGGAGCCCGAGGACCTGCTGTGTGGCAGATGCTGGATTTTAGCCACTGGCTCTGCCAATAATCAGCCCCTTTCACAGCCCCTCTGTCCCTTATTTTGGAGTGTCAGGCAGGGCATTGATGGGTAAATTGTACAATTTCTGCTTCTGAAATGGGATTATCATTCCCTACTCCTTTAGGACTTGCTTTCAAACCAGTGGTCAGGGTAATGAAAGATTCTGGCCCTGAAACCACTCACTTTGGGTATTCTGTTCAAAATGAATTAATTAGGACCACTGATTCTTCACAGTGGAAACTTGTTACTGAAATGTGTTTTTGGCTAAACCATCATTGGGTAAAGGTATCTAAAGTCCAGAGTGACCAGATTTTGGTATGTCCAGAGCAAGGAATGTGTTTTCACTGAGCAGGAAAGTAAAGGG
The DNA here is from genome assembly GCA_035222235.1 of Margarornis squamiger. Classification (NCBI taxonomy): domain Eukaryota; kingdom Metazoa; phylum Chordata; class Aves; order Passeriformes; family Furnariidae; genus Margarornis; species Margarornis squamiger. Next base: position 30,686,414 of record JAWWTY010000158.1, read on the forward strand.
AAGATGTCCTTAGTTTCTTGTCTTGTCCACTGAACTTCAACATGCTAGTTTTGAAGGGAATCAGAGCTATGAGAAGTAGACATCTGATAATATTATCACAGAATTTTGGGACAGTTTGGGCTGGAAAGGACCTTAAAAATCATCCAGTCCCAACTTCCCTGTCATGGGCAGGGACAATTTCCACTACACCAGGCTGTTCCAAGCCTATCCAGCCTGGCCTTGGACACTCCCAGGGATGGGGCAGCCACAACATATTCCATCAGAAATTCGAGGCAATAGCAAAGATTGATGGAACAGGCTCACTGCGATGCAGTTCTGGCCTCGGATTGCTTCTCAGGACTCATTTAACCCTTTCTTTGCTGAGTAGTTGAGCAGATTGTGCAGTAAGCAGGCAGGTATTGGCCTTCTAGAGCACATCTCTTCCACAGCACTTCTTTTCCTGCTGTCATCTGGGTAATGGCTCAGTTCCCACAATTATTAAATGAGCGCCCATTTACTGGGCACAAGAAAAACACTGATCCCTTTTTAAGGCCAATTGCCTTCTGCTTGATGCTCTGTGGGTTGAATGCTGTTCCTTCTGTCGTGAAAGATGTAAAGCCTGTTTGCTAGACCACAAACCCCAGTGGTAGGCAAGCATGAAGGATGGAGTTGGGGACCTGAAATCCCCTTGAATAATGGTGCTCCATTGAAATCACACTTGACATTGCTCTTATGGTAATAGAGTTGCGTGCAGGGGCTGGGCTGTAATGAAGTTTTGTGCTGTAGCCCAGGGGATTTGATGTAATCAGATTGATGGAACAAAATCAGATATTCAAGGGAGAGGCAATTAATCCTCCATTTAAGGACACTCAAACAGCAAGACATCCTGTGTTAAGGACATAAATAAGTCTTTAATGTGGGCTTCATGATAGGTAACTCCTGCAGAGTCATCTATCAACTGTGTATAATGGTAATTTGCAACTCCCTGAGGAGTTAGAGACAACAGCTGACAATTTCTCAAGTTTTTTGATTCTAGTATTCACAGCAGGCTTGGCCTCTTGCTCAAGAAGTGGGCCCAGCCCTTTACAAGATTGGTATCACACTCGTTTTCTACTGTTTGGAAGAAGGTAAAAAGTTGGCTTGAAGAAAGTAAAATGTTTTCTCTAAGGGCTATGTTGGAAAACTCCAAGCTTACCAAAAATGTCTACATCAAGCTTGTGGTTTCACTGTGCAAGCAGAAGCAGGATTGGTCTGTTGGTTGCTTAACCAAAGAAGAGAACTGCTGATGAAGGGAGGAAGGACAGCATTCAGTATGACCATGGGAGCTTTGAAACAGGTCTTAAAAATCCCATAAATGTCTGAAAAGCCCAATCTCTTTTCCTATTGAATGATGTGTAAGTTGTTTTATTCTTTTGTGGCAGTCCTTTCCTATTTCCTTAGTTTTACTGAGATTGGAATCTGTCCTGTCATATTTAACCAATCCTTACAAAGCCTGTTTAAACTAAGGAAAGAAAGTCAATACTTAGATATGTATTTGTAATAACTAAAATCTATTATCCTTTCTTTCTTTTTGCCCTCCTGAATTCTGTGCCAGTGAGATTACAAACCCTTCTATCTTTGGGCAATGGGTGCAAAAGATTGATCTCTGTCCTGGAAGTGAATGACTAAATAAAGCCTGTGAACATAAAAGCTCACCTCAACCCTTTCCTCATACTGGACTGCAATTGAAAACAAATAGAAGTGAGGTAGGGAGAGGAATTTTGTCTCCAGTGTGTTACTAAATCAAGTCTTTGAGCTAAATTAAATTAAACATTTAACATAATTGCTTCATTTATTATTGCATAGATTTTCATATCTACCAATGTTAGTTTTGTAGTTTATTGCTGACTTTAGTAACCAATTGGATGAAAGTCATGTATCTTACTTCCTTATAAAAATCAGTTAATACATCCTACAGAAAAATAAAACTTCTGGATGGGAGTGAAAGTAATGTCTTAAGCTAAAGGAAAAAAAATCTTCCTGTAGATCAATTTTTTTCTCTCATTCCAGACTTCCTATACAGTGAGATTCTTGATGGAGAGAGATAATCAATGTTTTGAGGAAAGGTATTTATTTCCCTCAGTAACTGACTAGGCATGTTCTGGGGAAATATTATTATTTTAAAAAATAAGCAGGGAAAAGTTTTTTGTGTTGTCAACAAAAATGCTGTTCTATTTCTCTTTCATTATAAATATGGAGAGTAAATTGTCCTGGTTTTCCTTTCAGTGTGATTTAACACACTCGAGGACTTTAAGATGTCTTGCTCAGTCTTTTCATCTCTAGATTAAGCAGTCCCAGCTCCTGAATAATTTGTTGTCTCTGCAAAGGAATATGCAATAACTGTATTGTATAATGATACTCACAGAATGTTATTCTGAAAGTATATCTTAATAGGTGCTTGACAGACTATCAGGTATGACAGAGTGTATGAATAACAAAGTAAGTATTAAATGGAACAGGAGAGAAACTAAGAATTATACAGTAGGGTATGAAATAATATATGTACCTATACTGAATAGAAATAACAGCTAAAAAAAGGGATGTGAATCTGCTTTCAGGAGCTATATCCCATAAAATATCCCATAAAGGAAGGGGTTTGTGATGTTCTGGAAGGCCAAAATAATTCCTGCTGCCAAAGGATGACCCATAGATATATAGAGTGTCTGTAAGAGAGACCCAGACACTTTGTCTGGAACACAAAGATATAATTCAGTGTTGCAGAAATTTTAAAGGTAAACAACTAAACATTAAAGCAATGGAATTAGGGAAAATCCTGTCTCGTGGGAGAGCGGACATTGATTACCAATAACTCTGCCAAAAAAGGTTAAGTAGTGACATATCAGTGGTCTAATGACATGACCTGGCATGGGATTTGGAGAAAAAAAACCTGACTTCAGGAGGAAAAATCCTGGGGGAGGAAAGGTGGGCCAGGGGTACCACCCTGGAGGGCTGCCTGTGGTTTCTCCTTAAGGAACAATTTAAGAACATCAGTGCTCTGCTCTTATCTGCCTTCTGTGACAGCTTTTGGACCCTTGCAGATGTGTGGACAGGAAGGTGTTCATACACATTGGTTGGGTGGAAAGGTATAGGGACAGCACTAGTGGCTAATTAAGAATAGCAAGTAATAATGACTCACTTCTTAACAAAGAAGGAAAATGGGCTGAGGTGAATGTGGGGCCAAAAAATGAACCCAGTCACTAGTCAGCACGAAGTGATAATGAAAGTTATACCTGAGGCAGTCCCCTAAAATACTAAGAAATAAAACAATTTCACACTAATTTTGATGATTTTCCTGTAAACTCCTGTTCCTTTCCAGCAAATTAAAAGCTGGTTGTAAGAAACCTAGATACTAAATTTGCTTCTGTCTGTTATTAAGAGGAGATTTCAATTTCCTTGGGAACAGATATACCAAGCATCAAAGTATAGCAGCATGACATTTCTTTTTATTTTTTAATTTTTCATGTGACATTTTCATTGGATACATGAGAGAAAGCAGCAGGCAGGCTGCTTTGGCTTTAATGTTTGAGAAATAGAAGAAACAGATAATTCAGTTTGAAGCCGAGGTTGAGATCAGCATAAATGCCACTGTTTTGGGGAAACCAGTAACATTAACTAATCAAGTGTAGAAGCCCCACGTTTCTGCTTAACTGCTTTTCTTTCTGTACCTCGATGCTGCCAGCAGCAATCACTTTGTAAACCAGAAAACAAAGTGGTAATTCAAAATTCACTTAGAAATGCAACTTTTAGAATAAATCCAAGTATACATAACCCAGGAAGAGGAGTTATGAAAACCTAATGGATTATGTTGTAAGGAAAGAGCCAGCGGGTGAGATTAATCAAAGTGAAAAGGAGTTTCATTGAGTGTTTGAGGAATGAAGAATGTGTATTATTAGCATAAAAAAACCCCATAAAAAAAAAAATCAAACCTGAGACTGGAGAAGAAACCTAAAAGCTTTAAAATGGAAAGAAATGGAGGTGCAAAGTCCTGTATGGGGACTGATGCAACAGCTGAGATGCAGAGCCCCTCTTTGCCACCAGGACAGTGTCATAGCCCCTGGGCTGGCAGGGGTGCCTGATGTGCCCAGGGACAGGCAGGGGCCATGTGGACCCAACCCCTGGGGGGGACATGGTGTCACCTCTCCTCAGTTCCATAAATAGGGAATTTCTCCTGTGTGATGCTGGCCAGGAGGCAGAAGGCAGAGAGGAAGAAACTTTTTGATAATCTGTAAAGTAAAACCATCCAAAATCCACACCAGCCCTCCCTTACCCCAACCTGTCTCCACTATATTTCTGCCATCCCAAATCAGTCTAAATCATTAAACACACTGATACTTAAAGCAGGCCAAAATAAAAGCATGGACTGGCAGTAGCACGGCTGCCATCAGAGTGTTTCCATTGATGTTTCCTTTGCTTGGAGTTATCTTTGAAGCTGAATCTTTTCATGTGAGGCCTCAAAGGCTATTTTTTTCCTCACATTTAGCCTTTGGGAAAGAGAAGTCCCATTTGATCTGTGGAGACACCAAGGCTTGATAGCATTCCCACAGCAGCTCTCTGGGGTGAGACAATGTGCAGGACAGAGGGAGGAGAGAGTGCCCTGATGATACTGCTAATGCACACCCACATGGTGTGAGTACATGACAGACAGGTTGTGTTTTTGAATGAAAAATTAAATTTCCAGTTTTCTAAGGAGGACAGAGAAGCTTGCAAATATCAAGTGTAGAGACAGATATAGTGCCTTTGTACTATTATAAAATGGGTTAATGTCTCTAATTATTAGGAAGGTGAGCAAATTTTCTTGATCTTTAAATAAATTTGTTTTATTTATTAAGAGTTAGTTCTGAACGTAGATTCTTAATTTAAATTTCTAGGGCATAGACAAGACTTTCAATATCTGTTTCATTAAAGAAAAATGTTTCCACACTGTCTTAGTTCAGGAGTTCTGTGAATGTGGTCCATGTCCCTGAGGATTAGTCCTAAGGGGGAATAAAGGTCCATTTCCCACCTGAATGCTCAATGTGATATTCTGACTCGATTCTCCTTATTCTTTGTGCTCATCTGTGTGTTGGCTTGAGGGGCAAAGGGCTGAAGGATGGGAATTGCAGGGCTGGGAGAGTTCATCCCACAGTTCAGTCACACAGCAGGATCATTTTGCTTTCCTTCTTCACATATCATGTTTGATCCAGATGTGTTCTGTCACAAAGACCCCCTGGTTCTTCCTATCAGCTTCATATTCCACTATATGAAAGGATAACCCAGCCATTTAACTGTGATCCCCAAGCAGGAAATTCCCTTGACATGCTCTCCAACTCTAAATGCTAAGTAACACATCCAGCTTGCAGAGTAGATTTTAATTCAGTTCATTAATTTGTAAAGCAATTATGCACTCTTGTAAAGTCAGCATGCTTTAAGGAAACAGCTAAAAACCCAAATGGATTAATAAAACAGCTACAAGGCATAAGTATGTTAAATGTTTTTAAAAGTAACCTTACAAATGCATAAACATTTTGTTAAATCATGCAGATCATACAATAAAATGCATATGTTAAAATGATCATCTTTGCAAAATTTACATTAAGTAAATTAAATGACTTTCTACAAACCCAAAGTGGCTTTGTTAGACAGATTAGCAGACTCAGTTCTCTGTACATTCCACATTTACTGCCATAAATCTGCCAGTGGCAGCCTTATTACACCTGATTTATATGTGGCATGGTGCTCTGGTGTGTAGACGCTGAGCTCTGTTTGGAATGGGTCAATAGTGGATCAATCCTGATTAACTCTGAACATTTCTTTTATGGATCTAATGTTAGTTGAGGTGTCATTGTGACTGTGCAGCAGGACAGGGTCGTGTCACTGGCAGACAACTGGCCTGTTCACTTTCCTCTCTTCTTGCTCCTGTGTGGGATCAGAATTTGTGGGAGCATTTGTAGCTGCTGCTTGTTAACCACTATATGACTGCTATCTAATCATAATATAGACATATCTAATAGTATTAAAGAGTAAAACTTACAGAATCACTGGATCATTTAGGTTGGAAAAGACTTCTAAGAACATTGAGTCCAGACTTTAATCAATCACTACCTTGTCAACTAAGGTTAAGACTTGATCCTTAGTATATTCATGTGAGCAGTTTCATGGCCTTTGATAGAATTATTCAGACGAATAAAGAAACAGAATATAACATTCATGGAATTGTGGTCTGCCCTGCACACTCTCAAAGAGAATTCTTATTGGTTTAAATTCTAGTTTCATCAGAATTGAAAACAAAGAAAACAAGTTCCACAAATCTTATGAAGCCATTTCTTTAGCCTCACCAGTTATAAAAGCTTATTTCTGAAATTGTATCATCTAGTTTAGGCATAATTGGAACAAAGTACTGCTGTTCTGTAGATGTGGCAGACTTGGCTTTAGCAAGCTGGTGTGCAGAAGGCATTTTGTGCTTCGGTAATTTAAATTCATTTTTTCATTTAGGAAAATTAGCAGATAATTATGTTTAGTGCATTGCAGATGTATAAAATCAACTCATTGCAGGAGAAAACAGTGTGTGTTGCAGGCAGCTTTGGCTCCTGGAGCTGTGCCATCCGGTGTTATCACTGCCCTGGGTCGGGAGGGAGCAGGTCTGACTGCATTTTGTGATCAGTATTGGCATTTTTGCATAGGAAGACTTGCATCCTTGTTTGATATTTGCTGGTGTTATTCCACATTCCTCTGGGACTGGTTGACATCAGCTGAGATTTGGGACAGTTTGTGCAGACTTTAATTACCAGTGCCTAAATTGGCTCCTCAGATTATTTTCTGTGACTGAGTTTTACACAAGTGACAGATTCCTTGAGTTGGGATGGTCTCTTTCCACATGCAGAGATCCCATGATGTGCATCTCTTCTTCTTCTTTGGGTCTCCCTGTCCCTTGGATGGGGTGGCTTTTGCCAAGTGTCATCTGGTGAGGGATTTCTGTCACCTGAATCCAGCACAATCCTTTCAACCCCCAGCACAGATCGTGGCATTCCAAAAGTTGGGAATCCTGGCTTTCCCCCTCTGAGTGTGCTTGGGTGGGTGACTGCAGGGTGAGTGTTGGTCTGTGTCCTTCATAACTGTGGGAAAAGCCAAGAGCTTCCAATTTTCCTGTGTCCAAAAGCAGAGACTTTAGATCCTAGTGCAATATTGCATGTGAATGGTTTTATGTTCAGCATTACCACGATGCAAGCCACAGTAACACGGAATATTGCACCAGACAGATGTAGATGATTATTTAAAATGTTTTTGTAATTAAGTTGCCCAATTCCATTAGCCTGTAAGTGTCTACTACTCAGCATAACTAATAGGAATTTTATGGGGAATCAATTAGAATGGGAAAGCATATTCTCTAGCTCTTATGATCTGGAAAGATAAGAATTCAGGAACAGAAATAAAGTTTTTCATTTCTCCTACGATTCAAACAAATTATACATCTGTTTCAGGGAGTAGATATGAACCATAGCTTTTTATGGAAAAGCTGCTTGGGAAAAAAAAGCATTCTAAACCCAAAAACTTAAATCAATGAAACTACATATTAAATAACATGAAATGGCTTGGGGACCATGACCAAAAGAAATTAAATACATAATTAGAATACTGGTGGGCTTGTGGCACTGGCTGAGAATAAGCAAAACTGTTCACTGAAAGCTTCTTAGTGCTTGGATTAGAGTAATGGATGCCTTGAATTAGTCTGATTTGGGAGGGTAGAAATGCAGGCTCCTAAATGCACTTAGAAAACAGGGTGTAGTTATGTGGAATTACATAATTGCACTTTTATTGCTAAACTGGTTTTTTGAAGTGTAGGAGAGAAATGTAAGAGGATGTATAACTATCAATTAGGAACTGGGATCCTGGCACAGTACATGAACTGATGGTCATGGCAGGGAAAAGTCGGCCATCTAAAGCCCCCATTCCAGCAAGAAAACAATTGGTACCATATGGGTTAACTCCCTTTTTCAGTCAAGAGAATTCTGGGGAAGGGTGTTGAGGTATAACACTGAACCAGAGATTGACTTACTGTGAGAGACTCCTAATTTTGGAGGATCTGAGCAGCCTGTTTGAGCTCAGACTTGAGGCCAAGGAGATGATTTTGAAATTCCTTAATTTTGCTCCCCCCAGGGAGTGGATTTTCTCAGCATCAGGGAACATTGCACAGACAAGATCCCCATATCATAATTTTTCCTGCCTGTTTTATTTGTTGTGGTAGTTACTTTCTTTCAGCTGAGATGTGTTGCTGAGAGAGGTTTTCTTTCTTTGTTTGATTTTGCACTGCAGATCCCCATATTGTTGACTTGCCAAGTTTTGACTTGCTGCCAAGATGCAGAATGCACAAAAAAAATTGGAAAAATAGAAGTTTCATTGAAATAATTAGCCTACAGGTGGCACAAATTAAACTTTTAATTATCTGGCATTGAATACAGCTGGTGATATTGCCTGATGTGTTACTAAATGTTACTTCCACTACAAAAAGCCTTGTAAGAAAATTGTCTTACATTGTAACTACCTTTGATTTTTTCTAACAGTAGCAATGATAACAATACCAGTAATAACTGCAATTATAAAAAAGACCCGAATATTTCTTTTTTTGCAGCAAATGACACAGTCCCCTTGTCTGCAGTAGGTTTAGTTTCCTCATAGTCAAGATACTTTTTCTTACTTAGATATTATTATGTGAAGAATGGTGCCAGGTCCTCGTTGTTTAGACCTTTAGAGATCTTAAAACTGAGTAACTGGAATTAATTTAACAGCTGTCTGATCTGTTCTGTTCTGCATATACAGCATATATACTGTACTGAAATGAGCAAAAAACATCCCTGTTACTGATAAAGCCAAGAAAAAAATGTCATAAAAGGTGGGGAGTTTTTCTAAAGGTTCTTCAAAATGCCACGAGCAGCAGCCCAGGGAACAGGATCTGTAGCAAGAGTTTTGTGTTTGTTTTTAATCTCTGGAGGACTTTAAGAGAAATGATCACTGTTCTCACTATGAAAAAAAATTATGTGAGTAAGTGAAGCACTTTAGATATTAACAAAACTCTCTCTGAAGTTTGTTATAGGTAAAGAGAGTCCTTTTTATTTATTAGAATTTAAAAAAAAAAAAAAAAGGCCCTTGCTACTGCTCATTTTATGCCCCACTGGATCAAGAGTTTTCTATTCATATGACTGATCCAAAGATGACTTTTTCCACACATCCCCAGATGCTTTAACGTGGAGCAGTCCCAAGTCGACCCTAATTTTGCCTCATCCTCATGGCTCAGAGTCCTGTCACACCTCAAAGTCTGCCCAAGAGCACTGTCTGCCAGTGCCCTCCTTACCTCGTGCTCTGAATACACATGGAGACTGGTGACCTTGTGAAAGAAATTTATCAATAAAAACCCGTCTTTCAGCTACTATATTAAATTCCATAGCAGTGTTTAGCCTAAACATGTCTGAGTTTTCACATCTATTTCTGTATGGTACATTTTTTTGTGGTTCTTTTTCACCATCTTTCCACTTCACACAGTAGCACCCGGCACTGTCTGCTTCCCAGACTCCCCAGTATGGATTGTAATTGCTTATTGCTTTCTACCAGACATCTTTTATTGAAAATATTATTGCTTTCCCCTCCTTTCTTTCTCTGCCCTTTAAAGTTTCCAGGTTGCTCTCAGTTTCTGTATTTCTTATTTCATTTGACTGGCTACTGCCATTATTAATGTAGTGCTTGTGCTAAGGAGACCACCCATATTCTTTTGTCACAAAATTTCCTTTCCTAATAATCTAGTTCTTTTCCATGCCTGATTTTTTTTTTTCTCGTTGCTTTTTGTGACTCTGCACAGATGAATTTTGTCCTGAAATTGGGAGGAAAATTGAAATGTTTCATTGCAACATGGATGGGATTTTATTTGAGAAAGCAGAGAGAGCATACTGTCCAAAAGGTGAGGAGGAGAGGAAGTCACACATGAAATACAATTGCTTTTTCAGAGGCTTTTCATACTTTGAGCACATCTCCCTGCCTTGTAAAGCCTGGTGTTGAGCTCAGTGTTGGTAGTGCAGTGACTGGATGTAAACAGGGCATCAATTTGATGCTGGTTTACACATCAGCACTTGTTTTATTGGTAGAAGCTCTTATGAAGGCTCGAGGTGGGTGAGCAGCTCTTAGAAAGACCAAATGAAAACTCACTGATGGTTGAAAACAAGAGTACACCATAGACATCCATCAGCAGGGAGGAAACATGCAACATTAGGGCCTGGAATGGACTGTCAGAGCTATTTCTAGGATGACAGACTTTATATTCCATTGAATCAGCACTGAACTTCTATCTTTAGCCCCAGGAATAAAAAGTCCTGAGCTGTGCAGTAGCAGATCCTCACAGCTTTCTCTTCCCAGACCTTGGAGAGGAGCCCCTGTTACTCAAAGGCTGTAGGACTGTGTGTGCTCAGCCAGCCAGCTGGGCTGGGATGGTGTCCCTGCCCCAGTTGCTGAATCTTTTGACTTCAGTTGACCAGAGAAATTTAAGTCAGCAGCTCGAGATGAAAGTTTTAATTAATTACTGCAAGGTAATCAATGAGCAGAAATGTATACCTGTGCCATATGTCTGGTTTGCCCTGGTGGGCAGGGGAGGGAGGCAGGTCAGAAGCACAAGTTGAGGCCAACAGGACCTTTTCAGTGCAGTGCAAGCTCTTAATTCTCAGTTATTTGGGGTTTTTAGAGAATTAATTATTTGTTTTTATTTTTAAAATTTTATAGGTTGTTGGTTGGTTGGCTACTTTTGGCTTTGTTCGTTGTTTGAATTTTAGCCTTTCCTATTTTGGGATAAAGAGGTGCAAGATTTTTTTCAAAACATACCAAAATTTTAGTGGGAACCCACAAGCTTTGTTTGTATTCCTTTGGGAGCAGTACAGGGACAATAGAGCAGACCTGACTACATAGAGAAAATCCTAAAAATGCAGCAAATAACATAGACTTTGAGAAAAGTGAAACAAAAATCTCTTTGAACCTTCAAATTTGGAAATAAAAATAAATAATTGTCAATACTAAAATTTTCCAGTAGGAAATATCTGTTAAAGCAAAACATAGTTTTCTCAGATTTTATTTGTTAATCAAAACAAATTGGCCTTCTTGATGAGACATAGAAGGAACCTCAGAATCTTCTCTCAGTTCTGGGCACTGAACTTTTGTCTCCTATTTGCTGCAGCACCTTCATTACACTGCAATGACTTTACTTTTGTTAATTTTGGGTTTTTTTGTTGTTTTTAACAAGTGCTTTTTCAGGGAATGTTGCTTTCCATAAGACATTCTTTTCTGAGGGAAGGTAAAGTTAATCCTCAGTGGATTACAGTGGGAAGCTGTAATTATGCTAAGATGAGGCTATTTTTGATATAAGTGATGAGGGACATTAAGAACTGGTCTGAAATTATTAGATTAGATATAATGAAGAAATGAGTTTTTTTACAATCAGGGTGGTGAGGGCCAGGCACAGGTTGCCCAGAGAGGTGGTGGATACCCCACCCCTGGAAACATTCAAGGCCAGGTTGGATGGGGCTTGGATCATCTGGTCCAGTGGAAGGTGTCCCTGCCCATGGCAAGGAAATTGGAGTACATGACCTTTAAAGGTCCCTTCCAACCCAAACTATTCTGTGATTCTATGAATAGCTGAGGAGTCATTTGTTTAAGTGTTGCTAAACTGGGGGGAAAAAATCCTAACTTTTGAAACTGTAGAGCATTTGCCTTGAATGCTTTGTGTGGGAATGCAGAGACACAGACCCAGCAAGAGGAGGGTTAACCTGTGGCAAGGGAGGGTCTAGGATGGGTTGAGGCCAGGAGAAGCACCACCATCCTGTGCAGGGCTCTCCCTGGCAGAACTCCATCTGAGCTTTAAGTGGGGGATAATATTTCCAGCTCCTCTAGCTCAATGCCCCATTCTTGTGTTTAGTGCATGTTTACAAGGCACTGTGGAGATGAACACTCTTATGAAAGTGATGAGTTTCATGACTAATTGTCCTGATTAATTGCCGAGCTCAGTTGTGTTCATGGTGCACATCCTGTTTGGGAATACAGAGTGTGGGGGCTGGAAGTGATGGCTGTTGCTCTTGCAACGAAGGTGACGAACCATTGCAGAGAACCAATTACTGTGAGTGAAGTGCTGTGAAAAGGCAAGGGTAAATTGCTGTTCTGTCACAGGATTGCTGTTATTTGAGTTTATTTATCAAGCAAGAGACATTCTGGAATTTATGGAGCAGATCCTTCACTCTCCTAACAGGTTTAATTACCACAATTTTACTTGTGTTAGGCTGAGTTACACCAACTGAACTCCATGTGCCATTATGTGCAGAAAATGGCTCTGTGTCCCTCTAGTATCTAGCCCTTATCAAGGTCCAATATTTGTTTACAGAAAAGGAAAAAGAATTTTTTGTTTTCTCATCTCTTTTACCCGTTTTGATAGAGGGAACATTCAATGTAAGAGCCTATAGGGTTAATTTTGGCAATGGCCTAAGAGCAGTTCCAGTGGTGAGGTTAACGTGTGGTATTTGGTGCTGTATGTTGTGTTTCCAAACACGGACACAACACACACAGATGAATAAACTTATTTTGTAAAGTGAAGATAGACAAGAGCAGATAGAGAAACTACTTCATGTAATTAATTGTGGGATGAAATAATGCTTGAACGATGCTTGAGCTACAGGATACTCATTAACATAAAGGCACTCTAAGATAATTAGAGTTCCTTTTAAATGTTAAAACTGCATTTTCCTTTTTCTATTGAGCTATGAAAAGTGTCACAGTTCAGGGGGTGGAGAAAGGTGATCCTGGGCATGCAGAAAGAACATGTGACCCCACCTCATGAAAGACACTCTTCTCCCTTGCTTTTAATGAGGTTGGCCCTGACCCTGCATGTACATACCTGAGAAGGGCTGCACCATGGGACTTTGTTCTTTATTTTCCCCTGCAAAATCAGCATTCAATTTATTACAGCTAGATCAAAAGTAAAAAGACCACCTTGCCACTTAAGAATTCCTAAATAATTTAATATGCTGTTAAGCATATTCTTTAAAAAATGTGATTAGATTGAATTACTATTCTCTCTCCATCTTGAAGGTGGGAGAAGATGAGGTGGTAGAATGAAGATTTGACTTTCTGGTTGTTTAATGTTTTACAAACTGAATATATTCAGAAGGAAAATAAAAAGTTCATTACTGAACTTTACTCCTTAAGGAAACTTCACAGTGTAACTTCAAATAGAAAATTATTGAAATTTTGTTCAATGAAACCTTTATTTAAGCATATGAAAATAATACTTAGAAGCCTTTTGCTGAAGTTGTGTCCATTCCTGAGTCAGGTTCCATGTCAGGAACATATTTCTGAATTCTGTTAGAGAATATGAATTAGTTATTTGCAGATTTTAATCATGACTTTAGAAATTAATAAATGTTGCTACTACAGGTTGCATGGTTTATTTGGGTTCTTATAATAATAATAATAATAATAATAATCATACTCTTCTCCATTGGGCATTAACAATTTATTCAGCTGAGCAGTCTCTGGGAGTGACACTAATAAATCACACTGCAGAAAAAAGTGGAAAGATTTAATTTTCCTTTTTTTTCCCTTTATTTTCTACATTCCTTTTGTTTCAACATTTATTTTACTTATACAACAGTCACAGAACTCATTTATTAGGCTTGGGTTTAATACTAAATTGCAAAGAAAGGAAGTTTAGTCACTTTGCTCCAGTTTTGACTGTGAAGATAAACTGAAATAAGGACCACAGCTGACAAACCACAGCCAAGAACTGGAGAGTTCTGAGGTTTCTGGTTTCATTTGTAAAAACATGAGAATAATCCTTTTGATATCTTCTGGCACTTTCCTTTTTCAGCACCTTCTCATTACTTACTGTTCTCATACAAATGCAAATCAAACTTAAACACAAATAGTTACTGTAATGTCACATCCTAATGATGAGTACTCAGTATAATTATTTAGTTACATTCTTGTAAACTGATTTGAAAAAATTAAACTGCCCAGGTGCTTTCAAACAGAAAGATGGTTTTTAGCCTGAGGTCGACTGGCAACAGGAAATTTGTTAATTAAAATTTTTCAAAATCTATTAATTGTAGTAAACGTGAATGCAGTTTCCTTTAAAGGTTTTTAATAATAGATGATATTTTTAGTTCCTCTGACACAGCATGACTGAGTATTTTTGCTGATTTCCTAGTACTAATTTCTCATAACCTGTTCTAATTCCTAAATTTCCTACTCCTTTACTATGTTTAATGTACATTGTTTATTTTTTAGAAGTGGTTTGAATTGCCACTTGCAGAGTTAGTTACCATGTTGCATATATTTTTGAGGTTAGCTCTTTGTGATCTCTCCTGTGATGAAAGGTGCAGATAGGCTTCTTTCAAGATTTTGAAAGAAATATTGCAAGATTTGAAAGAAATATTGTCGACTGGTCCATATCAGCAGCTTCTTGCTGTCCCTGCAGTGCTGCCCTTGGCATGGGAAATAGGAAAATCACTTATATTTACCACTGTCTGAACAAAGTATTTTGTGAAGGTACTTCCAATTGGGAAGATTTTGACATTCACTTCCAAGTCTTTGTGCTTTAATTTCAAATATATTCTCCTAAGAAGAAGTTAAAACATCCCAAAAGATTTAGTAGTATGTTATTGAGTTGAACTGATGCAGTCTATAAAGATACACAGAGCCAGTGTGATTATATGGGGGAAAAAAATCACTTCATTGATGTGACATGGTAGATCTGAGGACCTTAAATACTTATGTCATGCCACTCACTCTCAGCAGACAGGCTGGCATCACTAGTAAATTTAAATTTAGTTTATGGCTGAGGGGATGTTGTTACAGTTTGTGCTCTGCCTGGTGTGTGAAATGAGTGAATGGGCCTCAGCAGAACCGCTCACCTCCAAATATTATTAAAAATGTTATTAAAATACTATTATTACTATTAATCTTTATACAAGTAAAATTTTTATTACTATTGAAATACTACTAAAATATTTTTTAAAAATATTCAGTTCACAGTAATTATCCCTTGCTGATTGTCTCAATAAAACAGCAAACATGAAGAATTAACTCTCCTTTCCACCTCTAAAGTAGTACTCTCAAAAGGAATCCAAAGCAGTTAGGGAGAACTTGTTCTGAAGTTGCTTCTCTTGCTTTGGACATCCAAATTCTGTGAAATGATTGGACCAGCAAGAAAAAAGTTCTCTCCATAGTAATGGGGGGAAAAAAGAACCAGTTCCCAAACACATCATCTGATCTTTGTTAAACCAGGCTGACAGCACCTTAGTGTTACCTACAGGGAAGCAGAGACTGAACACACTGGCCAAGGGAGGTGTAAGTGACTTGTTGCAAACATCTTTTGGGAATTCTCACTTGAAGAGTTACCAAAAGCAAACATGACAACTGAAAGCCAATATTTCTGTTTCTGCTTGACTCCAAATTCTCCTTGGCAGACACCAGTGATGCCACAAGCTGCCCCTAAAGTGAAGGCCAAACACACTTTATATCTCTCTCCTTATCTCTAATCCAGATGTTCAGGAGATCTGGCAGAGCCCAGCACAGCTCCTTTCTTGTGTCTCCATGGAAATGAAGGGCCAGAGAGGGGGGGAAATGTGAAAAATACTTGGATTTTGCCCAGTTTTTCTGTTGGAGTTTTACTGTGAAGCTTCCCCACGTTGGAGGGGATGTTGCTGGTTCCCTGTCACTTCTACTGAAGGAACAGGGGGTGTGGTAAATGCAAACATAGAGGTGACCCCAGAAATCTGCAGTCTACGAGAGGGGCATTGCTACAATGAGATGAATTTCCTTGCTTTCTTTTAGGGTTTCATGGCAGTATTTTCTGACTTGATGGCTTATATTGTACCTGTGCTTAATCTCTTTTGAATTCCTACATTAAACCTTGCTGGCTTTATCACTTAAATTCTTGTTTGTTTGCTAGGACAAGAGAGTTGGTATTAACTATAAGAATTGGTTTCAAGATTAGTGTTGTTTTTTTTTCTTTCCTAATAAAAAGCACTAAATGGTAATTTTTAGAGATCTTTATGGCCTTCAGGGTTTTCTTTTTTCTTAGTAATCTTTATTACTTCAGCAGAACTGCTGGCGACCCTCAATTTTGTTTTCAGTAGCATAGCCCTTTTCATTGAACTCCTATTTTGGAAGAAATTGCATTAGCATTATTTCTTTGAGAGCTAGAAAACTAATAATTGCCTTTTAAGTTTTAATCGTGCTTTTCAATATGGCACAAATTGCTAAATTAATTGACTTCTTTTTTAAGACGCCTGACAAATCGATGAAGGGAACAAATGCCAAGTGAGATTGTCTTACAAAGCCTTCCCAGGAACTTCCCTCGCAGAAAGTTTGCAGTTTTTAATTTTTTATTTTAATTTGGATAAGCGTATCACATTATCTTTATATTCTCCTGGAAGAGAAAAGCAGTTTTCAGTCATAGCAGTTGTGCATTAATGGAGGTCCCTTCTGGGTGCCAGTGGGTACCACAGAGAGGGAGGGGCACTTAAGAATAGCTTTTACCCTTGCAGAGTATTTGGACAAATAGTGAAGCCTCCCTGAATTCCTGCACTTAAAACAACTGAAACCAGGAGGGGGAAACATCACAGCTCAGGAAGGATAAAGCACAGCTGGGCTGTGCACAAGCTGGGTCCTCTTTTTTACTTCCCCATTTATTTCCAAGTGACTTCAGCTAAGGCATTTCAGGACAAACTGAGGCCAAAACATCTTATGTTGCAGTAACCATATTTGAACCCGCCTGGTTTCTTAAGCCATCTAAGCCCTAGTCTTTATTTCCCATTGTTTAATGGGAACAATGATATTATCAGCACCTTTCCTTCTCCTCAAGATTCCCTGTTTTGTTTGTTGTTCTAAGTTCTTCCCAGATGCAATTGTCTCTCACAGATTGTGCATGGACTGCCAAGGACTTGACCATGATTGGTATTTCTATAGCTGTGTGTCATAATATAAAAACTGCTGCTACTTGTGCAAGGTTCCCTAATCCAACACGTGCTCACAAAATTGTCTCAGCTGTATGTGAGAACACAGAGTATTGATTTCTGTCAGGTTGTTGTGAGTTGCGTAAAAACTGGAGATTTGACAGATGTTAAATACAACTTGATTTTCTTTTTCTTTTGAGAAATCACAGTGGGTAGGTTTGGAAATTCCACTGCTTTTCAATACAGCAAAATCTAAGAGCTTTGCCCCAAAGCTTGATTATCCAGTCCATTAAAAAAGGCTGCAATTTTTCTCTAACAGCATCACGATTTCATTTCAGTAAATGGCCACCTGCACATTTGACAAGTAAGTGTCACATTTGCAGAGAGTCATTGCAGACCTTTGAAAGGTCTCCTGACACCCATCAGGGAAGAACAAGGTGCTGAAAAACAGAGCTTTAGAGAGGACTGGAAGTCTGTGAGGTAGGACAATTATTGATAGTGGTCTACTGTAGCAAACAGAAATTGATGTTTGCAGTCATTCTTAAGTAAGTAGCACCTGTTTTATACCAGGGATTTGTTCCTTACAGATGGACCTTACAGGTAGATCAGGCATTTGTGCTGTAATCTATGGGTATGCATCCAAAATCTGCCACCTAATTAGGAGAGACTGTCAGGCGTAGCATCAGAAATTAGGTATTGGTGGGATTGATCAGGAAACCCCTACAATGGCAGAGGAGATGGGCAAGGATGATGTGTCCAAAGCTCAGACTCGTGTAGGATGTGACTGACCATGGCTGCTGCAAAGAAATCCAACTGCATCTCAACACAAAGGGGACTGGAGGTGGCCTTTGAAAGAAACAGCCATGTCAGTTGAGTCAATCAACTGGAGGTGTAAATATACCCGTGGCTCAGTCCACCGTGGTATATTAAAACTAAACAAAAGAATTTTGAAGAGAGGAATGGGACTGAGCTGGTTTAACCCATGTGTTCCTTCCTGGGACCCTCACTGCTGTAATGATGGGCATATAATAGGGCTCACACTGGTATTGTGATCCCACTGCACATTGCAATTCCTACATTTTGCTAACTTACACTTGTGTGGGGATTTCAGTACATTGCTAAATCAAAAATCCCATGGAACATCAAATATAATCAAATAAGTGAACATGATGTAAAACATTACACCTTCCACATACAGAGTATTTAGAAGAACCTGGTCAGAAAATATGGAATTCTGGCAGCTTGGAAAAAAAAATCCCAGCTCCACCCTTAATAGCTTATATTTAAAGACAAGTTTATACCAGTTGTTTTCCAGATCTTGAGAAGCCTAGGCTTGAATTTCATGGCTCAAAGCCACTTACATCAAGGTCTGTCCCACTATGTCCAGACTAAATTACCAAAGGAAGTAGCCCAAAGGGACAAGCTAATCTTTGCAGAAGTGTTGTCAAAGTGGAGATGCCACCAACTGGATGAACATGTTTAAGTGATCTTTTGGTTCATGCTTTCCTCATTAGTGAACCAGTTGGTCACCTTTGGCAGTCCAGGAGCTCCCTTAATATAAACCTGTCCTCAAGAAAGAACAACCAAGAATCTTGGTCTTTTCCAGCCTAAATGCTTCCATGATTCTATGAGTTCAACGATACCCATTTGATGAGCACATTTTTCAATGTTCTCTTCCTAAATTAAAATTACTTCTTGCTGCTGTAACAATTCATAAATCCTAGACAAAAAAAAAAATCCCAAAATATACTTCAGCAAAGTTACATTGTACGTTTGAATTCAATAGGGACTGGTACAGCTTTAAATGTATACATGAATGTATATGTTTTTTAGAGACACGTATATTATTAATGTGCTACATAAATGAAAACGTATCACTAAACAGTCTACTGCTCCTTGGGCTAATGCTGTATTTGAACTATGGTATGAAATGCAAGGGAATGAAAAGATTTTGTACAAGGATGTCACCTCACTTTAAGTAACCTCTGGATAAATGTTTCAGTGTTCATACAGAAACAAACTACTCAGGTTTGTTCTTGCCTGGAGGACAAGAAGTTAATTAGATTGGGACAACAGGGATTACCTACAGCCCTTTCCCTGTGTGTCTCTAGATGTGTAAAAAAAAGTCGAGTAGTTGTAGGAGCACTTGGTTGGAAGACCTTTTGTCCTTTTAGAGAGATAGAACTGACATCTGCAAGGGGGTATTTTGCTTCCAAACATGTGATCCTGATGATGTTGTGTGTCTGCAAAGCTGCATGTTCATCAAACCCTGATCATTTGGCAGAGCAATGTTATAAAATGCTGCTCAGTCTGTGAAACTAGGTCTGGCACTGGGAGCTGACTTGTTTATGGTGCTTGGAGAAGTTGCTTATAAAAATTGAGACTGATTTAAACATATTTGACATTTAAAAATACTGGTGTTAGACCCGTGTTGATTTGTATGCTTGTGGTTTTTATTAAGAGACAAAAACAGAAAAGCCTTTCTGATGTTAATAGTGTTTCCAAGTCATCTCTAGTCATCTCTAGAAATTTTGAACTGTGATTTTGCTACTTTAATAATTGTCAGTCACAACTGTATTATTAAACATAACACAGTACAGAGAATTTGAATTATATCATAAGGTTTCCTTAAAATTCAGTGACACAATGTATAGGATGGAAAACATTTTTAAGGCGTGTTTTTCAGGAAGAAAGTTGGAACAAGCTAGGTGATTCCCCCCATAAATGAGGGGAAATATAACACTCTATGTTGTGCCTTTCAGATTTGGAAAAAAAAAAAAAAGGTGATGTGGTGGTGTTTTGCCCAGATCACAGGGATCTTTGAAAGCAGAAAAGCCATGTGAAATTATGTCCTGAGGAGGGAAAGGGTGCTGAGGAAAGAATCTTATTCCACACTCTTCTTTGGAAGCATAAAAAATTCAGTGTCCACAATCTCTGGGAATTATTCCAGTAAAACTATGGCAGTTTACCTGGACTAACAACCTGGTCTGATGAGGCTTGCTTTGTCTTTCCTGGTTAGGTGGTCCTGGGCAGGGTGGGAAAGACCTCTCGTCCTCAGTATCAGACAGGAGAAGCTCCTGTCCATGGGTTCCCTCTCCCCCAGCTGTCCTGCAAGCACAGTCCCTGCTTCCCAGTGTTTTATCCTTAAATGTGGATTCACAAGGTGCCAGCTTTCTGTCTGGATGCTTTTCCATTCAGGACAGATCAGTTTAGGGCTGCATCTGCTAAACAGTGTGGGGTTTACTTGGTGGCACCTGCATGAAGCAGTCTGTGCCTAAGAGGACGAGACTTAGTATTATTTGGTCGAGGAGCATTTGGACAATGCTCTCAGGGACATGGTGAGTGTCTTGGGGTGTCCTATGCAGGGCTAAGAGTTGGATTTGATGATCCTGATGGGTCCCTTCCAACTCAGCACATTCTATGACTAAATTGATTGTCTGTTACTTATAGAAATAACCAGTCCAGATTTCATTAAGAAGCTACTTTGGCACCACAGCAAAATTACTCTTGATTTATCCTGCTATAAGTGACACAAATGTTCCAACCTGCAGTACAGTCATTAGCTTTTAGAGTACAGAATGTAACCAGAAATTTAGTTTTGGACATATTTAATGGAATTACACATGCTAAAAACAGAACTGTGTGGGCTCAGCTCAGTCATGTTCCAAAACACAACCATGTGTTTCAGCTACTGACTAACTCGAGGGCACAGGATTGTTTATACATTGGATTTGGCATTTTCACATTTTCACCCTATCAGACTGCATTGATTACATAAGAATCAAAAAAAGAAATTCCATATTCTTTGAGGGCAATGATATTCATAGCTAGGATTTATTTCAATCCATGTGATTTTGGAATTGTAATTCGGTTGTGTGCATGGTGTTGACATGAAAACAAATAAGTTAATATAGAGACTCATGAATTTGTTGCCATATATCGCCAGTCTGTTGCTCGTAGGGAATATTAGTCTTAAATATAGAACTTTCAGCTGACTAGAAGCACCCATTTTGAACCAAAAAAAAAGTAATTGTATTTTATTTTAAATCTGTTATAACTCTTGTCACAAAATAAAGAGCAGTGAATTAGAACATTTGTTTTATTTTGGTGGGAAACCCAGCAAGGCTATTGGAAATCTTGAAGTCAATAATTCATGCTATTTTTCATTCCCCTGGTAATTTTAAAAAAATCCATCCGACAGTTGGTGTACCTGTTTTGTTTTCTTTCTGTCATGGCAGGCTGATATAAAAATCCTTTCTCGTGAGTCTTTTTCTGAAATATAACTGAGTTTCAGATTATTGCTTTTTGTATTCAGACTGCCAAGTGCTTTAATCAGTGTGAAGACTGAAGTGGAATACAGATAAACAGGGTGTGAATTTTGACTGGATAGAGTTTATCTCATTTTCATATATGTGCACTTACCTGTGGGTTTCTTTGCACCAGTCCTCTCCTGAGGTTACATCCTATGATACCTAAAACGGCCAAACCCAAAGTTCTGAATTAAGCTTCAGCAGATAGTTTAAAACTCAGCCTTTTAAAAATCAGAACTCCTGACCTTGAAGCTTTCTGAAATCTGTCAGATTTGTTTTGAATGCCAGAACCCCACAGAAAGCAGACATGACTCAATCTCATCTTTTGGTGAGTTGCTTACGAGCAAGAAACAAAACTCCCCAGCTGCCAAGCTCTGCAGGAGATGAGCTGGCTCTGCCTCTGCTTCCAAGGAGGGTGTCTGGCTGCACACAATGCTCAGCTGGTCTCCACTGTTTGAAGGAACTGACCACAAGGTTGTCTTAAGAGTGACAATTTACTTGGAAAAAAAGCTAACCTTTGCCTCCTTGGGCAGATGAAAGAAAGCAGAATGAGGGCCCTGAGCTGAATTCTCTGGGAAGGCATTTATAGAAGGACATGTGTGAGGTGTAGGCAGGGAGGCTTTGACCTCCAGACTGACACTGGGACATTTTATTTTATAAAATGTCAGTTTTCCAGTGCTTGTCAGTGCAACTTGGAACACCTGCATGAGAGTTGTGGTATAATGATCTTGTTCTGGGGAACAAAAGCACATCTTGGCACAAGGGAAGACTCGCACAAGAAATAATGTCTCCCCTGTCCTTGGCCATGGACAGAAGTGCTCCAAGGCATGGCAGGGGGAAATAGGGGCATATCACTCATGTGAAGCTGTTGCCAAGAATAAAGATTTGTGCTGTTTGTCTGTGTCTGGTTTAGTAATAGAACAATTCTACACTTCTATTTCTTGCTTTGCCTGCTATTTTTCAGAAAAATGTGCAAGTCTGTGACTGCGTGCTGTCCATGCAAACAACTTGGTATTTCACACAAGCCTGAGCTCAAATCTGCACTTTTAGGCTGTGCCAATAGTTATGAACACGTTACAGACCATGGTCAATCTCAGCAGCTACAATTTCTAGTTTTTTCTAGCTGAATTTGGTCTTCTCAACCTATAAGCAATTAGTTGGTCTTTTAAATATCTTTCCAGTCTCTTTAAATCTCTTTTTCCATGTTATACTGCTTGCTGGAACCCCTAAGCATTTTTAGTGGTTAAAATAAGGAACCACAATAATTGTCTCTTCCTTTTATCTTGTTACTTGCAAGAATGGGACATAAGAGGTGCTTTTCTGTGCCAGAGCCTGTATGCAAAATTGTAAGAAAAAAGGTTTGCTACAAATAAAACAAAAGAATTTTGTTACTGAAACCCTTTTTGGGAGGGAGGTGTCTGGAGGGGAACGTGGGGGATACTTTCGGTATAAGGCCAGGGAGCTCTCTCTACTTTTCTCAATAATTAGTCAGTTTAGAAGCTTATTATTTTTGACCATATGGTACAGGAAACAACCTGAATGATGAAAAACTTGGGGCCAACCTCATTTCACCAGCAGGTTCTGTTGTTTTGTGGAGACTTTGGCTTTTAGTGCAAAACTTCTCCTTAGTGACTAATTATGTTCTCGCCGCCTCTGATGTCACTGCTCTTTCTATTGATGTCAAAGTATTTCCTGCAAATGACTTACTTTCCTGATCATTATTGCCATATTAGTTTTGCCTTCTCTGATTTTTCTTTTTTTTTTTCTTTTAGTTTTTCTGATTTGATATTCAGATAATTGGCTGTTGATAAGTGTCTGCTATAAAAGAAAGGACTAAAATTAATCCTGTCAGATGTGTGCATATTATATGCAAATAGCTCCTGCATTTCCATACCAACCTGAGCCTTCATTTACTAGTTGGAGACTTGAGCAGCAGAAGTGGCTGGAATCACATCCCTTCCATCCTGGGCATTTTTGCCTGAGATCTGTTCTAGCTGAACCTTTCAAAAAGTTTGGGAATATCCTGGAATTAGGAGGAAAATTTTTGCCCTAAGAGTCTAGGGTTTATTTCCTCATTCTTTAAAGTTGATGCAGAGCTCATTGCTTTGTCTTTTAATTGTGCTTTTCAATGTTTTTACGCCTTCCGAAGGCTTTGGGGGGACTTTCAAACTGGGAAAAGCTCTCTGTTACTAGAAAGTTGTACTGGAATGCAATGAGCAGCAAGTCATCAGAGGGTAAAAGACCATGGATGAGATGATGAGGTGTTGATTCATTACAACTTGAATGGAGCCCAGGGGAACAGGGCTGGTTGCAGAGTGAGATGATGATGATCCTGTGTGTTTGGCAGCAAAACTGAGACATTTTAAAAGTTCAATCACTGTGGGTGTGAAAAATGGTGGTTTCAATAATAGGAATGGTTTAGTCAGAATCACAGGCTGGGGTAGTAATCACATACCTTCAAATGTGATAACTTTTTTAAGATCTAGAGTATTAAAGTATTTTTAAATAAACAGAAAAGCCATCTTAGGTCACTGCAGAATCAGATCCTCAGAATGGAAAATAATGCAAAATCTGGAGTGAATAAAATTCCTTTCTAAACCAAAAAAGAAGGATTCAAAAAAATCTAAACCATTTCAATAAATGGATTAAGAAAAATACACCATTTGAAGCATCTGAACAGAGCAAATATGTCAAAATGTAGCTTAAACCTCTATTTAGGCAGGGAGAAGGTATGATTGATTTGGATAAATCAGATTAAATATCAGCTCATTTGATTTAAGCAGAAGGTGGCCACTTTGAAGTTTATAGAAGAGGGATGCTTAAGAATAACCCTAAAGATTGTTATTTTTTTTTAATAAATGGAAAGCTTGTCCTCTGTATGTGAAAAGAAAAAGACTCGTGTGTTCCAGAGAACGTGAACAAAACAAGTGGGCAAAATCTGTGGCTCTTTCACTTTCTCTTTTCACAGTGAGATTTTGACCATTATCTCTGCACAGAAAAACCATCAGTTGCTCAAGGAAAAGACATCCAAAAAAGTTTAAGCCTGCAAAAATCTGCACAGAGTGATTTTGTTTTGCTGTGCTTAAGATTTCCTTGCTGTGTTGTGCTGGGATGACTCCTGTGCTCTCATTGCAGTGTGAGGGTAATTACTGTCATTCTGCCTAGAGCCGTTGCTCTTGATGCATCACTTCAGTGGATAAATTAACAAGTAGTGTTGTAATGGACATTTCTTTGTGAAAAATAATTTGAGCTCAGCCTAAGACTTAATGAACCATGTGTTAGAACTGCACGTTTGTTTTTCTATTTGTTTTTCCATCCTATGCTTGGTAAGGAGATTGTATTTCAAAACCTGAATTTTTAGGTAATTGTGTAATAATTTAGCACTATTTAGTGTTGCAAAATACTCTGTGATTTTGAGAGCCTAATTAGTCTCTTCAAACCAGATTATTAGAATACTTGGTTTAGGCTACTCACATCTTGATCTAACTCTACTATTTGTGTTTTACTGGGGGTTCCTGCACTGGTGCAGAATTTCTGAGGCTTCTTCAATCAATGCATTTAAGGAAAAGGGAGGTCTGGGGCACGAAGGTATCAGTGCCCAGAGATCTGTGTGACACCCAAGCAATGCATTGAACTCATTCAAGTGAAAATATATTACTTTATTTTCCCCTTTATGTACTGTCTCAACAGCTGATTTTTAGCCCTTTGGAGCACAGGCACGTTGTGTGTTTGCTATAAAAGCTGGAAAAGCCTGGCTCTGATCTCATTTGCAGTTTGAAGGCTTTGCCATAGTTCTAACAGAGGAATAATATTATTAAATCACTGGGAATGTGCTGAGATATTTTTTCCAAAGTGTTGCCTTGAAATGTGGCTTTTCAAGGTGCTTGGTGCCACCTGTTTTCATGGGCTTTGGGTTTTCAAAATGTCAAAGTCATTATCTTTGACTGATTTCTTATAGGTAGACCCTGTGGTGCAGCTCCAGCCTCAGAAAGCATTTGGAGTGAGTTCTCTGATGGGGCTTTTTGGGGTTTTGCTGCTTAGTATATTTTATATTATTTTTATGGCATGTTTTTTCAGTATTCTGCTGAAAGATAATAAAACAAAACACTGCAACAGCATAAGATTCCCTTGGTTTCTCTAGGGGCAAACACAGGTTCTTATTGCAGTGAGCAGAACAGCACCCTCAAACCTCATGCTAAAGCCTTTAGACATCCTGCTGAGATAACTTGATTTAAAGATAATGTATTTGGCTGCTCTATCATCACATAAAGCATAATTTCTCCCTATCTTGAGGCTTATAAACCGTGGATTTTTTGTTTTACTTAATGATGTAAGTGCAACACTTATTGAAGCTGCTTTGAATTCTTAGGTGCAATTACAAGCTGAACAAACGATGCATAATGATTTTAAATTTAAAGGTGTTTAATTGCAGATTAGTAGTGTTCTAGGCAAGAGGTTAATGAAAGTGGGGGGTTTATGTACACCTTTGTCTGAAATCATGCAGCTCTCACTTTAGTGAAGTAATTTTATCAAATGCAAAGAATTATTTGTAAAGTTTCACATTCAGCCTTGAGTATCTGCAAAAACATAAAGTACAAACTCTTTGGAAGAAAAATCAAACAAACCCAAATCACTTCTGCTCAGTAATTGCTGAGAGCAAATTTAGACAAAGCACCCTGAGAGCTGGAAAGGTGCAATTTGGCTCCTGAATCTTTGTGCTGATGCTCAGAATGTCGATGAGTGTTTTAAACCTCTGTAGTGTGTCAGAAGCTTTGATATCCCATGCTCCTTTGATCTCTAGAAAGCTTCTAACTTGACTGTAACTCCTGGAGTTGTTTACAAATAGTACAAGAAAGATTCTCATGTTCTATTATTTTTTTAATGAGTGCAACCTCCTCCCCAGTGCAGGGACCAGGACTGAGCTGGGCTTGGTTCTCTACAGGGCATGTGAAAGCTGCTGTGATATCATGCTTGGTGATTGCTAAAATGCTAGAGAGGAATATGTATGGCCATGATTTATGGTTTACAGTGACTCACAGAACTGTCATTCTCATCATTTTCAGGGAACTACAAAGCCTGTGTCTTCCTGAAGAAATTGCTCACATTGCTAATATTCCAACTGCTCTCGTCTTAGGCTGGACTAGTTTAGCTTTATCTGTTTTTATTTTTTAACTGTGTTTTTCAGGTTATATAGGAACTTTTCCTTTAATTTAGTAGCCACTAAAATAAACAGGACTCTTCCTGAGACAAGTCTCTCATGGTTTTTCAGGATATGTTACAGAAGAGTTTGTATCTATTTTGACATTTTATTTTGGCGGAAGACCCAGTTTAATCTAGCAGGAGCACATCATTAAAACCAGAAGCAATGAGTTGTAGTGAGAAACAACCTATATTCTGCATAAATCTGAATAACCCACAAAGCATTACCCATGTAGAATCCACCCAGTTGGCACAAGTTAGCATTAGATTCCAAAAATTGGAAGCTGTGCTTGCTAAGTCAAACCTATAGGGAAAAGAAAACAAGCTTAATACTATGGTTTCCTGGTTTTATGGATTTTATGGCAGATTTTATACCATGAACCTTCTTAAAGAGTCACAGTGTCAAAGTACTGAGAACTACAGCCCTTCAGGAGAGATTGAAGTGTGACTTTCAGCTGCTATGAGAGTCAGCTTTCTAAATATGGAGTGTGATTTGGTGGTCCCAAACCACACCACCTATCAAAATGGAATTAAATTTAACTGTACTCAAGAATGACTCTTGCAATGTATTTTCTCAGCCCCCCCCTCTCCATCTGTAGCTGGTGGGAGTTGAGCTTACTCAGAATTTTGCTGAGAATGCTGAACACCTTGCAGATGTTTAAATCTGAATACCATTTTTAATAGGATATAAATAAAGTAATGCTGCTTGGCTGGAAAATGTAATGTATTTGAAAGCAATGTTGAAAGAGCTGTGTGAGACCACGTTTGGATTCTTTTTTTTTTTTTTTATTTCAACTTGCTTTTAAAATTCTTCTTTAGCTGAAATTTCCAAATCTGCACAGTTTCTTGCTACATTTTTTTTTTTTAATAGATTGAGTGTAAAGAAAACCTTTATTATTTTTTTTTAATCACTGAAAGAATTGTTTCTGAGACCACATGAGCAGATAGCTGAGAGGTGCTGAATGCAAACCTATCAATTTGCAAGAGAAGGTTTATATAAATGATGGGTTGATTGCATGTAGTGGCAATAGTGAATACATCACTTAAAGGAATGCATCCTCTTAGGAAAATAATTTTGCAGCCCTGTTCTAGAGTGCAACCAAACTGCTGTAAAGCTTGGCTCTAAGTTAATAATTGGGAATATTGCTGAAGAATAGCAAGCATTTTTAAGGAAGATGGATGTTTGCTGTAAACCAGACATCATTTTATAGCCTGGAGACATGAGCAGTCCCTTAAGTATCTGCCTTGCAAACATTAACATAGGTCAAGAAGAAAGAAATGACAGAGACTACAGCAAGTGCTGTACTAGGATGTTGCCCCTGGCATAAATATTTATTGCTGTTACAAGCTGTATTCAAACAAAATGAGAATACAAGAGCCTTTACTTGTCTGAAATTTGAAATAAGTGTTGTTGGGGTTTTTCTCCTTTTGTCTAATTTCTGCTAGTGTAGGTCTGTATATGCTTTGAAGTATGCACTGTACTTGGATTTTAAGGTTATGATGTGGTAAGGTTGTGTCATATCTCCTAAGATTAAATATGGTTAAAACTCATCACTCCTGGTCTGTCAAAGTGAATGAAAATTATTCTGTTGACTTCCCTGAGCCCAGTTTGCTCAAGCATGCTCTAGGGGGGACAATGAATACCCAGCTTGTCTGTTTTATTTCTCAGGTTTTCAACAAATCTCTTTTTAATACACCTAAAAGTCACCTTGTTCCATTAGGGTGAGTTACAAGCAAATAGAAATATGACTAAGGAAAAAGAGGATTTACAGCTGTGTTTGAGGAGAATGATAAAACACTGGTGGTCACAGATCACTCAGGACCAGACAGAGCAAACACCTCATTATGACACTGGAAATGTCTCCAAGAGTGCCCGGCTTTACATTGAAATTTGATTGAACCTCTTTCCAAGACGTCAATTTTGTAAACAGACCTTGAAACAACTGCATTAGATCAAACCCTAATTGAAGCTGGGAACGTTGTGTTAACATCACAGACACTGGAAGTCCCAGCTCCCTGTTCAAGCTCCTGGGACCTGACTGAGCTGTTGATGTGACAACACAGAGAGCAGCAAAGCTGCTGAATGACTGATTAAAAACAAACAGTTAATGAGCTCTTGGTACAGGGCAAAGAGAAGGCAAGAATCCTACTTGGCCTACAGAGGGATGGTTTTCATCTTGCCTTCTCCTAGACAGGACTCTCCCCAGCATTTTTGGGCTATAAAATCCACGTTTGGTCCTTAATAACTACATTTTTTTCTTATTTCGAGAAAAAAATGTAAAGGATCACAGGAACAAAAGCTATAGTAAAGAGTATTTAGGTCTTATAATAATTCTGTTGAGAAATTGTTTTACTTGATCCAGGGAGTAAAACTAGTTCTAGCGGTGAAAAGCAATTTCCAATGTAGTGCTTTTAATTTGATTTCCAAAATGTGGAGGCTTGGTTTCATGGTAATAGAGAAATCAATGTGTACTTGCTGCAAACCATGACATTTCCAAAGGTAATTCCATTTTCTCAATGTGACATAATGTTATTTCATTGTTGCTCTTCAAATCATTGCCCAGTGTTGTGTCAGGCTCGTGGGAGTCAAGATCACTGTTCTCTATTGAGTGTGAGAGATGAAAATACATCTTAGAGACCTTTTTCTCTCATTTCTCAGAGTGCCAGTGACCAGTGCACGTGGGCTGTGTCTCATCATGCTGCCTCAGCTCAGTGTCGTGCTATTGAATGCCACAGTGTCACAGTGTTCTGCTCCTTGACACCTACTCCTGTTTCAAGACTATATTTAATAGAAAGAAGCTATTCTTCTCTTTATTCGAAGAGATCTGAGTCTCTTTTCTCTGCTGAGGCTCATCAAATGCAAAAGCCTTTCTGTTAATCATGAAGGGCATTAAAGGGAAGGTTGTGCAGAAATCAGAGCAGCACTCACTCCCATGTGGGTTGAAACTGGAGCCCTGCAGCACTCCAGAATTTCCACTATTTCCCCATAATTTCCAGCCATATCACTGCACTATTGGCTTTTCCAAGTGCTAGGAGACTGTAGAAAGTAGGGATCATGTTTCTGGTCTGTTGTGGTAGGCCAAATTACAATTAACTATCAAAAGCCCTATTTAATGACAATTAATATTAGGGTGTGATGTTACTAAAAAGTAATAAAAAATTTCTGAGCATTTCTGTGCTTAAAGGTGTACAAATAAAAGACCACAAGGAAAGATTTCTGCATGCCTTAATTTCTCTCTTTAGGTGACACCTACCTTCTAAAACTTGCTCTTTTTTATTCACCTTTAACATCATTCTTCTGTTCCTAGGTAGCAATTTCACTGACAACCTGACTGTCAAAATATGCCAAAATGTTGTGAAATTATTTTGTCTTAACACAACTAAGACCTTTAAAATGAAAATGATGGTATGAGATACTCAAAATAACACTAAAATGCACAGATAACACAACTGATGGATAACTACTGCAACAGGAAGAAACCTCCATGGGGCCATCATTTGACTGCTGATGGCTCAAAATGGTTTTGATTTCCTTGTACAAAATTACCTTTAATGAACACAATGAAAAAGGTGAAAAGATTTTAAAAGATTCAGAAGATTTTATACTTTATGTGCCAATAAATTTTTCATCCAAGCGCCATAAAAATATAGTTTTAAATACCGTTCAAAGTTCATAGTCTGTGTTCTGACTTTTTGCCATTTCAATGGCATTTTTTGAACAAACTAAAGGTTAAAGCTCTTATTAAAATTGAATTCCATAACAGGGCCTTAATCATAGTGCTGCTACTTTGATTCTGCAATATAAATAATCACCCCTGTGACAAATTTCCCATTGCTGCTCAGTGAATGCTGCAGTTCCTTATTCCTGCTCACTTGTCCTTATTATATCCTACTACCTTATTATTGTCCTAATCTGATGTTATCTAGGGACAAATCCCATTGGTCTTATTGTATTTCACAGGGATGTCCTAAGGGCCATATAAATCTTTTTTTAATATTTTAAGCTGGAGTTTAGGTGGCCTCCAGAATGTATGTTTTCTGATCTATGGGCAACCACAAATCTCCTTAAGGCTGCTGCATGTACTAACTATCTGTCACTTACTTAAAAGTAATGAACAATTAAATAGGTCATTCCTTAGTGATAGATGAAAAAGGCCAAGGGCTTGTCATCATGGAAATGCTGGGATTGGAATTTAATAGCTTGCAATCTCCTCTTTCCTTCCCACCCTCACCTCCAGCACTCCATGGAAGAGGTGCCAGTGGTTACTAGAGAGAAATCAGAAGAGCAAAAACACAAATGGAGGGAAACCAGAGGAATAATAAACTTAATTTGCATCATGGCCTTAGGAGAATATTTACAGATGGAATTTATTTCTTAGGCAATTTTGGGAAGAAAAATAGGGTTGGAATCACAAGCAAGAACACTGGCTCATGTTTCCTAAACCTCCTGTATTTAGCAAAATAAAGATTTCTATTGGTAGATTTCAAGTCAGTTAAAAGGGACTTGTTCCCAGGGAACAACTCTGCCTTTCACACCATGGAGGTGCTACTCAGAACAGACCTGTGGGGCTCTGACAATGGTTTGATGAATTTATGTTGTTGTTTCCATGTCTTTCATGAGAGTTCTGGGTGACAGAAAGCAGACATTTGATTTCCAAATCCCAGCTCAGCAGGAATGTGTCTGATGATTGGTATTGCAGTGGTTTGCAGCTCCAGATTAAACAAGAAGGAATTGCAGCTCCCCAAATACCTACCTTGGTATTAAACAAAAGAGAAATTAGGAGGCCAGATTCCTCTGTGGCTTGAGAAATATCATGTTATATTGGATCAGCTGCATTGACAGAAGGGCCAGATATTTCAGGTGATTCTTGTGGACAGTAGGAGAGCAGCCTTCTGAAACTAGGGAAACCAATGCCGTAATTCCAGACATTTCAGTGTAGCTGGACATCTCAAATTCCTGATCCCTCATCCATAATTCCCTGTCACAGACAGTGTGAAAAAAGAATTCCTCTACAAGACAAAATGAGGTGAGATGAGGCTCGTCATAAGTGATACTGACCCTTCTTGGGTGGTTGGAGTGACATTCTCAGGCTAAAATGTTTAAGTCTTTGCCCTGGAGCGAGCTGTGATTTGGCACTGAGAGATGTTATGAGGTTTGGAGGCAAAACAGAGAGTCCCAATAGCTGGATATACCACCAGCCTGGGCTATCTGGAGGAAAACTGCAATTCTGCCTAGGTTTGGCCATGGCTTTATTATTGCTTCCTCCTTTTAAAGAGTAGAACTGGATGAGCTGATTTCAACCCACACTTGCTCTGCCTCCTGGGCCTGGCAGTTTTAAGCACTTGGGTGCAGGTGGTGTCTGACAGCACCTGGGGATCCATCTGGACAATTCTGCTACAGGGGGAGCTCAAAAGCTGCTTTTGAAGGACATTTTCTTGTGGAGGTTCTTTGAAATTCAGAGGAATTAAAACAGAAGGTGGCTCTAGTCTGTGAGTGGAGGCAGAGGATTGCTTCAAGTTCCCTTGTTTTTGTGATCTGTATTTTTTGGTTGGTGCACTGACTAAGTATTGCTATAAAAAGTATTTATTAAAAGTGCAATACAAAGAAAATAAGATTTTTCTAAGCTATAAAATGCTGATAAAACTTATTAAAGATCAGAAGAATAACCCTTTTCTTATCTAAGTATATTTTGTGGGTGATGGGTTCATGTTCTAGTCAGTACTTTGTTATTGGAATGGAGTTATTTCCTGCAAGAAGAAGAGCCCAGAGATTTGTTAAACCACCTTTCTTGTTGCAGTAAAAGCTCATTACAGCCTATGTCTTATGGGGAGATAATGAGAAAGGAGGATTTATGTGCAGGTAACTATCAATATCCCCTGTTTTTCATGCAAAGTACTGTTTATCCAAAAAACTCAGCAAGATGTCAAGAACAAAAGAAAACAAAAATGTGCAAATAAAATGGTACAGTATCTGAAATTGATGCAAACTTATTTCAGTCCTAGACCTGTAATTTTTTCATATCCTCTGCTGGAAAAACCAATGGTCATGAAACAGAAGGAAAATCCCTTAACATCTTCAAGAGTTCTTCAAATCCTTTCTTCTACAGCCAGTGGAAGGGTATCTCAGTGAAAAACATAATTATCTGTAAGCCAGATGGAGTAAATTTATATACACGTGCAAAGTATATTTAATATACTATAGATTCAATATAATTAGTATAAATTTGTAGAATTAATCTGCTTCTTCTTTGGATGCTACTTTTAAGGTGCTGTCTTTCACTCTAACAATTGTATTTCCTGTTTTTATTATTCATTAGGAAGCAACTAGGTGCTCTTTTTGTTATCTGTTGTTGGCACTAAGTCCAGATTTCCTTATTGTGTTTGGTCCAAGCTTAATTAATTTGAAATTAAATTTCCTGGATGCTTTTCTCCTGTACCCAATGTAGGTTTAGCAGCCATGCTGCAATATAAGAAAAGATTGTGGTGAGAAAATACATTATTTGAAATGTTTCTATCAGCTCTAGGAAAAAAATCTGGCTTTATTTATGGGATCCAAACTGTTTATGAGATGAACTCTGATAACCCAAGGGCCTTTGGAAGGCTGTTCTGCACAAAGTTCAGAGCTGAACAGCAGGGGGGAAAAAAATAATCTACCTTTCTTCTGTGACATGTGCCAAAACCAACATGTGTGTCCCTGTCCCTGTTGTGCACTGTTCTCATGACCCATTGGGAATAACTTCACATTTACTGCACAGTTTCTATCCTAAATTCTGTTGGTATTTGCTCTTCAGAGCTTTGTTCCGATTTCTGTTTGGTTTTGATCAGCCCAAATCCATTAACGTGTCTTCAGATTTTTTCTTTTTCAGATTTCAGAGCAGGTTGTTTGTAGAAAGTCCTTTTGGATTCTTTGTCTGTACTGATGAGTTGCACATATTTATAAAAATCAGAAACCCATGATATTTCACTGTGCTTTGTTTTGCAACTCCTCCCGCCTCTTCAGTGTTTTCCTTAGAGCTGTGCTCCTGTAAACACATAAGTGTATGTGCTCTGTATTTTAAAATATTCTGCTGTTTATTTGATTTTATGGATGTGTTTGGTCGTGTCTATTTTTTCTCAGTTGAAAATCTGTTGCTAATCTTCCATTGATCTCGAAGATCCTTCACTGTATTTTGCTGGACCAAATGCATAATATGTACCTGGTGTCTTACAAATCTATCTGAATTTAAGAAACCAAGCTGTGCTTAAATGAACAAACATTGCTATAAGTTTTAAAACAACTTTTAAGATGCTTTGAAGCAGCCATGAGGGTTTCATTACTGACAATTCCTTCCCTGTGTGATCCAGCTGCTCTCCAAACACAGCATCTTCCTATGTGGTCAGTTTCATCCTGTGAATTTTCACAGCTCTTTAGCTCTGGGCTACTGTGAATGCCATTATTTTGTCTGGAACCAATCACATATTTCTCAATATTTTATCCAAGTTGGCTCCTAATATTGCCAGTGCTCTGAAGGTTTCTGTCCTTAGCCCTGAGTTATTTTCTGTGTGCTTCCAGTCTCATTACTAGTCTCATCTTGCTTTCTGTAGGTGGCAGCAAGGATATTGTTCTGCTGATGCTCTTTAGTCTCTCTAAAAATGTTTGTTCCAGAGCTAACCCAAGGAATGTGCAAATAGTTGGTCTGCAGTAAAACATCTACTCAGCAAACATGTTATGATCTGGGTATGACAGGAACATGGGATTTTTCTGGAATACATATTCAGAGAAGAGAATTGCAATAGATCCATTGCCTGAGAGAAATCACTGCATTAGCTGAGTGGTTATGGTGACAGAGAGCTCTTTGTGGCAAGGGAGACACATCCTATTCCAGAATTCTAATGTGAAACTCCCAGCACACCAGGGCCCAGGGGCATCTGGTTGCCTCTGTAATGGCTCCTACCAGGTCACTGCATAATCTCCAGAACTGCAAAGAGAGGAGGAGAGAGGATGAGGAATGGAGTACAGAAAAGGTAGCTGTGGTTAAGGAATACCATCCCTTCAGGAATTCTCTGCTGGCAAAATGGCTCTGGAGCAGCTGCTGTGACTTAGCACAGTGCAGAGCAGCCCCAAAGCAACTCTAAATTTCAAGAGAAGCCCCTTCAGGCAGGCTCTACATCACAACAGCAGGGAGCAATTCCTTCCTCTCTTCTGTCCCTTCCCTGCTGTCAGTGCAGCATCACCCTGGTGCTGCCTTGGTGTGTGCAGGGCTGAGGCTGTGAGCGTGAACTGGGCTCCGTGCCATTTAATGTCCAAGGCAAGAAGAACCTCTGAGAGGAAAAGTGGAGTAGAATAAGATCTTGGTTGGTTGGTTGTTTGTTTTTTAAAAGTTCTACCTAATATCAAGCAAGATAAGATTGTCTCTTTTGTTCTCAGCTGCAGGGAATGCCTTGGGAAGCAGAGCAGTGAGGCTTTTAATTCACTTACCCCTTGACTCAATGTACAGTGCAGTGAAAGCAAACTAGAGAGCCTTGCTGTTGGTCTGCCTTGAAATTGTTAGTGTCTGAAGCAATTATACTTTACTGCTAACTCCAATATGCTGTTGCTTTGCTGTCTATTATCCTCATGAATAAGTGAGCAGGAAGACGTTGAAAATCATGTGTAAAATCTACCTGCACCCTTCATGCAGTGCATAATTAACCAACCCCTACCTTACTGCCCATGAGTAAACAATTTCCCAATTTATTTTGCAGTGAAAAGAAAGGACATGGAGAAATATAAGATAACTTAGAGTGTTGTGCAAGGGGCAGAAAATGGCCAGCTTCTCCCCATTGAAAAGACAAATGCTGCTCTGTATCCCCAGGGCCAAATGCTCATCCTGTGGCACACTGGCAATGACGTGTGCCAACAGGAGCAGCTGTTTCTTCTGGCTACAACTGCTTTACTATCATGGCTACTTAAACACTTTCTGTCACTGGAAGACATACAGAAAATCAGTGCAGAAATAGTCTCACCAACAGAGATGCTACTCCTAGTTCGCTCCATAGTATCTAGACCCATATCTACAAACATTGTTTTCCAGATGAAAAAAACAAACAAACAGAAGCTTCTTTTCTTTGAGAGAAGCTCTGGGTTTACAGGAGAGGGAATAAAGCTGCCTCCATCACACCACAGTTTGAACCCACGTTGGTCTCTTCCATATTATGGTGGTGCTGTGCACAACTTTCACCTGGGTGGGAAGAGAGGAATGTTTTACTTCCTTCATTCCTCTTTTCCACATATCTTAGTTTGAAAACAGCTGACCAGTCTGGATTATTTAACTATTGGCCTCCAACTTTCCAAACTTAGTCTTATACTTTTTATTTTTTTTTCTTTCTGCTATACTTCCACTTTACTTCCTCTTTGAGCTTATACATACACACACACACATATATATATACATATACATGCACACAGTACTTTATATATATATATATGTAAATCATTCAGGACTGATGGATGAGGGTTAGTCCAATTCACACTATGAGCTTCCTGGGCTCCTTGTTGCTAATGCTGTGGCTTACTTGCTTGCAGAATTCCAGAACTTCTTTGTGAAAGGCTGCATCTTGCCTGAGCAGGAAAGAGTCAGGGAGCATACTGTGAAATAAATCATAAATGGCAGCAGAAGTCTTTTTTATATTGTAAGGGAAGGCAGGTTTTAAAGAAGAGCAAATGGGCCTGAGGATACTTCATATGGGAAAAAAAGCATGTGTGAAACTTTTCTTCCTTAAGGCAACATCTTAACAAAACTGATCTAAAATACCAAAAATTATTGGTAAGATTTGGGAAAGAAATTATGTGCTACACACAGTAAGCTATACAAGCCTAGTCTGGGTGCATTTAGGTGTTGAAATGTGGTCATCTTGGGTTTATATGCATCTGTATTCTCATATTATGGAGTATGCTAAGTAACATTCATAAGTTTATCATAGAATAACAGAATGGTTTGGGTTGGAAAGGGACCCTAAAGATCTTCTAGTTCCAACCCACTGCCACAGGCAATGGCAATGAATATTCCACTACACCAGGTTTCTCAAAGCCCATTTATATATAAATCTTACTCAATAAAATACACGGACCTGCATGTATAGATTTGTTTTTAAATAGTTTAGAGAGAGAGACATAAGAAATAAAGAAAATAAACCACCTAACATTTGTGTAGAGAAAGAGGGATCCCTTGTAAATAAAGAGGAGGCTGGGAGACAGCCCCGAGCATGGTGGCAAATGCTATGGTTCTGCCAGCCAGAAAATCTTGAGGGGATCTCTCAAACTCTGCCTGTGAGAAGATTTGTGTTACAATGAACCTTGGAGCTTTTGGAGCCAGGAAGATGAAACAAAAGCTGTGCTGGCAGAGCAGCAAACAGCGAGTGTTTCAATAGCAAATCACATTTGAATTCTTGGAGGCAGAGGAAAACAGTCATTAACAAGGATGATCATTGTATTTATTCTGTTAAAGTAATATTTATTGGAGTCTCTGGGAATATTTTGTATTTGCACCATTATCAGTGATGGTAAGCCTGAAAATGAAAGAAAAGGGGTTTATAATGAAATACAGAGTTGTGTACTGAATATGATCCTACTGATAGTGTCAGACTGGTAAACACCTCCTGTTTGCTGCTGGTTTTAGAACATTTGTCACACTTAACTGTTGTAAAACGTACCTGGAGAGCTTGTTATCTCTGAGCCTGTCTGCAGCACTCCCAACACTGTGCTTGGAGGATGCAATGACAGCAATCACCTAGTCCATCACATTTATGGGGCATCTCTGGCCCTGAATATTACCTGTAAATTCTGCTATCAGGGGAAAACACAATGTGCAACAACTAAATAGCAAAGAGATCATTAAATGCTAAAATTTTCTAGGGACCCATTCTGGAGTGCAGGCATGTAAAGTAGCTCCCAACTGGAAAACAACAGTGACCCTGAATTGGACAATATACATGAAAAAATTACACAAAATATCAGTGTGAGGCAAGAGCAAGAAAGCTGGGCTGGGCAAACAACGTTCAGGCAGGCTTGGAAGTGCAGCTTTAAGGTTCTTTCTAACCCAAACCATTCTCTGATGATTCTATTATTTATTGGTGAAAAGCTGTTAATGAATTTCTGTGTTAAATTGATAGTAACACTTAGAAAATGATCAAGACCAGAGGTGTTCAGGCAGTGAGGCTTTCCAGGGTTTGAAACTTGTTTTGTTAGCTTTTTATTACAGAATGTGATTAACACATTGACTTATATGCATGGTTTTCCAAAGCACATCAGGAAAATTAGCTAATCTGAAAGACAGACAAATAAATGAAGGCAGAACCATCTGAGGATCCCAGGACTCATGGTGGAAAGAATCTCCACCATTCCATATTGAGTCAATGCTTAAAATTTATTAGTAATTTTTTGTGCTGCCTTTTCTTGTAGAAGAAAGTTCATTTAAAACTTTGTTCTATTCTGAATAAATTGCTCAGTTTACACTTGTGGCTATTTTATAGGCATTTGTTTCTGTGAAAACAGTCATCTTTTCCTTGCATTTTGTCAGCCTATTAGTCTATATGGCTCAATGTGGGATTTGTTTGTTTATCCATGCTTCAATTACTATTTTACACATTTGTGTACTGGTACCACAATATATGCACCTAACCCGGGTGGGTGGTACCTAATCACAAACTCTTTCCCTCATAGTGTCCTGTCACATTAATTGTACAAGAAAGAATGAATCCTATGGCATCAGAGAAAACTAGATATTATCTAATTTTTGACAGATATTACCTAATTTTTGATAGATATCACCTAATTTTTGTGTACTTGACTTTGCAAGCCAGAAAAATATAAAGTGAAATGACTTTTAATATATATGATTTATTCTAGTTTTTGTAGTAACAAAGTATCTTAGAATAAATTTGGGTAGCTCCCATATGCAGTATGCACCATTACTATAAAATATGGGCATGCATTAGCTATAAAGGCTGAGGTATTTTTATTTCCAAATCCTTACGCTCTAAAGGTGATGATCCAACCGTCTTAATGTGGAAATATTCATCTTAATGTGGAAATATTCATCTTAATGAGGCAAGAATAAAGTGAAAATGGAATCATTGCATGCACTTTTTGAAAGCAGAAAGCCAATGAACTCCTGACAGTACAGTCAAAATAATTTCACTGCACTTTGTGACTTTGTAACTTCTCTTTAATTTATCTTTTTTGCTCTCTTCTCCCTTGAACCGATACGATAAGCTCCCACTTTGAGAGGAGTTTGGGTGGCAGCCTCACGTTTGCAAAGGCAGAGAGTCTTTTCAAGCAAGAAGTGGGCACACTTTGCTGTGCTCTTGGAGGTGTTCATAGAGTCACATCTCCCAAATGCAGATCTGTCTTGCCATGGACATTCTTTAAGCATCCAGCTGTATGATGTAGCCATGCTGTCCTCTAGACAAGTTAACTCTTTTTTATTTCCTTTGGCTCTAAACAGTGCAAATCCAGATTCTGAAACTTTCAGGGTTTTAAACAGTTCCCTGGTATCTGTTACTTTACTTCTGGCCTGTTGTAATTTTGTATTACCATCAGACTTATATAAATATAAGTACAATAGTAGTGTATATTTTCTTGGTTATTTATGAAGATATTAAACCATCTTGGTTCCTAAAACGAAGCTCTTGAAACACCTGTAACTTTTCAGCTTGAAAATTATGCCTGTTTTTTGTGTATGGACTATTAATCTTGGTTGTATATCCTCCATATATTTTATTCAAATTTCTTTTGCAAATTAATCTCACATGTCATCTTAGAGTGCTGTTAATACTGCTGCTTGCCTAGGAGCTCAGGGCCTTTAATAAAACATACCTGTACTTGGCCTACTTCTTTCTTCCTTTACTGACATTCATTAAAAACAACTCTACTGATCTCTGTAGCCTTACTGCTGGTCTAAAACAAGAAAGCAAATTAAGCCAATGCATTTGTTGCATCCCTTCATATATACTTTTCATTTTCAAAGTGATGGGCAAATATAACCAAGTAATTTAAATAAATATGAGCATGCTTAGAAAAGTTGGGCTAGGTGTGTGAAATTATCTATTTTATATTTGTTTTGTACAAAACCAGGATTCTGTGTGGGATTGTCTCAAACCTGAATTTTGAAGAGGTTGTTTGAAGCCACATTAGAGTGGTATCTTCTGTAACAGGTAATTATGTGTCATTTAGGAAAATTGGGTTCCGGTGAGAATTCCAGGGGAGTGTTTCGGATAGAAATCGATAGCTAAAGCACCACTTAAGATGTGTAGAGCTGAAATGCTGGATTTTTGCACCTACCAAAGTGGAAAACATCTTGGCATGGAGAGGAGGAAGTTTTAGCAGCAGGTATCGTTGCCCAGTCTGTCCAAGCTCAGAATAAAACCATCTTCCTCCCCTCAGCTGGTGAGGTGGGATGTGTGTGAGACACAGAAACTTCTGTGATCGTGTCAGAGCATCATTTGGGGAGTTCATTGGGCTTAATCACTTCCCTGCAGCAGGAGGAGAAGGGTTGGGGAAGTTGGAGAGTGGTCATTCATTGTAGAAGCTGCATTTGCACGAGGGAAATTTAGCTCTGCTGGGGAGGTAGCTGGTGACTCACCTTCTAAATCAGGGCAGACGAGGGAAACTTTCCAAAAGGAATGAGGAATGGCTCAAAGTCTTCCTATATTTCATCAAAAATTTAGCAGTGAGGCTTGTGAGGCAAAACATATACCCAAGCCCTGCATATTTGCTGCATGAAAAGACTTTTTCAAAGTCAAAATGGATTTTTTTTTTCCATTTAAATGAGATTAATGCCAAAAAGTATAAGACAGTGTGGGTTTTGAGTGGTTTTCAAGTAGTTATTTTGTAAACATCTCCAGAATGTCAGTTTTAGAAAGCTACAGATGAAAAATGAAAATTCCCACGTACAATTCCTTGGGATAAAAAAGCCTTAAATGTACTTCTCCATCAGTTTAAGAAGGAAAAATATGGACCTGGAGTAATGAAAGTTCACAGAGGATTTCTGAAATTCACCTCATTGTCTAATATCCAGATGTCAGTGCTTGTCCTTAACCTGAAACATTAATGGACTTTGTGATGAAAACCTCAGTGTGTAATAGGGGTTGGCCCATCTTTTCCTGGGGTTCCTTTGCATCATTTGTTTAACACAGTAAATTTGCTTCAGAGTACAGAGCTTGGACCATAAGTGTGCTGGGTACCTGGGTCTGGGTCCCACCGAGTCTGGGGCAGGTTGGTGACCAAATAACTTTTGGAGTTTGAGTCCAAAACCCTGTTATTGGCAGGCAGAAATGCAGAATAGGCTTGGGTTGCTCCCAGGCCTGGAACACTGATGGCATTCCCAAGCATCTCTGGGGGAAGGAAAACTCAGTGCTTAGGAAACATGTGCATTGCTGTTTAGTCTTGTCACTGAATCTATAAATAAATCTTGATAATGCCCTTCTGAGACTGTGCATTTTAGGAACGTTTTTAAGGTTGGTTTGTCACTTAGTAATATTCTACCTTTCAGCAGAAATTATGACAGATGGAAAAGCAGTTGTAACAGAACTTGCTCTGGTATTAAATGTATCTCTATGAGACAGTCTGTATTCAGAGACTTATTAGATTTTGATTTATGAATTGGAAGGTAGATAATAATTCATTTCAGCATCATTCAGTTAATAGACCTGGATGGTTTATTGTAGTGAACATTGTTGTGTTCATTATGCATCACAAAGGAACATCATTTATTTAGGACAGGGGTCTTTTTAACCGACTAAAATACTACAAATCTTTGACTAGCCTGTAAAATGCCTTGAAAGTGGAATAGTAGTCAGGGGTTTTTTCTGAAGAAGAAATTAACCAAGTTAAGTTCTAATTAGTTCAGTGTGCTGAGTAAACACATCAATCTGTATAAAATCTGAGTACAGATAGTGCCTAGCAGCTAATCCCAGATGCTTTATTAAGCAGCTCATTCTAAGTATGGGGGAGTCAAAGCACATTAAAAAGTCTCATTAAGTATTTTGATATATTTGAGCCAACCATAGGACTTCATCGTTGTCTCTCTGTTTTGTAGCCCCGTTTTCTGTAAGAGAAATTAACTTTACTACTTGTGCCCATGGGAAGTAGAGTCAGGTTAGAGAATAAGTGACTGATGGATAGAGCTTGGCATCCCTTTTTTGAGTAATTTTTAAATGGGAAAAGAATCGCTAATGTTTCACAGAGGGACAAAGAATGTTAATCTCTGAACTGTTTGCAGACCAAAAATTCAGAAAAAAAACGCCATTTCATTTGACAATTGAGACTCTTCTTTTTTTAAGATTTCAAAACGTTTCATGTTGATTTCCACAGCTTAACTCGTATGTAACAATAATAGTAGAAAAAAAACCAGTCATAAAATGTCAAGAAGATAACTACAAGCCAGAGAGGACAATGTTTTCCTTTCCTGGAAGGGTCAGCAGCAGGAGGATGCTCACCTGTTCCCTGGTGGGGTAACAGCCTGTCTGAGGTGTGCCCAGGGGGATACAAGATTGGAGAGGATTCAAGAATCTACACGAGGGGCTGGGTAATTCTTCAGCTGAACTGAATCTGAGTTTTAGGGAAAAGTTGGAATGTTGGAGGAAATGTAAAGATGGTGCAGGCTCAGAACATGAGTATTGGGGAGCTGGTTGTGAAAACCCCCTGTGCTCCCATGAGAAGTGGAGAGCCAGGATCAATTTTGCCATGTTAAATATTCCACCTACGAGTCAATGCAGAATGTACATGTTAAACTAACAAATCATGCAAACCCCTTTTCTGTTTGTTTGTTTGTTTTAAAAGCTTGATCCATTGCAGCAAGAAATCTTTGCTGCTTTTTGAGCTATGAATTCTCCTGCATAATGGACTGAATAATGTTCCTGGTAGTGGGTTTGACTCAACTCCCTTGGTATAAAGGAAGAATTCTTCTACAGACTTGAAAGGGATTGCAGAACAACAAGAGGGGAATTGGGTTTGGGTGTGTGGTTTGTTTGGTTTTTTCCCTTAAGTAATATAGATTAATTTAACAGCTTCTATATGTTCAGAGTCTTACTTATGTCGCTCTGCAATGATGGAGGACAAGTCTGTTGCTGTTATTACTATTAATAATAATGATGATGGTTTATTATCATCATTATCTTTTATTAATACTATCTTCTTTGGTATTAGAACTAAGTTTTTTTTTTTTCTATAAAGTATTGCATAAGAAAAAAAGAGCTGACGTTTTCAACAGGGACTGTGGGGTTTTGTTTGCATTTACTGCAGAGTAAGTAGAGATGGAGTTTTTGTTTTCTTGTTAGAAGAAGTCAGATTGCAGTAGAGGTAATAGTTGCTAAAAAGTGTGTGCCTGAGAAAACCAGCAACTGCTATGCACTTAGGTCAGTAAACATGAGAAAACACCCTGAACTCCTTGAAAAATACAACACAGGTCACTATACATCTTTTAAACATGCATTGTCTTATTGGATTTTGTGGGGTTTTTTTCTGACTTGGCTTTAACCTACAAATTGGAAATAGATTTAAGCGCTGTGATTGTATTCTGCAATAGCAACTGGTATTTCAAAAAGTGAAGGTAAGCAAGACCTGCTGTGCCTTGGCTGGGCTGAACCTGTGGCAAATATGGAATCCATGGATATTTTAGTGTGAGATGAAAACAGAAAGACTAGAAAGCAGGATAGTTCCTTTAGCAAATTGCTGGGGAAACATGCTTTGGCTTCAAGGAGCAAATGCATCATCCAGTCTTTATGAGTGTGCCCTGCTGTAATTGCTAGAGGCCAAAACTGCTCATGGAGTGGAGAAGAGCACCATGCATGTCTACAGGGACACTGGTCATAGCAGCTGCTGCCACACATTGGCAGGAAATGACTCTGGATGTCAGGGATCAGAGAGTCATCATTTTCATTCCTGAGTTTGCATCCATTCTGGCCAAATAATGAACAGCAGCAGCCACTCTGAGCTCAGAATGGTCCAAGAAGCTTCCTAAAGCAAAGCAGCAAGAGCACACAGGGTTTTAACCCCAAGATAACTTTTTGTGGTGGATGGGCTGTAGGGGTAGAGATACTTTTTATGGTAGGTTCTCATTTTAATTGTTGAACAGCACTTTTACATCCTATAGCCATAGGAGCAGAGGTGAGCAACCTCCCCTACTTTAATGCCACGTGTATACAGTGTTCTTTTTTTTGTCTCTTTGAAGCTCTAGAGAGGGCAGATCTGTACTGTATTTTTGTGTGAGCTAGAGATAGAAATGATGAGTGTAGATAGAAATTTCTCCCTCCTGGTGTGCTGTGGGTGCCAGAAGCAGCCAATCTGGAGCAGGCTGTCCCTGAGTGCTCCTCTGGGCATCCTCCAGGCTGCTGTATCTGGGGGAGATTTCATTTTGCACCAGGTAATCCCAAATGTTCAAACAATGATATCTGCCTGAGCTTGTTCTTTCTGTTTGCACTGCTAATGCTCCTGTGCAGCCAGTTTCTTACCTTTCTCTTGGTTGAGAGATTCAATTTCTCCTTGTTCCTACTCCCTGAAGTGACACAAACCAGGCAGCCCATCCCTACCTGGCTTTCACAGGCTGTATTTGCATTTGTTACTTCCATGTCTTTCCTCTGGTTGCTTT
The DNA here is from genome assembly GCA_035222235.1 of Margarornis squamiger. NCBI lineage: Eukaryota > Metazoa > Chordata > Aves > Passeriformes > Furnariidae > Margarornis > Margarornis squamiger. Next base: position 30,730,502 of record JAWWTY010000158.1, read on the forward strand.
AGAAAGAAACTTTAAATCATTCTGCTTGGGAGGCAGAAATGTCAAAGCTGAATTTCTGCCTGTTCTACGTAGTTTGTGTGCTATTCTGTGTCCAAGTCTGGTGGATATACCATCAGCTGTTACCTGCCTGGGAGTTGCATGGAAAGAGGGGATGCTGTGTCTCACCACTTTGTCTCAGACTCTCAGGGATCAACTGAAAAAGAAACGTCTTATTTCTGTGATCCTCGAAGTTTTTGAATATCAACGCACTGGAAAGATCAAAGCAAATTCTAATCCCTCAGTCTGGTACCACTGTGCTGTGGTTTAGGAGCTGCATTGCCCCAAGCTGACAGAGATCAGACAGTGACCACAGAAATGCCAGGGTGGTCTCTGATTTCCTTCTTATTCCACGGCACGAGCCATCAGCTGGTGTTTTACTGAGCACAGATCAGTGGCCTCTCTGGCCCATTTTTGTGCTCAGAGCAAACTTCATCCTTGCCTGTGTGAGCGTGGGCTGAGTGCAGGCTGAAGGCTTAATAACCCTGCTGAAACCTTTGCTGCTTCTGGCTCAGCAGCATAAAGAAAAAAAGATGATCTTAAATATCCTTATCCCTGGATAAACACACAGCTGAGTTGCAGCCTCCTTCCCTCTCATATAGAACAGGCTATAGAAGCGTCATAGAGGGAAACAGTCACTTTAATCATGAATATCTGCAAGATGGATGGCATTAATAATATCGGGGGTGGGAGATGTTGTGCAATAGTGTGTGCTGTTAAAAGTTGGAATGGCCTGTGCAGCTGGGGATGAGAACAAAGAGGCCAAGTTGCAAGGCTTTAAATTTATTCTGCAAGGGCTGAACCGAGATCTAACAATGCCAAGTGAAAAATAAAGTGATTTTTAGCAAGGAAAGCACAGAGTGTTTCCTGACAGCTTGGCATGTTCTAGGTTATCTCTAGATCCAGCAAATTTCCCAGAACTCAAGTGGTTAAGTGGTCAGCAGCAGCAACCTGTGTCTCAGAGTGCAGCACAGGAAGAACCCAGACATGGGGAGGTGAAAGAGACACCTTTAAATCCCACTAATGACTTGGTTATTAAGAAAATTGGTACACATTCACCATATTGGATTTGTCCAGGCTTTGTTTGTTATTTAATCCTCATGAAATGATGCACTTTTCCACCTTTCCCTGTAAAAAAACAAGTCTGCACTTATTTATTTTTTTTAATAAATTATTCTAGAAATCTAAATTCACAGTCAAGATTAAGATTTTTTTTTTTTCCAGGTGGTTTCTGTTGGCATTGACAAGATCAGGCACTCATTCTTCCTGACCCAGTGCTTCTGTAGCATGTCCTTACAGAGGAAAGTGGGGAACATTGTATTTTTAGTGGATGTTCTTGGAGTTGCTCTTTGTTAAAAAAGTAGTTAACATGTTAAGCAATGAACAGTTTGCATGAAAGGCATTAGGTTCAAATTCCTGAAGGAGACAGTTTCAAAGGTTTAAAGTGATTAATAGTTGAATTTAGTCTCCCAGAGCTGTGTAAATGTAACCTGCAAGCATAACTGAGAATCCGAGACTGCTCAAAAACCCCAAAACAATGCAGGTTTGAGATTATTAAAGAACAGCAGGAAACAGTCAATACAGAGAGGCTGAGTCAAGGTAAGGGATTAATATGAACTTTTTGAAAGGTGAAGCTGTAATAATTCTATTTTCTGCATCCACTTTATGCCATTGCCACTCACAATCTGAACGCTCTTAGTTGGCAGTGATTTTATGCTCTCTGAGTTTTGCTGGTGGCAATTTTCTTACTGGGGTGTGATCACACAATGACTGTACTTGATTAATTTTAAAAGTTACAGTACCTCATAGCCTTCATTAGTTTGGAGTCATCATTAATTGGCTTACTTTAAAGTACTGCTTTTCAACAGATTTCAATTAACGTGCTAACAATTTCAACTACTTTTCCTCCTCTTCATTTTATCTCATCCTCTTATGATCACTTGGTTTCATGAACACTGACTCATTTCACATGTTTCCACGGGTCCATAATGGCATCATACAGCCCACCTGCTTTTCTCACCTTGCTCTCTATTCTCTCAAGGAATAATTTTAATCTTCATCCCTTAGTGATGCAAAGCACGAGGCTTCAAAAGGTTTTAAAGAAAAATATAGGTGCTAAAAGATGATGATACATCCACAGGCAATTATAGAGTGAGGTTTGGGGTTTTTTCAACTCTGCTTTTGCAATTTTTTTTAATTTAAAAATTGAGGAAGAACAGGACTAAGCACCAGGCAAAAGCTCTTAAGGCTTTGTTTTTCATATTAATGTGGTCTTGAGCCTACTCAGTGTAACACTGCCAGTTTGTTCCTTCCTAATGCTCATGTGAATCGCAGCCCACCAGGCTGGAGGAATCATCACCACGACATATGGCACCCAGGCATTCCAGCCCAGACAGAACTGCCTTTTGCCAGCAGTTTTTATAAGAAGCAATGACTTGGAAGCAAATTTTTCCACCTCCCAGAAGTCTGAACATCAGCCTCCTTTCCCCCTCTTCCCTGTAGCAACATCTGAAATGGGAAGTTTAATATTTGAGGCTCTTTAGTTGAGGTGGCTGTGCTGTGGTTCCTGGGGGAGAGCTGGCTCTTTCCCTCCAAATCCTCAAGAATAAATTACATCTGTCAGCATTTGGGGACTGAGGCATTTTCAATCCATGCCAGGATGACAGCAAAGCTGTTACCTGTGTGTGATTCATTTCACAGCCCAGTGGGGCCACAGGTAGCTCTCCTGGAGGTTGCTATTCAAATCACAGCACAGACTAGATGAGATGTCAAGGATGCTTATTAGGGAAAGAGGGAGACCCTTCCCAAAGAGAAACTCCCACCAAGCTGTACCACAAGGCTGAGAAAGCACAAGGAAATAGCACGAATTGCCAGTCACAGCCTATATGGGTCTCTTCCCTGCTAATCTGAAAGCACTAAATTAATTTCAAATTAAAGATTAAATTAATTTCCTGTGTCCTGACATAAATTTAATGAGCAGAAATAATGAAAGTTTCAGCAAATGTTGTATGTCTCTGTAGAAAAGGACTTCACCTGTAAGGAAATGGTGCCAGAATATCCACCAGGATGGGCCAGGCGTTCAGTGACTAACAGAAGTCTGGAGAAAAAGCACTTTGTTTTCTCAGTGTCTCTGGGGAGATGAGGTGCATGATTTGTTGCTTTCATTTCCATACACTCTCAGTTGTATGTGCAATTAGATGTCCTTGCCTACTTGTATCTGATTTTAAGTAAAATTGGTGGAAGTCCCACTGTTGTTTACAATACATTTTAAATAGACGCTAAATCCCAGTGAAACCTTTAGGTTTTAAAGCACATCAGCTGTTTTCTCTGAAAACTAGAGAAATTAATTCTCTCTTTTGGTGTAATCCTTTTTATCCATTTTTTTTTTTGAGGCAATATTTGTGTCTGTTTTTCCCACAGCATAGTAAATCATGGGTGGCCCTGAAGTCTCTTTTGTTACAAAGAATTAAACACCTTTTTGTGGGAATAATTTAAAACAAAATATATAATTTTGCTGACTGACTCTGATTTTGAATAGACACAGTGGACTGGGTGTATATATGTATGTATATCTATAAATCAGATGTTGGTAACAAATAAGCACTGCATAAAAAACTGAAGCTGATTTAGAAATGGAAGACAGGCCCTACAAATGAAGAATATTGAAACTAGAAACAGATTCAGCTTTTAAAGTGGTTTAACTTTTATACAGTTCATCATCCTGGTGGCTGTAAATTGCCTTTGAATTAGTGCTGTAGGTAATATTAAAACAATTCAAAGTGAAAGGACTGACAGACACTTCCAGTAACATCACACCCACCTCATGAATGTATCTGGTCTTGGAGGAGCAGAAACTTTTACAAGTCTGATGCAAAGACAATTTTTACCTCTGATATTCATCAGGATATTTTCAGATTCTCTGCACGATCAGTGCTAGTTTTTGGTTGTTTGGGTTGTTGTGTTTATTTTTTAATTCACAGAAGCCAGAAACAGATTTTAAATAAAACGTAAATTCTTCATCTCAATGGGTTGTTCCACCAAAGAAAGCTCTTAATAGTGTTTAGGACCCAACCCTCCTCTAAGAAGGTCTGAGCTAAGGAAATGTGACAAACAACTTGCAAGTCTCATTGGTTTCAACTCACTTGTGGACTCAGACAGATGTTTTACATCTGCATGTGAAAGGAAGTTTAAGGAATTACCTTCAAGAGCAAGCTGTAGGGTCAGGAGAGAGGAAATTAATTGATATGGGCCAATTGACTTGGAAGAACTTAGAGAAGAAACACTGATTCACATTTCAGCCTGGTTAAAGACATTTTCTTGATTACAAATGTTTTCTTATGAACTTCATAAAAGTGGACAAGCCAGGACGCCCACAGCTGAATACTGAAATAGTCCCTGCTATAAAGTGGGGGAGGTGGTGATGATCAAAGGCAGGTAGTGACCAATATAGAAAACACAAGGACAGCACAAATAGAAGGTTAAAGAGCTTTTCAAATAGAAGTGTTATACTTTGGCTGCAAAAAGGGTATTAAGGCCTTCCCTTTGTTTAGGCTTCCAGATAGGTTAAAATCATAGGAAATCTAAATTAACAAGTCCAACTCCTAATTAGAGCAACTGTGGAAGCCTCGTTTGGGAGAGCAGAATGAGACAAACCCATGGTTAGCTCATGGAATGTCACAGCAAAGCTGAAATGCAAGAAGGTGTCCCAGATGGAGCATTGCTTTTTCCCCGTGTGTTGCATCTGGTGCTGCAGACACACATCAAGGCAAAATGTAGTGAATTATAATCAAGCATTTGTCTGGCAGCCTGCACGATCTGATTGCAAAGACTGATTAGGGATTAAATCCTTCTGACAACTGAGCCACTTAATAACAGAGGTTTCATAAGGTAGAAGGCTCCAGGGTTATGGAACAATTAGTTTTTCTCATGGAAAAAACCAAACAAAACCAAACCCAAAATAAAAAGCACTGAAAAGTCCCAGCTCATTCATTACAGGTAATTTATTTTTCTATTGCATATTTGAAAACTTGCCTTGAAGAATTTAGGACTGACTGAATAATGAAGAATGTGGAGGGGAGGAAGGAAGCAGGTGGGCAGGCAGGAGGGAGTACATTGAATTTTGACTGGCTTCAAAATACACTGAAATTCTTTCACTGAGGACTTTTGACACTTCTTAGCAAATGTTGGAAGCAGCTCAGAGGTGGATTTTGTAATAGATGATGCTTAGAAAAAGTTGACATCTACCAAACTTGTGAACAAATGCGCAGAGTAGAGGAGAAACTGGAGCTGAAAAAGCTGAATGGACAGTTTGGGTTCAGATTCACACCTAAGCACTTTTTAGGTTGGAACTAAGTGTGATAGCTCACAACAGTTTCTCCTTTCTAAAGATTCCTTGAACTTCTTACTCTTCCTCTCAGGAAGTTATGTGGGGAAAGTCAGAAGAAATGGCAGGAAATTGCTTTTCCAATGTGAAATTGGACGGTAGAAGTCAATCCATACAACTATCGGCAGATTTCTGCAACTCTACAGTTTCAATCATGCCTGTTTGTCAGTGTGCTCTCAGTTTCTTTTTCCCTTAGGTCCCATTAAGTCTCAGCTAATTAATCCAGAATTATGCCAGCATCGCCAAAATAAAGCGATTGTTTAGCATAACAAAGCTGATAATTAGTACAACAGTAGAGATAACGTCAACATCAGCAGCAGTGAAGACCTCTTGGGATGTACAACCAAATTGGGACCATCTGGAGACACCTCCCTTCAGGAGTGTTATCTTGACTATCTCTATTACTTTGAAGCTCTTCTGGTGGCAAGTTCTTCCTGTCGTGAGCAACCCCAAGCTCTTCAGATCTGTAACCACACGAGGTTTTCTTGAGCAAGCTTGGGCAGCTACAACAATCAGCTTAGGAGGTACCACGAGGGAGCGATGGGACCGATGCCTTCTAGGTCCTCTGCAGCCAAATTCTTATTCTTCAGCTTCAAAGTCTTTTGATGGCATTGGTAAAATTTGGGCAGGATCAGCAGAGCAGAGGGTCATATACCTGCTGTCTACATGTAAGAAAAACACAGGGACCACACATTTTAGGGCTTTCCAGCACTTAAAGGTTTTTTATTGCGTTCTCTGAACTGTCTGCAGTCTGACTTGATGGTAATTTTGCTTTCTCTCATTGTTTAATATTAGAGTGTCTGGCTCTTTCAGTTGAATGTGACTTTTAGTTAGCATATATATCATAAATTTCCTCCTGGACTGGCTGAAACGTGGTTTGCCCTGGGTTAATTGTTTGCTATTTCCCAAGACATTAAATATAATTTAATAATTAATTTTATAATGAAAATTGCCAAGAGGAGCTCATGTCATTAATTATTTACTAGTATAAATATTTTCTGTGCAAATGAGAGAGGGGATGTAAAAAATTTAGTTCCTCTGACCCACATATCAGGTTGGAATACTTGAGGGGCTGACATAAACAAACTCTTTTTTGCCATCTTCTTCCTGAAGGATGCCATCATCTTCATCTCTTGCTCTAAGATTTCTGGGATCTCACATCCCACAGACGGAATAAAAACTCTATTAGAGCTTTCCATGTCCTAGCTGGGTAGTGATAGAGATTAGGAAAATTTTCCAAGGGTAAGGGGAGTGAAATGGATTGCCCAGGGAATTGGGGACTTTCTGGTAGCTGAGGTGCAAGAGAACAGGTTAGACAAACTTGTAAATTGTACACAATGCCAAACTCTGAAACACGCTGTGGCAATATCATTTGTCATGAATCTGGGGAGTCCATTATGTCCTCAGAATTTCAGACAGGCCTGTTCTTAAAATTAATTTAACTGTCTGTTCATTGCAGGTATTTTCACACCCCTTAGTCCACCTACAAATCTCATGGTTGGCAGTGCATGGTATAGAGAAGGTGAACACAAAGTTTCTGTAATTCGTGGCTGTGAAGTTAAACTGGCAAACAAGCAAAGTGACATTGTAGGACTGGTGGGTTTGGGCAGAGCAGCGTGTTGTTGTCAGAGAACAAGAATGAGGATCAGATAACCCACGTCTTAGTCACAAAAGTTCCTTTGACTTGCTGCGTGAGGCTGGATAAATCATTTTAGTGCTTTTATGCTGTTTCTACTCCCACTTTTTGCCTGTTTGTTTATAATGCTGCCTGGGAGCGTCTCTTCTTTGTCTCTGCAGTGCTTTGTACAGCACAGCCCTAGCCTGCAGCTGGAATTCCTGAGTTTCATTGGAAATGATAAATATTTATTGCAGTGAACACAATCTCTTGCCGTGCAAGTACACAGAACCAAGCAAAAGGCATCCCATTAGGCTGAACCCTGCTTAAATTCAGTGACAGTATTAACCAGCAGATATCCCACCTCCAAATTACATTCCCCAGGCAATGTATCCAACCAGAGGAACACTCACACAAAACAATGTGCCTGCCATGGTTTTTGCATATGTGCTTTAGCAAATCCCTTGCTAAAGCTCAGCTACACAGGGGAAAATTATTCTCTTGCCCGTTGAAGGTGTGAGTGAGGGGGCACTGAGTAAGAGAGCACCAGGCAACTGGAGCCACTGTGGTTTTCATTCTGAGCTGCAGCACAGCTCAAGGTCTCATCAGGTGAACACGAGGAAGGGAGGACCTGGCTGACTGTCATTTTAGGTTTCTCACTAGTAAAGCTTTTTAATCTCTAAAGAAGAAGATTAACACCAGAGATACCCAGCTAGGGGCTGGACAGGTGAAAATGTACTGTGAAGACTAATTTTTTACTAGTAGAGAGATGGCCAGCACAGTTCCTGTTCTCAGTGAGCTGTACCTTCTATTATCTATATCTGTAAATAAAAGGGATGCTTTTATCTATAATTTATATTTAACTAAAACACATAAAAATTATTTGTTTCTACTTTAGAAGGACTGCAAGAATAACATGCTGTTGTTCACTGCAGCTGTTACATTATTGATATTTCTAGGGCAGATTGTGCCACCCAGCAAAATTTACTTATAACATACTTAAACCAACCCAATAACATCAAACAAAACCTCAAAAATAAGCTCACAACATCAAACAGAACCTCAGAAATAAGTCAAAAAGCACCAGCTTTAAAGTTTCAGTCAACAGCAGAACTGGGTTGTTATCCAATAAGCTTGTGGACATGGCCTTGATGTCAGTCAGTGTTGTATATATGGGAAGAACTGTACTTTATAAACCACAGGAGGACTGCACAGACTTGAGAACAGTTTCAAAATACATACACATTGCACAGTGTTTAACATGCTACCCTCCAGCCTGATTGCAGAAATTTATCAGTGGAAAGCTCAGCTTGTTATTCTGAACCAGTGGCTGAGTATTGTTCTCTCAAGTTGGTATCAGTTTGATTTTTCCTGAATTTGGGAGATTATCAGTGGTTACAGGTTTGTCAAAATAATTAGCTGTAGTAATATCAACCCAACACAATAAAATAATAATAACCCAGATTCGAGCTGATAGCAGACCCATTGAGTGGAGCTGCCCCCAGAATGAAGAACTGAAATATCTTCTGAAAATGGCTCTACAAACTCCAGGCTGGCACTTAGCACTGTGTAAACATCCCAGTTTCTGGGCAGGACAAGTGCAAGAGGTACAGCAGGGTAAAGGTTTCCTTCATCCAGCACTGCATTTGTTAGTGTAAGGGTTAGAGACCCTTATCAAAAGGGTCGTGAAGAAATCACAAATTTGAAGGAATTTTTTTGTTCTTGGAATTTGAAACCTTAAAAATAACTTAACAGTGCATTTTTGCCATCTCTCTTGCCATTAACACTGAAATAGTGGGCTCAGTTGTTCTGGTAAGTTCTTATAGTTTCTCAGTTTTAAAAGCCAAGCATAAATTGACAAGCACTGTCAGATTCCAAAATGTGAGGCATTTTGGGTTTATTGGCCAGCAAACCAACAGACAAGAGCACAATACACAATAGCCTCTAAAATAGTGCTGAACAGGCACTAAATGCTGTAAAATAAACTCCACAAGCAGATGGCAAGTCATTAGTGTGAAAAAAACCATCCTTAGAGCTGCTTAAAAGTTCTTTTTCTCATGTAAAGAACTTACTTGCAATAAAAAAATAAAAAAAAAAGTCTTGTTTCCCAGAAAAGAAAAATATCACCTTTTAAATTTTTTTTCCCCACGAAACAGACAAAATTTTGAGAAATTTTTCTGTGAGTTCTGGGATAATTGTGAAGGCCCCAGGGAACAGAACCCCCAAAGTGAAGAAGCAGTGAACCAAATTCGTGCTCTTGATATCCTGAGAAATAGAGAAGCGCCGCTTAGTCCTGTGCCAGCGTTCAGGGCAGGAATTTGGAAGCTTGGACACGTATTTCAGCAGCCAAATGAAGCAGTTAGCACGGTTTGTCTTTCCCAGGCTCTGATTCACAGCTCTCACCCTGTATTTCTGGGCAGTGCAGGGAGTGTCTGCTTCCCAGCTGTCATGTTCTTTAAGAAGAGACCCTGCCAGGAGTCACGAAGGGCAATACTAAATTACATTTCCAGGAAAACGCATTGGAATATTGAGCAGGTGGGCTGCATGCAGAAGCAAGGTGAAGGCAAAAACAGCCCGTGCAGGTAATTAGGAGCTGTGTGCTGGAGAGGGGCTGAAGTGATCAGCAGATGGCATTTTTCTTATTAGTTCTTTCAGACTGCAGCACTGAGGTCAAAGCTTTGACCTCACGTGGGGTCCCCTCTGACTGCACAGCCCAGTCTGAGTGACAGTCACTGCCAAGAAACTTCCCTAGCAGGCAGCATGGAAAAGTCCAAGGAATAAAGAAGTACATTTTTCCGGCTACATTGCTCTTGTTTTCAGAGATAATCACCTTTTTAAGAGCCGGCAAATATGACAAAAATAGTCTGGGGTAGATTCCTCCAGCTCCCTGTGAATGCAGGCAGCTCCCATGCTTTTAATCATGTCTCTTGGCATGCACAAAATGGAAAGCTCTATCCTGGAGAAGGACAGTAATTTAAGCTGGATGCTGCAAAGGGAATTATTTATATGCATGTTTTTCATTCTTAAAATAAATTAACAAAATTAGGGTATTTGTCTTGAAAAGAAAGAAGCCAACAAAACCCACCCCATGTTGCCTTCTTGAAGCACTGTGTGAAAAGTACCAGGCTATGTTTAATCCAGCAAAACTCTCAACCCTTGTTACTGTCAGTGAGATTTTATAATGACTGTTTCTGACTTTTTCTGGCTTAGCTGCCTTAAAGCCTTTCTGCCAACAGAGCAGTTAGGAACAAATACATTTAACTTTGCATTAAATGGGTTTCCTTCAGAATAATGCTTTCTCTGGTTAATCCCCTCCACAAGCACCCATAAAATTGGTGGTATATATGACACCTTCCTATATATTGTTAATAAATCCATAGTCAAGACTAAAGGCTGTGAGAGAAGAGAAGAATGCTATTGTTCACAAGCAGAATATGCTTTGATATTGTGTTGTCCCTGCAACTTGCACTGTGGATTTTCAGTATCCATCTTGCTGGAATGTATCAATTTCTTTCAATCAAGTTTTCTTCTGAATTATAATACTATTATCATAGAGTTAACTACACTTAAATATCTTGCATATAGAGGGAATAAGGTAAAAGTAGTTTATTTTCAGCATAAATTCATGAAATTTGGTCTGTGGTGCTTTGTCTCCTGCTGGGAGTATCAATCACATCTTCATTTGATGTTTTTATGCAACAGTTTACAGTGTCACATCAAAAATAATCATGTGTCTAATCAAATGAAAGGTCCAGAGGAAAGAAATAATATGATACAGGATGTTGATTTAAAGGCAATCAAGACTATATAAACAAAGTTGTATTACTCTGACTACCATCAGGCTCTAGAAGTTTCTGCAGAGAAGTGGGAGTTTTGGATCTTTTCCATCCTAATATTCTGAAACCAGAAGCCTGGAGCAGGACTCTGCTTTAAGAACAGGAAATATTTTAATATACATTTATTATATATTTAGGAGTGCATATTGGAGCTGGAAACTTAAAAACCCAAATGGAATACATACATGATTAAAGAAACTGAGGGAGAAGGGATTAGACCCATTGAATTAGATGGAAGACAAACATTTGGAAACAGATCTGTAGAAGAGAACAACTGAAGTATAGACATAAAATGGAAAAAAGAGAAAGGTGCAATATAAATCTACAAAAAGTCTGTTAGAATAATCTCATTTTTTCCTTTGATTAATGTTGATAATAAAAAACCAAACCAAAACCAGAAGAAATTGTAGTAAATTGAACTTTTTGTTGTTGTTGTAGCAGTTGATACAGTAAAGTTTGTGAAATTATGTGTTAATTTGTGTAGGATATGATGTAGTCCAAATTTTATAAAGTGCTAAGTGGCTGTGAGGAAGCAGGAACAGGCAATGCTGGAAAGGAAAGAACTGGACGAGATGATCAGTTTATTTCCTCACAGATTTTTAGGCTCCTGGCAAAAGAGATGGAAACAGGTTAATAAATTCCTTGATGGCCTGTAGAAAAAAGGTGAAACAGGCAAAGAAAAATAAGTCCAGGCTCATAAGAGTACATGCTATGAAGAATAACTAACATGTAAAGGGTGAGTCACAAAGTAAGATTCAACTATGAGAAGTCACTTCAGATGTGCTTTAATAGTAAAAAGTAAATTGAGGAATCTTTCTGCATCTAAACCACCCCAAATCTATTAAAGAAATGACTTGCACAGTCTTCATGTTGTAGGGTGGAGAGGAAAAGTCTGTTCTCCCTGTTTTTCTCAATCTGTCACTAAACCCAGCAGATTTAGCAACACCAGCCTCACACTAAATCCAAAACATTATACCAGCTACTATTAAGAAAATTAAATTAATCCCAGCCAAAACCAGGACAGCATAAAAGATTTCAAGGACCAAATGCAAATATTTTACACTACAGGAGGAAGAATAAACTAATTGCAAGAAAATAGCTTATTCTCCAAACCAAGCAACTTAATGTAGTGAATTGAAATAGTGAAATTACTCTTCACATTGCTCATAGTTTTAAAATTACATTCTGTTATGTCCCATGACTTCGTGCAGAAATCTTTGCAGATAAACTCAGATTATTGTCACACAATAGTTCATGACCTACAAAAATTCTCTAATGTCATATAATAGGCATAATGTGAAAATTAAATAATATCCTTAATGTGTACTTTTACATCAGCTCTGAAATGAAGACATGCCAGGAAGGGAAGAATGAGTAGTAAAGAGGAGAAGGATTTAAGACAACAGCTTCTGTTAATTCAGTATTATTTTCCAGTTAATTGAGTGTCTGTTTGTAGGACCTTGTCACACCAGAGCAGCTTCAGTTTATCTTCACTATTATTCACTACTATAACCCACAGACTCTTTTATGAAAGTTACATCCCATTTAGAAGGAAGACATTTCAAATAATCCAACTATTGCAGTATTGTGGGAGGCAGATGAAAGATGAAAGACTTCAGAGGGAAATGTCTCACAAGCCAGAGAATAAATGTCCCTTTTCAGCACTTGAGAATTATATTTGCCTGGCAGTGATTGCATTCTCACAAAATACAATTTCTTGTGATGACACTGAAATTTGAGGGCTGAGTTTTCCTCAGCCCCCACCTTACGGATTTCTGTCACCTGTTATTTCTTTCGACTATTTTTCAACCAGGTCCCATAATCATCATTAAAGTTTGTGGTGATCTGGCATTTTTAAACAGGAATAGCTCCGAATTTTCTGATATAATTCCCAAGATGACCTTGGATTTGAAAACAGCCAAAGTGGAAATATTTGAACTTCCTTGTGTATCTGGGAATGAATGTTGGAATGGTCAGAACTGGTGATGATCAGTCAAACTTCTATAGTCACACATTTGCAGAACTACAAAGAATAGTGAATTAATATCCCAGTGGACTTCCACGGGATTTCCAAGGTAGCTTTCTATGTTGTTATAATATTAAAGTGGGTTTGTTTGGCTTCACTTCACTGCTGTGAAGAAAAATAATGAAACAATATACAATATGAAATGGTGAGATAGAATTTTGGACTAAGATTGCAATCTTTACCCCAAATGCTCTATTAGCAGCTCAGGATAACAAGTATATTGTGATTAATAACCAGAAAAGAAATTTCTGGGGATTAGGTACCTCACAAATAATTCTAAATTGCTCCATGCAGCAGGTTTCACACTAATACTATTTTGATCCACATCTGCAGGAGCCATAAAATACCTTCAGTTCATTGCCTTTTGTGAAATAACCCTGATTTATACCAGCTGAGAACATTCCTTTGCATTGTTGGAACTCCTACTGCATAGTTTCATGGCACTAGCTGTGAAAAACCAAGGAGCAGCAGCCAAGGCTTATCTCCAGTTGTGTCAGAGATGCAGCAGTGCAGTCATTGATATTATTTTGGGATGAACTGAGCTACCTGCATGCAGTTTGCAGCTGGGGCAGCATTTTGGGGCTGATCATGGTTAGCAAACAGAGATTTTTATTCTGGGATGGATGTTCTTTGCCTGGTACTGCATTATGTGGCTCTTTCGTAATTATAAGGATTTATCTACTCTCAGAATTCTTCCAAAACAGCTCTTCAGGCACAGTTCCAGCATAGGTTATACTAAAGAGGAAAAAGACATTTTAAAGCTCAATTAGAGAGCCTACCATGGTAATTATTCTTGACTAGCTATTTTGGTAAACTTCCAAATGCAGACAATTCCTAAGAGTTCAATTAAATACAGCCAGTGAATACATTTATTGAAGTAGCTCTATTATAGTAAAGACTGAATACATTTTTTTTTATTATTTTAAATGGTCCATTAAAATAATCATGGTTGTTACTTTTCAGGGCTGTATCTGTCTTGCTTTATTTCTTATCTGCCAGCCAGACTTCACTCTGAATTACACTGGCCCTTCATTACAGGAGGCAAGGCAGCTGGAATTCCAGCTAGAAGTAGGATGAGATGTACCTGTTTCCAAACAGACACTTTGGTGGCCCAACAATTACTGGCTGCGTGGACAAATAAAACTGGTTATCACGGCTATAAAAGACTTTTGAGAGTCTTAGATATCTTCTGTAATCTTGAAGTTTGCCTGGACAGGCTTTCAGTTTTGGGTCATGACTGCATTTGTATCAATAGCAGAATCACCACTTTGGGGGGAAATAGTTTTCCTTTATAAAAGTAAGAAAGGGATTTTACACTAAACAGACATATTTTGACTCTTCATTTTGTCAATTTCTAAACTCTAACATTGCTTTAAACAGAAAATAAAATCGTTTCATCTAGAAAACACTGAAACAGGGATCCTAGATTTTTTTAAAAGTTTTATTACCATTTAAATTAATTATATGCAGAAATAGAAAGAATTCCCCGAAAATTTCAGCTTCACTTTTAATTATGCAATATCTACCTTTTATACTAAAAAAAATGTTCTAAAACTGTCACTCAGTGCTGTCACTTCTTGTGCTTAACATTTATTATGCCTAGAGGCTGGGTACAGGGAGGGAATCTTGACTCAGCTGTGATCATCCTGGTAGATGTGACTTGGTTGCTGACTGCGAGACTATTCCCTCTCCAAGAGGGACAAAGGCCGAGCTGTGTGTTGCACTCTGTTTGGAAATTCACAGTTAGGAAAACACAGAGAACCCTCTGTAGGTTTGTGGATGATACCAAAGGAGGAGGAATAATTGCCAAAGGGCTGAGATTCAGTTCAGAAGGGACTTGAGCACTGGGACAACGGGGACCTCTTGGAACTGAACCAAAAGGGTTTTGCAGGGGGGGATGAGCCAGGCTCTGTGTCAGTACAGGATGGGAACAGCCCTGCTGGAGACGACAGGGGGTTTATGGGGTCCACCAGGCTGAGCATGATCCACCTGTGTGCCCTCACTGGAAATAGCACAAGCTGCAGGTGGGCTGTGCCAGGAGGAGCACGAGTTGTGGTCCCTCACCAACCAACCACTGGTGAAACACTGAGGCTAATTAAAGAAGGATGCAGCTGAGGGCTAAAGGATGGTCAAGGACCCAGAGACCAAGTAATTAACCTCAAAAGGAGATTTTGTTAGCTGAGAGCTTCAACTGTTTGCCAGGGAGTGCTGAATGCACTGGAACCAAGCTCTTCTGTGGTGGATGGACAGCACAGGGGAATGGCACCAAATTGCAATTTTTAGGAGGTTCAGAATGGACACATTGGAAAAACCTTTTCACTAGTGGGGTTGTGCAGTTCCAAACCAAAATTTTCTAGGAAGGTTGTGAAACATCACATACATGGAGTTTTTCTAGGTGTAGGTTGATAAAAGCCATGGTGGACACCATCTGTTCTTTGCAATAATCCCATTTCTGCTGGATGGTTGGACAAGATGATGTTCAGGGATCCCTTCTAACCCATATTTTGCTGATCATTCCATGCATTTCATTCCATGGAAACCTTCTCCAGAGGGCTGGTCTCTGCTAGATTTTTCATTATACTCACTGCTCATGAGTTTTCTCTACCCTCCTCCACGTGGTCAGATACTGTTTAGTTTGCCCATATAATTTTAATGGCTGTATGCTACTTAATTGGTAATTTACTAATTGACATTAGTGTGTTAATATTTAGCTATTCTTCAGAATTCACAATATTCCATAATAACTATTTCTGTCATGGCTGCTTTTCAATTACAGCCATCACTCTTATTACAGATTTAAATCTTTAGCTTTTCATGGGTTAAATACCCACAGATTTTAACAGGCTCTAAGAAGATATAGTTGAATTTGTGCAGAAAAAAATGCCACTAAGGACATGGGAGGAATGACCTTGGAAAGAAGACCAGGTTATGCATTCCAAAACCAGTGCAAAGTGACTTTTAGAATGTGGCTATCCTGGCAGGGTATGCTACGACCTGCTGCAGAATGCTGCAAAAACATGGGACAGCTGGAATATTGTGTGCTCAGCGTGGCTTTTTTCAAGGGCAAGGGAATCCCTTTGGGAGGGTTTCTTCACTGAAACTCTGGACTGAAATAAGAGTTTGCTACATTTTCTCCCTCTGCACCACAAAAGAACAATAAAAAAAAGGTAGAAAGGACTTTATCTTGTTTTACTGTTGTGGGAACAACATTTTGAAGTAACAGCACCTCTAAAACTCTTTAAGCCACCTGCAATAAAAGCTTGTCAAAGTAGTCGGGGAATGTATTTCTTTATCTGCTGGCAGAAACAAAACAGAGCAAATGCATCAAAATTTCTTCCACCTACTTCATCTGAAGAAATAAACTACAATAGGCCTATTTTCCCAGGAAGAACTGAAGAGAATCCAGTGACTTTCAAGAGCAGCACAGGCAGCTAAATGACAAAATGACAAAAAATGGCAAGATGTCTTTTGGTGTGGAATCTGGCAGAGCAAGTTCCCTAATGTGTACAATCAAACACATCAGTGTTTAGCAGTGTTTAATGAAACCATTAATATAATGGAATATTAACCTCATTTGTGATTTCTCATGTAGTTTCCCCATGAGGCTTCACTTTGTCCTACTTCACTTGTCTTTGTCAACTTGAGAAGTTGATTTGGGGAACAGAAGATGAAAGTCTAAAGGATCGGCCATATGTCAGACAAACTGTGACTCTGATAACTCAGATTGTTTTATGTGCATGGAACAGAATTAATGATATTTTAGATGGGTCTGGAAAATAACATTTGCTAAGGCCTCTGACCCTGCAATGGAAAACCCATCATCCTATCATAGCCATCAAGTTTTAAAAGTCTCAAGCTGGTGCATTAAGAATTCAGAAATTATATTATGTCTATTAAAATTAAGTTTTAACATCCTTAAACAACTACAGCTCAAATATTATGTGTGTGTTAATGAACTTGATAAATATTTATGAGGTGCCATTAAAATGTACAGTCTAAAATGAGTAAGGAAAGGCTTCAGTTGGCTTTTGCTTTATTTGAAAGGATTGTGTCCTAATTTGGAGGCTTCCTATCTATCTCTTCCACACAGCCTTCTATCCTTTTACCATAGTAAATCAGAGGTACTTACATTAATGTCACCGAAATTATACTGAGTAAAACCCAAATATCTTACTCTGAATGTTTTTCCTGGCTCCACTCAGTGTGCAGGGACAGAGCAGGCTGGACTGGCAAGTTTAATTACTCCTTGCTCATGGGTGGGAGGGGACTGACTTCTTCAGGTATTTATGGCTGTGCTGCAGCATTGAGGAGTTGCACAGAGAGATGTTTTCAATGCAATGTGCTTTATATTTCAACGCCAAGAGGCCCTTGTTCCACCTCAATCCGTGCCAGTGAAGTTGATGAAAAATGTAAAACTGATATAGCTGAGGGAATGGATGTGGCACAGGGGTTTTAGCCCTGGTTATAGCTTTAACCCTTGTTAAAAAGCCTTATTGTAAGAACCCCTTCTGGCTGCAGTTGGGTTGCCACAAATACTCACATTGGATAATGTTTCCTTCCTCCTCTGTCAAACCAGTTATATTAGGCTGCTCATATTATTTCTGAGTATTTATGAGCATTGGGGCATTCTTGGTTCTAGGAAGTTGTGGAAGTTGCTGATTAAGAGGACCTAGAAAAAATATACTTGTAAACAAGTTAATTTAGCCACAGGCTTATAGTACATAAAGAAAGTTTTCCTTTTTCTGCTTGTTTCCCCTAGTCTACACCTTAGTGTTTTCCTACACATTTTCATAGTCTCTTCAAAGCACTTCATTCCAACACTTGGATTAAACTCATCTCCAGCCATTGCCCCCTTGATGGCTTAAAGTATTTGTTTTCCTTTTGATACCTGTCTTGGGAAGCTCTTGGGTGGATCACAGAGCTGCATTCCCACATTAGTGACTCTTCACTGCATCTTTAAATATTATTGATATTTACTCGAAACTTAGCTTATTATTTCTGCTTTTTTATTATTGTGGGTTTTTTTATTATTTCCTATGAGAAATAATGTATCTTAGTTGCTTTGTCTTGTGTGTTTGAGTCTTCTCACCATAGGGTAGCAAATGAGTAGTTAATGGATGAGTCTTGTTATGAGTTAATGGTTTAGTTTTCTGGAGCATTAACACAAGAAGAGAGGGACATTTCATGGGTTTTGACACTTAGGGCCACTGAGCATCATTAACAGAATTTGCATATGAGTTTCACATACTGCACTATAATTAAAACTCTACCAATGCTGAGGTTTAAATTAGAGCTGACTAATCATATTTAATTTAAATGTCTTAATGGCTGTATTTTTAGTAGAACAAGGGTACTTTAGCTAGTTCAGGTTTTCTTCCTACAGAGAGATGTGTGTGTCAAAATTTCTAAGACTTTGAGCCAAAAAAAGTGTATTAATGCATAGATTAATTCAGGCAGTTAATAATTGCCCTGGAGTTGGTGATAATATTGCTTGCTTGAAGTTTTGGTTGTGTTGAAAAGGTTGATATATCTCCAGCTTAATTGTGCAGTAACTTCTCTTGCACCATAAGAAAACTACTTGGATGGGATATGACTGTTTCCTGAGCCTCTGATTTTAAGGGACACAACAATGTTCTCAACGTTCTGCCTTTTGCTTTTGCATCAGGCATAGGGTCTTCAAAGAGCCCAAATCACTTCCCAGGCTATGTGGGGATTAATTCCATCCAGAGCAAAGCAGGACAATACTTATCCCACTGGAGATAATGAAATGACTGAATGTATTTAAACCATAGCAAAGGAGGGCAAATCTTGGCATTAATTTTGGATTATATGTAAGAAAATGTACTCCTTTCTTCACTCCTCAGAATTAAAAGTATGCAAACTTTAACAAGGGCTCTTTCAAGGCATACAGTGCATACCAAGCAGTTTTAGGGATAATTATGAATCAGGAATAATTCCAAAGGATTTTGAATTGTGAAATTTTTCATATGCCGTCTGTTTTGTCAAATCAGCATCTTGGAGGAGTTAAAAGGTTGTACTTTTTCTATAAAGACTCAGTAAATGGGAAACTGGAATAAAGTTTGGGCAATTTTTGTTTGTGAAATCCATTTAGAGTCTGATACTATATCTAGTTTTCAAATCATCCTTCCAATCAAATGTTTCTCTTCAAAGAGCTGCTCTTGAAAAAGGGAATCACTGGATAGGTAATCGTTACGTGATACACACTTATTTATGGTGCCTCACTGAGCTGATAAAAAGTGGCATATTATTTCAATCCCTTTTATGGTTAACTTTTATATTCCTTACCAAAAAAAAGTGATTTTTTTCTTAGTTTTTACTCTTTCTTACAATCAGTACCAAACAGCAGCAGGAGCCAGTCTATCCTACATAATGATTAGGACTCTTAAACCCAAACTCATGTCTCTTTTCTAACTGGACCATAGTGAAAGAATATGGGCTTCAACCATTTGGAAACATAGCACAACTGAAATATAGACAGACAAATAGGTAAAGAATCCCTGTTAAATACATAGAAGAAGGAAAGTATGAAAACCAATTTGCTTTTTAAGCTCTAAGCCATATCTTTAGCTCCAGACCTCACCAATAATAAGGTAATAAATCCATCTGAAAACTGAACTTGCTCCATCTGTGCTGTCCTGCAGCTCTTTCCTTGTACTTCCAGGAACTGCTGTTCTTAACTACATGAGGACATCTCAGAAATATCCAAACACAAGCAAAAGTTGTTTTTTTAAAATATCTCTGTTTCTTACAACTTCACAACTGTCCCTAATTATGGAAGGGGTAAGAACTGCAGTTAATTTCTCTTATCTATCATCAAATGTCGACTGTATTAATGAGATTAGTCATTTGAAGGTTAAACAGATTAATTAGATGCTATCTTATTTAAATTTTCTGTATGCTAATAAATGTTTTATATCATGCTTTTGTTTAAAATAATATTAACAGCTCACACACTCCAGGCATTATTTCATTACTTCAGTTGTCTATCATGTTATGAAGGTCTTTTAATCAACTGCTTTTTCATGTAGCCCTTTTCTTCTCCATCTGTTAAATCATATTCAGGCAGACTTTTTTTCCAGGCAAGAAGAAGTATTCGAGGGCTCCATCCATAGATTTGCTTCAGCAAATTCAGTTTTATTTAGGGAGGCATCTGCATTCATTCAATTCTGAATCCCTGACTGCAGGGGCTCCTGCCTGTTTTCTCAAATGAGCTTTGTTAGATCTTTGCTTTGAAAAATGTCTCTCCTCTTCAAAACATATGTTGCTCTGACTCAAAGTTGCATTCAAGCACATCAAATATTCAGGAATGTATTACTGAGAACATACTCCAAGGTGTTAACCTCTCAGTAAAGCAACAGGAACTGCAGAGAGCTTACAGCATGTGACTAACCTCTGAAATATTTAGATCCCCCTCTAAGAAACACAGGAAAAGGGTGGCTGTGAAGGGGGAGTGTAAAGGGTGTTCCATTTTCTCACTGAGGACACAAATTCCAGAGCTGCCAGTCCTTTCACACAGAGAGAGTTCTAAAGCCTTAATGTATAATTTACTCAATTTTGCCAAGTCAATCCATTCCCAGTAACTTAGAACACTCATTACCTGAGCCCTTCCACTGAGTATTTATTATTATTACAGCACATTTACAAAACAGCTTAATTACTTCTTTGACAAATACATAAAGTATGAAAGAGAATGCTTGCCATTCTCCAAATTCTTCCCTCGTGTTCCCAAAGGCAGGAGTGCTGATGGACGTGTTTCATTACCCAGTGTAGAAGGATGGCAGGAGCTCCTCAGCCTGGAATTGGCCACAAACACACCTTACACTCTTTTCTTCCACCTGTAATATCGACCCTCCCCTTTCCTTCTCAAACTCGAGGTGGATCCCTCCCTTTTTAAGCCTAGAGAGTGGTTCTTCACACAGGCACTGCCTTCTGATACCAAATGAAAACTATTGAATCAGAAGAATATAAATTTCCCATCAGCTTTTCATACACAGAGGGATGAGTTTCTAATTCTCTCAATTTTAAAATTGTTTTAAACTCCAAATGACTGCAACAGGTGAAAATCTAGTGAATACAGTGTGTGAATAATGGCAACTAAATTTGCTGAGTAGTAATAGGGAAGAGCCTTTGATCCCATGATTTTAGGTAAATCCTTCCCTGAACGAGGGTTTTTATGCCATATTCATGCTGGGATTTCACTGAGATCTTGACCTGCTTTTGTGGGAAAGAAGAGTAAAAAAATGTGTACTGAATTATTATTATTTCACTTAGTTCATAGGCTGCTGGAGAGAGAGGAACAAAGTAAGATGAAGAGAAATCTGAAAAGAATTCTGAAGTCATCTCCATTTGGGAGAGTTCAAAATTCTCAAACTTCCCATTTTGTTTTCCATTAAATTTTTTGCAATATTTAATCAATGTTACATTGACTTTTTTTACTCAGTTTTCAAAATTGTCACTGCGCTGGGTTTTTTTCTTTTTACTAAAAAACCCCACGTGTTTTTCAGAGAATGAAATATTTCTACTGAGAACGAGTTTAATTAACGCTGCAGTAAAAAGGGAAATTTTAGTTTTGACATAAAGCAGCTCTGTTTTAGCTAGTAAGAAATTGCAATTTTTTCTTTCTTCTCCATCTCCAAGTGCATTTCAAACTTAATAAATGCTTTTTTAAATGATTAGGATAAACCATCTGTAATTTATTAGATAACCCTGGTGAATTTGGCAATATAACACTCAAAGAAGTTATATATGTATATATATGCCATCTATTTACAGTAATAGCACTTCCTTTTTGAGCTGTTGATAAATATTTCTACCTAAATAAAATATTTGTGGAAATTTAGTCAAAATATTTTGAATTTAATTTATCGCTTTCTGAATTCAAAACAGGGTCTTAAAAACTCCTTGTAAAATGCTTCAAAGCACAGTTTTAAGCCAGTCTGTGGTGGGAAAAATCCCAGGAAATCCATTGTACATCTCCAATTAAATTAATGCTTTCAAATATCAGCATCATGAGAAGCTGGAGGGTTTGGGACATTTCGAACTCAATTTGCTGGTTTGAGTTCTGGGAAAAATAATAAAAATAACTTTATTCTGGTGAAATCCTAAAGATGGAAGTTTGGATGAGATTAGATTAATAAGCAAGTTTCAAGACAACAAAGCAATGAGTTTGCAGTTTTCCTGCCTGTGAAAACAGCAATCCACTCACACTAGAAACAAACATGGGAAAACTGTGCCCTGCAAGATGAGAAATGAAATTAGATCACTTTCTCGCAGAAAAGAAAAAAACAAAATCACACCTTTTTATGTTTTCTAACATTTATAATTGATTTGGTATTTTGTTCTATGTAACTGCAATCAATTCTTTCGGGCTTACTGCATTAACATATCATATTACCCCATTGTAGTGCTCTTGGCATTAAATTTGAATACATTAATATCTGGATAAAAACACGAGTACAGATTTTGCCAAGAACAGGAGAGTAAGGGCAGTCCTGGGGCAGAAAAGTGATGAGTTCCAGCCACAGTGAGAAGCCTTGAGGGACTGAGCAGCACATTTGCATTATTTCTGTTTCTGTATCTTCCCTCCTTGTATTTTGCCTTTTGTTCCTAAACATGCCTTGCTTTTACTTAATTGCTTTTTTTGATGAACATAAATTCAGTCCCCTCTAAAGAGAGTCTTGCTGATCCAAAGCCAGAGCTGTCTGTAAATGGGTGTAAGCTGCACATTGCTAAGAGAAAAGCTGAGGTGACCCAAGAGAGACACAAATCACACTCACATTAAACTGTACTTCTCAGAATTTTCAGAGCAAGGAAGACATCCAAATTTGTCTCTAGTTACAGGACTGGGATATTTATTTTTTTTTGCACATTTTGAGTATCTGTTCCCTGCTGAATTTGAAATGTCAGAGCATACTCAGGAGAGCTTGTTGTGAAAATTCCCTTTCCACAATCATTTTAAATTTCAAAATATATTTACGACCCAGTGTGGTATGAAGTTTCTCTTTGTGCTGGATAAATAAATTAGCAGGAGTTTGGGGAGGCTTCTAGTGGTAACCAGACAGGTAATTTCTTGCTGAAGATTTCCAAGCAGTCTGAAGGCAGCAGCTGGAACAGCATTTCAGCAGGATGTCTGGTCCTTTAAGGACGTGTAAAAGCAGATGGTGAAACAAAGAGGTCCAGGTGATAGGAGACAGCACAGCAGTTTGAGATTTGGATAAAAGACTTAATAGGCCCCCAGTGGAAGAAAAGGAAAAAATAACCTGGAGGGAAGGGATTAATCATAGATACCCCTTTTGAGACTAAAGGGTACTAACTTTTTGTTGTGACCAGCACGGTGGCATCTTTTTGACTGTAATTGGGTTGAGATGACTCATTGGTTTGTCTGGTGAAGTAGGAAAAGCATTTTGAAACATGTGCTGGTTTTGCTGAGGCCCAAATCCACTGAGTGGACAGTGTGCAGGTCAATCACTGGGCTCATCACATCTTTCACTCTGTGTGATTGCAGCAGGTAGAAGGTTGGCACTGATCCTTGGTCGAAAAAGTGAGAAGGGGTACAGCTGGAGAAGAGGAACATCTCGAGAAGGTTGGAGAATGACATGCTAGGATAGAGAAAAATGTAGTACTGGATCCTGTTGCACTCCTTAGGAAAGGCAGAGGGATCCTGCTTGAGAATGGGGAAACTTGAGCTAAAGGGAGAGATGACACACTCAGATGTGTCGAAGAAGAGCTGAGGATTGAGGCCCAGGTTAGGGTGGTTTGTAGGGTTGGTGTGAGCCTATCTGTAGAATGCAAATTCCAGTAATTTCCTAGCGTTCCTGTTCCAGATGGGTGCAGCTTCTGGGAAAGAACTGTAATTGAATGATAAGACTCAGAGAGAGAAGTGGTGGGATGAGAGTAAAGGAGCAGAACATGGGGAGAAAGTGCAGAGGTGATGTCCTGACAAGCTGGAGACAAGGGCTGAGAAAAGCCCTGAGTGCTGGCGTTCCTGGGATCCCTGGGCAATGGCTGGAAATGCTTAACAGAGAAATAAAACAATCAATTTGAACGGGCAGCTGCCAATAGCTAACTAACTGGTTAATGACCTTAACTAGGGGGCATCAGTGCTTTTAGTCTCTCTCAGCAGTCATGATCATGAACACTAAACCAATTCCTTCTGTGCAGTTTACTCATTAAGGAGTGTAAAAAGGGGCATTGAACCCTTTGCCTTTTCTTATGTGGCATATTTCTTAAAACACTTATTTGAGTTATGAGAGAAGGTCTTCCTCTAATACACATGGAAAAAAGGTCTAAACCACATTCCTTACCTCCCAGGAAATTGCTCTCAAAGGGTTATAGGTAATCATTGCAGAGAGCTTACTTTGCCATAACTGCAGGGTTTTGTAAGATTAATTAAGTACTTGCTGATTTGGAATGAAATAAAGATATCCACAATTAAGTTTACAGCCTACAGGTTGGAGTGCTCTCAGGGCATGGCAGAGAGCTGAGTCTGAGATGCATCTCAAAGACAGAATATCGAACCAGAACGTGGAATAGTTCCAGCAGCCAACAAAATGGGATATACCTAATTCACTCTACTCTTTAACCCACAATTTCCTCATGCCACAGAGTTTGGGTCAGATGAGGTAGAGGAGAAAACACGAGCCAAAGGACAGTCCTCTTTTATTGCTGAAGCAGTTGTAAAGGCAGTCTCTGTAATTCCCAGCAGGCACTACCTGTATGCTCACTGCTGCACCCTGCATTTATCCCATGCCATTAATCACCCAAATTCAGGATTGCTTGTGGAGCTGCATTTTGTACAAAGCCTGGAGTTACTACGCTAAGGAGCTACTATCTTTTTTATAGGTGGTGTTAATCTGACAGATTTACCTCAAGGCAGAATGTAATATTGTTCTCAGTCCAGTTTCTGAGGGCAGATTTGCCGTTCCAGAAAGTGTCACAAAGGGGGACAAATAAATGTCAATTTTGATGACTGCTTGAAGAAAAATGTGAGGAGTGCTCACCTCCTGCCTCCTCCCTCAGTTTTAGCATTAAACCAGGTTGTACAGCTCCAGAGAGCCAAGACTATTCATTTGAAGATAGAAAAATTGACAGTGATCCAATATGTGCCATGGCCAAATGGAGACTGAGAGGTGCTAGGCTTGAGTTTTCCTCATTGACTTTCCTCATTTGCTTTTCCTTGAGGGTTATTTTGTTGTCCCTTTTCTATAGTTTGAAGTCCTCTGGGCAGCAATGAACTCTTTCTTAACCATTTCTACTAATGCTTGTCATCTGCCTGTGCAGCCATACAGTTTTCAGGAGTTTATACCCTGATGCACTCTCCCAAATTGGATTTGTTATCCGTGGGGAATAGAACCCTTTTGAAGACTGGAATTCTGTGCCAGGTTAAGAAAAACACTGCAGTCCAAGTAGGTAGACTCATGTAGGCATCACATGAGGAAATCCTGTGCACTGTCTCTGACAAGGATGAACTCTATCAACAGGCCTGGGATAGTCTGTCTTTTCTCTCTACGACATTGTCATCATTGACAAAACAGGTGCCTTTGTTACAAGTACAGAATTATCAAATTTGACACAAATTTATTGCCTTGTGTTGGGACATTCTGATGCTTTTCACTGTTGAATTAAGTTCTCTCTGTATGCCATGCTTGTGGCACAAAAACAACGAAGATCCAGTTTTATAACAGTGACCGATAGAGTACTAGATTTTCTTATTTAGGTAAATCCAATTATTTTTGAAGCATAGGACATCAGCAAAACTCTGTCTTCCCATAAGCCACAAAACCAGCCAAGCAGACAGCTAAAGGGATGTGTCAGCTCTTTCAAATGTTAGAAAATTCATGCATTGACTCTGCCAGTATAATCAAGTAAACACTGTCCTTATGACAGATGCAATGGAGTTAAGCATTTTTATTACAAGTATGGATTGTTATGTGCTAATAATAATACCACAAAACTCAAAGAAACCAAGTCCATCCTGGAACTGATACACCACTAAATCCATTGCCTTGCACCTTTTCCTACTTAAAACCACAAGTTAGGCTAGTCTACCTGTTCCAGCAGATTAAAAACATGTCAGATAATGAGACACTGATCAGATTCCAAACAATCCCAGAACCCGAGGCATGGAAGAGCTATTTTAGAAGCAGAGGAGTCAGAAACATAATTACAAGAGAGACTAATGAAGAGCTCCTCCTCAATTTCCCTGTGGCCCTTGCTAAGAAATTAAATCAAGTTTGTCCTGCATAAGCATGACTGAACTGTTTGAAGTGAGGGAAAGATTCAAGTGTTATCTTCTAAACAATATGCACATAATGAGCAGAAAATAAAAAGAAAGCCACTGTAATGATGAGAAATGAGACATTTAATGGGTTGTACAAGACCCAACAGTCAGAATTGGTACTAGAAAGAGCCAGTCGAGAGTTTATTAGGGAGGAATAACTCTGAAATTTTGGAACTTGTGTGAGAATAGGTTTCCCTGATATTTAAAGAGTAGTGATGTTGAAGACCTTTCTTGATGTAAAATATAGCTGTTGGTATCAGTGCTCATTCCCTGTTTTCTATAAAAACCCAAAAAGCAGCAAAGGAATGGAATCTGAGTCCTGTGAACATTTTTATAGCATCATTTCAGGTCTTGTTTTCCTGCAATCTCAATCTCTGTCACTCTGTGTTCTGTTTTGTTTAACTAAATCAGTTTATTTTCCAAATACAATGATTGTCAGCACTCAGGTTACCTCTATTTCTGGAGTAAAAGGAGAAAACATCAATTTGTTTGTGAATCTTTTCCAAATACACCTAGAGGGTTGTCTCCAAAAGAGTATGAATCTTTGGCAAACAACACGTTGTTGCATTAAATAATGCTGCAGACACTTGCTACACAAAACCAGAGGGAAGGAGTATCATACTTGTAGCAAATTTTTTTAACAGACTGGATCCCTATTTATATTATGGGCTGCTGGATATCCCCAGACCTCAACTACTAAAGTAATTTTCCTATTGCATCCTTTGCTTAATTTAGCACTCTTAAAATAAATTGCCTGTTTCCTATAAGGCTTTTATAGCCTTCTGATAATGGAATTGCTACAACTCACTCCCTTTCTTTTTTTCCTCTCCCTTGATGGCAATTTTTTAATTTTTTTTTTCCCCCTGAAAGCTTAAAGTTCCTTCTCACTATCTACTGTCCAATTCTTGTTTTGGAATGTGTCTTCAGTAACAACTTTATGAATATTAATACTCCCCAATGTATCAGAAGTTTTAGAAGAAGAGCCCTAAATCAAAGACATTTGGGCACCTATGAGAAAGTTACCTGGTAGATTTTGATAGATGGCCCTTCCTGGATTGCACAGCTCACCTGTTTTCTCCATCTCACATGCTGATAAGCCTGCCCATCTTATAAATATATGAATGATTGAGCCTGTCCCATCACAGTCAGTATCTCTCTGAGAGATGGCTCTGTTGGGGAAAAGCACACTTAGGAACTTTCTGAAACAATAACATTGATCCAGTTTTGAGCCAGCTTTTCCTGGGAAGTCAGTTCCTGGGGAATTCATTTTCACAGATTAAACCTGCTGCCTGAAAGGAGGAGTTAGATCCATGCAGAACAGCAATTTCATGGGCATCAGCTTAGAGTCACTCCACAGCTCACATTTGCCCAGTGCTCTGTGGCCAACTCATTCAGGATTTGTAAGTTAAGACTAAAAGTTTATTGAGAGGTAAATGCATCTGAAAGAAGTGGCTGCAGCTAATTACATATTTACACATATTTACATATGTGAAAATGCCATGTCTGTAATTGAAACACCACCTCTGGATTGACTTCTGAATCTGATCATAAAGGATGGGCAGATCCCTTGGGACAAGAAGAAAAGGCACAGACATGGAAATGGAAATCACTGCAGAAATACTGAGCAGTTGAGAAGGATTAACTTGGAAGGAAGGGAATCTTCTCAGGACAGTAGTTCCTGTGGTATTGTTCTGTGTGGATGCATTCAAATTGCATCCAGCCAGTCTCTGGCTGTCAGCACAACCTTTCAGAACATACAGTAGTCTGCTGGTTTTAGGGTAAATTTTTAAACTTATTTGAACTTGAAATTACAGCAGAAAATCCACATTGGTTCCTCACCGAATATAAGGAGGGAAAAATGATTTAAAGCTATTTTTGCACATTGCTAACTTGTCTGAATATGAGTTATAAATGGTGGCAGCATTTCTGCTAATGAAATTCTGTTTTACAGACATAACCCTGACTGAGCCATTGAGGAAGCAAAACCCTTCAGCTGACAGTGTTTATGCTTGCAGGGATTCCTTGGGCACATGGCCTGTGCTTTGGTTCATCCTCAAACACCCTTGGTGGGTGCATGTAGAGAAGTAATGTGCATTTAAGGAGTTGTTCTGAAAGCAACAGTCTCATTCTTACAGGATAGAAACACCTACAACATTTAGACGCGGTTTTAAGGAGCCCCATTTGCTTGTAGATGCCCCTTTTCAGGAAATTTTATTTCTGTAGGGAAGCACAATCAGTTTTCTTCCACCAGGGAACCCCAGAATAGGTACTGGGAGATGGGATCTGAGGTTACTCAGACTCTGCCTTCAGGCTCCCTACAGCACAGGAGCAGACAAGGAGCCTTCACTAAACATGTGTTCAGATTTTTCCAAAATGAAGGAAATAAAAGGAGGTATTTCTGACCCAGATTTTTTGGCCTTGATTTGAATTCAAGCAAGGATTTAAGATAACGCCCCCTGAATTTACAAGCTATTCCTTGGTTTCTTGTTAGCCTAACGAAATGCTGTAGAATGAAAAGTGAAAGCTAAAATATCACTCAGCCCAGATGCCTAATTTTTACACTGAAGATTTATGTGTGAGGTTAACTTCATAATTATCCTGTTTAAGGCTATTGCTGGGTTTCTAAATGAAGACTGATGGCATAGATGAACAAGGAAAGGTCATTCCTGGATGCATTAGTTCTTTTTTTGATGAACAATTTAACACAAAAATACTTTGCATTTAACATGAAACCTTTCCCATGAAAATCATACCCTGTCTTTATAAATATTAATTCTCAAAATGCATGTGTTTTGTGTAGGTCCTGACAGCCTCTGTAGGGGAACTGACAAGTCAGCCAAAAAGAGAGAGGTACAAAAAAACAGGTGGTAAAATTCACCCCAAGGTGTCAAAGGGCATTAAGATACATGTTTAAATACAGAATTCTAGGGAGTTGCAGAGCATAAGAGTCAAGGTGAAGACACTGAGATTGAAATGGAACAGTTAGCAGCATAATCAAATCTTAAAATTCACACTGGAGGTGGGAATCCTCCTAAAAAGGCTGTGATAAACTGAAACTGCATAAAAACATTAAGGTTAGAATAACTGAATCAAAATCAACAAACAAGCAGGGACTACATGCAGAGTCTTTGAAATGAGAAAGTACAAAAACTGGCAAAGGGGTACAGCAAGAGGTGTTGGCAGCTTGACAGAAACTGAGGCCTGAAGAAGACACATGTTCATGGGCAGGAAATCAAGAGAGATTTTTGAATGTCTGATCTGATCTCTGAGGAGCTGAGTAAAAATTTTCCTGGGAAATCAATAAGCACTGATGGGATTCAAAGGGGCAAAGGGGGTAGGAAAGATGAACTGCAGAGCTGAAGGAACTGCCAGGGAAGTCTGAGGGAATAACTGAGCTGATAAACAGAACCAGCTCTGCTTTCAGGCACAGGTCCTAGCCAAGCTGTGCATCCTGCAGACATGAAGTCACACAGACCCAGGGGACAGAAAGTCACAAATCATGCATGAGGGAATTCTGAGCCTCAACATAATACTGGCTTAGAGGGAAACCATTCCCTTCATTCCTATGAAAGAAAGACAAGAATTTGCATTTATCCTGCCAGCACCATGCTAAAAAGCTGATGTGCTTATCAGTGCACTGGCCCCTTCTTTCCTACTGGCTTTGGTTGTTCTATTGCAGAAGGCAGAGGTTTGGTTTCCTCTCCACATGAATATATCAGTGTCCACTGAAGTCCAGCACACCTGGTCTTGAATTCCAGCAATGGAACTTCTCAGCTAGTTCAGGCTGACCCATCACAGAGGCCAGACCCAGGTGGGATAGATGTGTCCACACTGTGGTAATCTGAGAACTGGAAAGAGTAATTATAGCACCAATAGAAAAGATATTTAAAAAGGTCAATGAAATAAACCCCTTTTGGTCCCTTTAAATGGGAACTCACTGTACTCTTCCAACAGAGGCAGCTGAAGAACCCCATCATTATGATTAGAGTTAACCAAGTCCTTGAAATGCATGACCTTTGATAATTTTACTGCTATTTGCCTGTTCCCATTTTGAAAAAGCCCTCTATACCTTCTGATATAATTTCTGTTCAAATTAATGATCCAGCTCTGTAAAGATTTTCTTGTAACATATACTTTTACAGTGGCTATAGATCTCCTTGAATCAAGATAAATGTTTTCTGAGCTGCAGATTCTTTTAAAAACTGGCAGGAATCAGGGAGTTCATAATAGCTAAGCGGAGGGAATGGATCTTCCAGTCACTGAAATCAGATCTGCGTGTCTGGTTTTGCAGAGTAAAAGCAAAGCACCCAAGAACACACAGCAATTCAAGAGGTCCTACAGTCTCTGTGATGTACAATAAGTTACCTTTTTGCACAAGGAGAACCTCAGTAAATATTTCTCATTTGAATTATTTGCTGCTTGGACTAAGAGAATGAAGAGGAAAAACCCCTTGCACCATTTCAGCCCCTTCTGTAACCAGGCTGCTCTTCTGAGGACAGACAAGCACTTAGTCTAGGAGATGTTGTGCATGGAATAATTTGATCCTGGTCTGGTTTTCACCTTCTAGGCAATTGCAGTTACACTACAAAATGTAGCATAGTCTTGAAAACAGAGGTTTGATGCCATTTGAAGGGAAAAGTCTAATACAAAAGTGTATTCATAATGACAAATTCTTCCCTGCTCTGCTGTACCAGACATATGGTTTCTCTGTATGTGTTTCTTTATCTGCTGATCCAATACCTACATCATTTGGTCCCTCACAAAATTTCCTCCCTGGGATCCTTGCCAAATGTTTAAATTCAGAGTGCTGGTGGTTTTTCTGAGAGGATTGTATCCCCACAAAGAGCCAAGAAGACTGCATTGGGAAGCTGTCACGCAGTCATGCTTCTAGAGCTGGATATGACAAAGCAAAGAGCTTTAATGTCACTATTAACAAATGTACCATCACTCAGCCTTATCACCTCCTGACATGCCTTGTCTCCCTCTTCCCAACTTCTCTTTATCTTCTCACTGTCCTCAGGTACCTGTCGCTACAAGAGCACTTGCTGCACAGCAAAAAAGAATTAATGCTCACTGTTATGGCTCCCTGGATAATCATTAATTTCTTTTTAACTTTCAAATGTAAATTATCCAAATGTACTTTTTTAATCCAAACCACCTCTCTTCAAAACTTTAGGGATGCACAAAATAAAAAAAAAAACAAAACAAAACCCAAACCAAAAAACCTTCTGCTACAGTGGATTCCATGGGCCTCATCTGAAGTCTGGAAAAAAAGTGAGTTAACATTTGGATTTGTGAAAACAACACTTAGTTGATGCTAATGTAGCTTACAGGAGTATAATTCTGCATGTAAGGAGCAATGAGTCAAGTTACAAAAGAGGTTTGAAAAATAATGAGACTTTGCCTCAACATGTATTATTAATCCTGTAGCTATTAATACTTGTCTTTAATAATTCATGACCTGCATTCATTTTTGTGGCATCCCAATGTTTCCTGAGACAGCCTCACTCCCTGGAAAAGGAGGGATGAATGGAACAGAAGCTCACCTGTGGAAAATTATTGATGTTTGTACCATTGCAGACCTGAGGGGCTACTGGGGAAGGCAAAATGTGAGGAGTGAAAAACCACTTGGAGCCTTTAGACACTTCAATATGTAATTCTGGTAATAGTACAGAGTTTTTTGGCCTCAGTTTCTGTAACGATTTATCAGAGCTGAGAGATTATAGTTAGTTATAGGTGTACTACAACTACTTTTTCTCCAGAGCTACATCCTTAATTGCATTTCTACACGATATATTCCTGTCTTTTGTAACAGAAGCTGTTGTTTCCTGCATGAAAGGTTTGTCAGGGAGCAGCAAGGGCAGGAGCTGTAGTTCAAGCCAGGCAGATCCCAGGGGAAGGGACAGTCTGGGAGCATTCCCAGTGGGAAGGGGGAATCCTTTGCTGGGCTGTCCTGGAGGTGCTCTCATGCCTCCCCCTCAGGGGGATATGCTCAGGACCCTCTCAGATTTCACCAGAACATCTTCTCTTTTAATTACAAGTCAAATACTGAGAATTAGGCTTTGGCAATTTATCTTCCATGATCAGGATAACTTTATTTTCTCTCACCCTTGCTCGTGTCCCTCCCTACCCCTCACTGCACCGTGCTGGACCATACAGCTCCAGGGCACAGTCTATGACCCCTCCTTGTAAGGAAAGATGCCTTTGGTGTGAATAGAAAAGAATCCAAACTTCTGTGTTAAAAACTTCATTATTTTTAAACCAGTGGCATAATTTATGAGCAGCTGTGGGACAGGGTGGTGAATTTTAGCATTACTCTCATGAAAGATGGATATGGTTCATTCTCCCCATTCATCTTTATGAACATTGTTGCATTGGCTTATTCTGCCATTTAGTTTGATGCTGTCAGGACCAAAGGGAAAAATTCTATTCTAGAAAAGCAGAATCAAAGGGAATTAGGTAACTTGTAGGCATTGCCAGGTTGGAATGAAGGGCTTTTCAAGGACCATCAACATATGAATAGGATTACCTTGGATGCACTGGTGACCAGGCATATTTTTAGCCTTTGGCAGACAAGAATGGAACCTCTGAAAACAGCAGGACTGCCACTCAGAATGTAAGAATTATATTACAGAACAGTGCAGAGGGGGAGTAGAAAATTTTGGAGAAGGGGACAAGGAGATGGGCAGTGACATATTTTTATTTTTTTTTTCCTTCTGATTTAAGGATTCTAAAATAGCACATTCCAAATGAACAATAAATGTCAGGTTGTTTGCAAAAGTCTGTCTGGTGCCACTGCACATTTATGTTGTATTGATTTGGAAAGAAAGAGGCTCCTGTTCATTTGAATCGAGCTGGGAATCCTGGTGAGAAACAGGGGCAATGTCACTCTTCGTGCCAAGTTCATGAGCCTGGTGGCATAAAATATCTTGTACCTGTAAGTAAGTGATTACAGTTTAATGATCTTATGGTTTAGATGGCTTCACTGAATAAAATCCATGGGTATTTTTAAATGTGTTTCACAGGGGGATTATTTTTAAGCCTTACTAACAAATTGTTGTCGGACTAGCTTAAAACAAAGTAAAAGTGAAACAATAATAATTAAACAAGGCAAAATTAGAAAGATTTTTAATCCTCATAGGAATTAAAGTCTTAAAATATTTTAATTAACTTCTATTAATCTGTTATTGTTTTTATATTCTTGAGTAGCATTAAATTCAACCACATCACCACATATCACCTCATGAAGAAATTTGTCCCATCATAAAATCTGAATGAACCAAGGACAGACAGGATGACCTCCTCTCTGAAGATGCCACTCTCTCCTCATTGACTGTAAAAGGAGTGTAAATGACCATCTTAAATTACACAACATGTAAAATGACAAATTAAGCTGAAATGAATACCATGTTGAATTCAGATTCATTCAGGGCCAGGGTTTGCTCAGGATCCCAGTTTCTAGAACAGTCACCAGGGCTTAAATGAAAAATGCTTTTCAAATTGGCTCTTTTTACACTTGACATCAATACATTAATTCTTCCCTATTTCTTCTCTGACCTACCAATACAAATGTAAACTTCCTGAGCTGGGACTATTCTTTATATCAACACCATATAAGACAGAAACATTGATTTAATTTTTGCTCTCTGAGGGCTGTTTGTAATAGGATTTATAAATAGTCATAAATAGAATGCATTATGTATTTTCTTGTTATATTTATTAGCTTATTAACTGCTGTACAATCTCCAATCTGCCACAGCGTGGAAGGGCAAGAACAATTGAATGAAGATTTAAGACTGGGTTTACCCTGGACTTGTGCAGCACAGAAATGGAATAGGTGTGGCCAAATATTATTTCTAAAGCAGCAGAACCTCCTGTGAAATTCAGCTCGTAAAACAGCATAAAAAGAACATCATTTTCTGTTACATTTGAGTTGACTTTTCCACAAAGATCTCTAAATGTGTGTGGGATAGAAAAACGTTTTAACAACTCTTAAAGCGTTCTAGGTAGGTTGCTTTATTTACTGGTGAATTTTAAAGCATGTTAAAGGTTAGACACATTAGAGAGGGAGAAAATGCCTATGAAACTTTTCTCCTCCCCTCTCACTGAGTCCCACAACCATCAAGAAAGCTTTCTTCTATGTGTTTTTAAAATATATTCCAATTTGACAAGTCAAAGGCCTTTTTTTAAATAGTAGCAGCTTCTTAAGAAATCATTCATTGACACAGATCTGAGGGGTCTCGGTAAGGAATTGAATTATGAATACATACAAAAGGCTTTACTCTGGGAAAAAAAATTATAACCCTGAGCCAAAATGCACAGAATAAATATTGAAAAAGTGCTTGCTAAAATCTGTAGCTTCTAGTGGGGCAAGGAGGAGGCATTTCCTGGGTTCCCTCCCGCAGCCACTCTGTGTGTAAATCAGTGCAGTAACACGGCTTGTTTGTGCTCCTTCTTGGAGCAGTGGCTGATGTTTTATGTTGCCCTGATCATTAAGCACAAGGTGCCAGAGATGGATCTCATAATAAGAGATAATAGGGATGTATTTTTTCCTATGTGGAATAAATCCAGACAATTTAATCCCCCCACATGTTGCTTGCATCTCCCACATGTAGTTCCATGACCATGCAGAAGATGCCATTTATAATTGGCATTAGAGCTCATTACAGCAGCATTTGCTCTCATCTTCTTTCAGGGATTTGGACCCTAAATCCCAGGGCTTTAGTTAAACCTCTCTGAGAGATTCCCTCTTGTCTCCTGAGCCACTTCTGACCTGCCACTTTAACCTGTCTCTGTAGTCGAGTGTGATTTTCCCTCCTGCAGAAGAGGCAGGCTTGGTAGCTGCTGTTTCTCTCATTCTCATGCAGGTCTCTGACCATCACAGACCAAAGATTCCTGGGACTATTTTATTCTTTATAACTAACTGACAAACAATTTTAGCCAGGTTCTGTCATAGTACATTTATTATTTCTTTAAGATCTCACATCTTCTGGGAGACTCCTGACCAGTATGGACTGGGATTCTGTCAGTAAGAGACCACAAAACCAGACAGGAGATGTGCTGAAATCCAGTCCTTTTTTAGTTTGGTTTTCATGCCAGAGTTTTGTGTTGTGTTCTGTTCCCAATTCAGCTTTAGTGTTGGTCTTTGCAATCAGCTGCTTACAGCATATTTGCTTCCCTCCTGGATTCCAGAAGGGATGAATTGCTGCTGGAGGGACAGTAATGTGCTGTAGGATCTTCCAGGTCTGTTCCTCTTGCCAGTGTGTGCTACAAATCCCCATATCATATGGAAAATTATCTCAGCTCAGGGTATTTTGTTCAATATGACAGAGTGTCTATTGCTTTTCTTAGGTCCTGCTCATCTGCTTAGTCCAAAATTCTAAGTAGACTAGGTATGCACTGATCAACAAGAGGGCTAAATAAATCCTTCTGAACTTCTTCCTCTTTTATTGCTCAACTCTAGTGCAGATACAATGCCAGACACTAACCAAGATGTCTGCATAAGCTTAGATGGAAAATAGGAATTAACCTGTGGATAGCACTGGAAATTATTTCCCATTTCCTGCTCTTCTTCTTGGCTCTTATTCACCAGTAAAGGCATCCTCCTATAAAAACCAGAGTCCAAATATAAACATTTCTATTTCACAGTCTTCAGCCACTCCAGCTGTCTCAGACATCCGTGTAACATTCACACCCTCCTTTGGCTGACAGGTAAATAGAGGAAAAGGGATTCAGAGAAGCAGAATGGGAATGAATGCTGGCTGTCAGCCTGCTGACTGGACCAACAGCTCTGTTGGACTGTCTGTCATCTCCCTCTTTGGTGCCTTGGATGCTTTTTCTGGAAGAGTGGATGGAGTCATTGTGTCTCAGCACAGAAATTGAGGTTTGTTTGAAGGAAACTAGCTGGAAAGTCCACCTAGACTGTAAACTGATCTTCTTTTTTCAATTAAAAACTCACCTAATGAGTGACCTCCCAGGCATTCAGTTCAGGGTACCAACCTAAACCAACAAACCCAAATATCCAGGACAGACACCAAATAGCAGCTCCATTTCCCAGCACAACCCCACTCCTAGAAGGCTGTGCTACCTATAAACATATATACATATGTAACACTTACTCCTGAAGTTTAGAATATTGCTGTTTTCATAACCTTCCCCCAGGGATTCCCCATGAAAAGAACTCCAGAACAGCTGAAAGATAAGCACAGATGTTACAATAAGGTTTTGCTCTGCTGGGATCCCCTTTATTTACCACATAACTTGCTTTTCTCTTTTCACAGGCTCCACTGATATAATCAGAGCTGAAAGCACAGCACCTCAGCCCTAAGATTTTCCAACTCTGCCTGATCATGAAATGAATGATTTGAGACCTTGTGAGCTTCTTTTCTTCCCAAGAAATGGTAAATGAAATACAAAATCACTTCAGCATCCCCACTTTGATTTTTAAAGTGATCCCTACACTTGCTTGCACAGTCTTGCAGAGATAAAACGTGGCTTGTGCAACT
Source organism: Margarornis squamiger (assembly GCA_035222235.1). Lineage (NCBI taxonomy): Eukaryota > Metazoa > Chordata > Aves > Passeriformes > Furnariidae > Margarornis > Margarornis squamiger. Next base: position 30,767,203 of record JAWWTY010000158.1, read on the forward strand.
CCATCTCTCCATGGGATATCATTCTCCTCATTCTCTGACAGCCTCCAGAGTTTTTATCACTGTGCCACGACTCAAAACGTGCTTGTTGCAGGGGCAGCCTCCCACCTGCTTTGTTATTGGCACACAAAGTCAACTCACTACAGAAGCAAGGCCTGGGGGGTGTTGGAAAAGGAAGGGAAAGCTGAATGTTTCCCTGTAATCTGCTTTTCATGAGATGGGAGGTCATTTGCTGTGTCCCTATTCTCTGTGTCTTTGCCAAAACCTGCCAGCTTGGGAAGAACGGGTAGTTCGGAGAGGAATCACTGTTTGGGTAAAGCTGAGCAGGCAGTCTATATTTCTGTGGAAAATAATTTCTTTTTTCCTTTATTTATTTTTTTTTCCCCCTGAGAAAAAAAAGTGTTTCTACTGTTTGGCTTTGCAGGGAGAATAAAAATAGATTTCCCAGAAATTAAATCCTTTCAATGAAGTAAGTAATTGAATCCAGACCCTTCAGTTTTGATAGAGACACTTTGACTTCTTATTTCAAGTCAGAACTCAGCTCCACCTTGGGAGGTTCTTGGTTCCCACTAAAGGTAAATGATTTACTGGAAGTCACACAAGTTACTCTGGAGAGAGAACCCAGATCTTTGGGACTTATGGGAGAGAACAAGTACCCAGGATTTTAATAATGATTTGAAATAACACTAAATGTCTTTTCTGCCTTTGTCCTAATGATGGCAATACAAAATGCAAGTTTGTGAGCGTAGATATTACAGTGTTTACTATAGCAGCTCTTTTACTACAGATATATTGCAGGAAATAGATTTACAATTATGCAGTAAATAACAGTAAATGAAATAATTGATAGCTTTCCCATGTGGCATGACAAGATTTGGTTCATTCAACAAGCTGAGCTAAAACTTTCATAAGTATATATGAAAGTAGTGTATATGATACATTCTGCAATATCAACAGTGTTATTTATTTTTTATGCAATTCTTTTAATGATTTCAAGCTAAGAACTGATCTTAGGCTGTGGTGCTTTGGTTAGGAACTGTTATCTTCATCTCAGTTTAGCTTTGTGTGCCTTTGAAATCGATATTTTCTTCAAAGAATAAACCTTTCTTTTTTTTTTATTTTATTTCTCTTTCAGCCTGGAGCTGTTTTGAAACAAGATCTATTTTCAGTAAAGAGAGTGTTCTGAATTTTGAAATATTAATGCAGATACTGCATGGTGTTGGTGTAAAACAGGTACCCACTGTGCACAGGACTGTGGTTTTGTTTGTGTCTGATCTCCTGAACATCAAAAGTGTCAGGCTGCTGTGGCAGGGCTTTACAAAGGAGCTGGATGACACAGTTAAAGCTGCAAAGCATAATGGCAATATACAATTACAACTCAGGAGCTGAACTGAAGTCTTTCTTCCTCTCACATTTTCTCATCTTTATCTACATGTATCATCATCTACACAGAGCTACAATTCTTAAAGAAATCCCTCATTTTTGATTCCTCTATTGTGTGTTTTTTTTTTTTATTCTTTACTCAAGGCATTTTACATTTCACAGTGAATCAGACACTTTAAACAACCAGACTGGCTGCTCATATGCTTTCTGAGCCTTATTTTCCACCTAGATAAATTGCTGTAAAAGGCTCATTGTGTCAAGAAGGAAAACTCATGGAGTTCTAGTCTTACTTTTCCATTCTCTTGCCAGGAGTTTGATACTGCTCTGATTCTGTGGATAGCTTGGAAGACATGGAAATTCAAAAGAAGATGCAGGCCCTGTGCCACAATTAAGAAGGATTTCTCCCTTGCAGAAACTTGTGCTGTGGACTCTTTCCCATTATGAGTCCAATGCAGAGATGTCAACCCTTGTGACGTGATGCTGGAGGACAAAAGGAGGACTTTTGGAGGATTAGAGACAATGAAGAAGATCCCCCACTGACACCTTTAGAGCTGGAAATCAGTGAGCTCTTTCTTTCCAAAACCCTGCTCTGTGTGACTTTCAGGAAGTGCTTTGTATACAGGTTGAAAATGGCCTAATTTCTACGTTCCTGCTCTTGGGTCACCATAACCCCCTGCAGCTCCAGGCTGGGGGCAGAGGAGCTGGAAAGTGCCCATGGAAAAGAACCTGGGGGTGTTGGTGACAGTGGCTGAACATGAGCCAGAGTGTGCTCAGGTGGCCAGTTAGGCCAAAGGCACCTGGGCTTGTATCACTAATAGAGTGGCTAGCAGGACCAGATGATTGTCCTCTTGTGCTGGGCACTTGTGGGGCCACACCTCAAATCCTGGGGTCAGTTTTGGGCCCCTCGTGACAAGAAGGACATCGAGAGGCTGGAGCGTGTCCAGGGAAGGGAACGGAGCTGGGGAAGGGTCTGGAACACCAAGAGCAACTGAGGGAGATGGGGGGGCTCAGCTTGGAGAAAAGGAGGCTCAGGAGGGACCTTCTCATTCTCTACAACCCCCATAAAGGAGGCTGTAACTGGCAGGGATTCGGTCTCTTCTCCAAAGTAAAAAACGATTGAAAAAGGCGAAATGGCCTCAAGTTGTGCCAAAAATGGTTTAAATGCAGTATGAGGAAACATTTCTTCATAGAAAGGGTTGTCCAGCACTGGAATGAGCTGCCCAGGGCAGTGGTGGAGTCACCATCCCTGGGGGGATTTAAAAGACATGTGGATGCAGCACTTGGGGACATGGTTAATGGTTGGACTAGATGACCTTTTCCAATCTAAATGATTCTATGATTTGGATCACTGTCTACCTCAACAGCAGGTAGCACACTGTTTTTTGCGGATTAAGTCCTCCAACACAGCACTTTCCCTTCAAATTATCCCTGGTAAACCAAAGTTACAAATTTCTCTTTCTGCCAGGTCCATGAAGCTCATACAACTGCAGAAAACTTTTGTGTCCTCATTCACTGCAAGGAAAATTTTGAACAAATATCCAGTGCTCATGACCTATGAGTAATTGCAAATGAAAAAAAAAACAAACACCTTCTATCTCTATAAAGTGATCAAATTTTCTTTACAATATTTGTGAACTCTTTCCATCACTATCCTTTCCCAGTTTTAAGTAAGAAGAGATTATGCTTTTTTTAAATCCCTGTAATTGTGTACATTCAGATTTCAACCCTGTAAACTCGAAGCTTAAAGCCCTTCTCAAAAAGTCATTAATTAAATTATCACACTAATTAAAATGTACAATGGTAGTGTCATAAACCCCACAATAAATAGGTGGGAACATTCCAGTACTTCAGAGCCCACTGATGATTCAGGTTATTCTGGGATGACATTGATGTGTGAATGCTTTGAAATTTTTGTACCCCTGTAAATCTAAACATTTCCCAATTCCAGCTCTTGAGCATGACAAGGATTACTCCTAATAACTATGTTAACAGCAACATTGGAACATCAGGAAGCAATTTATCCCCTTTCTCCATCAAGACCTACACTGAAGTCCAGAAATTGTGTTTTGATTTTCTGGAGGAGGAAAAAAGGTGTGGGGACAGGAGGAAGGAAGGAAAAAAAACCAAAAAAATTGGGGAAGAAGAGGAAGAAAAGGGGAGAATGAGAAGAGACATGGAAAAAGAGAATAAAAAACCACAGAGGACTGAAAAGTAAACAGAAAGGAACTTGTTTGGCTCCAAGTATTCATTCAATTTATTTCGTCTGAGGGTAGGAGATTTGGATGGAATACCAGTACCCCAAAAAGCCATATCCAAATGTCATGGCTGTTGAGAAAAATGGGGATCCACAGTTTTGGAACCACTGGGAAGAAAAAAAAGTCCTTTTTTCATTATTTTACTAAAGTAAGCCTTCTATTTTGGTATATACAAATAATGAATATTTAATGTCCACTGTTTAGAAAATACTCAGTGTTTTCTACTAGCAGAAAACAAGAGAAGAAAATATGAGTTCTAAGCATCAAAAATTACAAGACTAGAAGACAAAATGAGAAGTATGAGGATCCTGGGCAAGGGAAATTCTTCTAACAATTTTAATTCTTAGAAAATAGTCAGATGTGTTTGTGTAGTCTCTTTTTTTTTTGTCATATTCAACACAAATCTAGCACAGCTGATTATTCACCACATTCAAACATTATCATTAACAGCACTGGAGACCAAAGAGGGATGAATTATTCAAGAAAAAAATTTATAAATAGACACTTGAAATAGACACTTTCTCTAAAAGTAGGAATTCTCCTTTATTTGTACTATTCTTTTAAATAAAAAATACAGTAGGAAAAGGAAAAACTATATCTCAGAACAACCAGTGAAGTCAAGAGCTTTATCCCTTACACAGGAATTTTTCAGTGTGCCTAATTAAATGCTCTTCTAAAGATTTTAAAGCATTTTACTCCATGTATATTTTTGGAATAACCTCGTGAAAGAGCTTTTCACTTAACTCTGGTAAGAACCACCTGCTTTCTTGCACCCCTCTTGCACTGAGGTTGAGTTAAATATTCCCTCTAGAACAAATTAGAGCACAGAACATGTCAAGCCTCCCTCTAAAAGCCTTGGAAACTTTAACAGAAAGCTTGTTATATTTGTGGGTTGAACTGCCAACAAAGATGCTCTGTTCTTGTTTGTTTGCAGAAATTCAACATTCAGAGTAATGTTGGGTTCTTTCCTAAACCTCCAAAATAAATAGCTAGTCATTGTTGCTCCTGTGACTCCACGTTGATGATGATAAACACACAGAACTAATTTCAGTCAATATGGAATTCTGTAGGAACTGCACCATTTCATTTAGTTTGAGTCGATATCCTTTTCAGAACTGTGCAATCTGTGGCTGAATCCACAGTGGGATCCTTTTGTGGGTACTTGCACAGCAGAAAGGCATCCTTTGGCCAAAAGTAGTTCTGCACTTCAATATTTCCACACAGCACTGTTGGTGTGGCATAATATTAAACAGCTTTCTTTCTACTCTCAAGGCCTACAAAAGCTTATTATTTAAAACAAGCTGATTAAAATCTGTCTGCAATCACAGCAAGTAAAATATGTATGAACTGATTTTGCTCTAGTTTGTTCAATTATCTCTATTTAGAGATCAATGCATGAAATTTCATAATATGCTAAGAAAGTCAAATAGATATTTAATATTTGCCTTTGGCTTTCCTCTCGGTTCTTCCTCTTCTTGAGCACAGGTAAAAGATATCCTTGACTATATATTGAAAATTATACAAATTCAACCAAGTAACTTCATTTGACAGTAGTCTACATCATGCTAGGTGGGTTAGGCAGCAGTGGCTTTGGTATTTAAATAAGCACATAAATTATGACCAAGTAAGAGCTATGAAGAAAGGTGGGGTACAAAGCTTTGCTACTTCAGTACCAAATAGTGTTCGTGTCTAATTTCAGTTTGCCTTCAGTGGCTCTCATGGAAACTGGGACCGAATCAGGGTGTTTCTGACCTGTGCTATGTGTCTGACAAAACACCATTGATGTGCCCTGATGAGCCAGGGAATTAAGGGTGCTTCTACTTCTGCAGTTATTGACCCCACACTTCAGCATCCAATAAGGTAAGGCATTGATGTGAGGATAAAGTAAATTGCTCCTTTTGCCACAGTTTGGGTGAATGCACCCCATCTCACAGAATTTAAAGAGAAATGAAGTCCCTGGTATTGTTTCCTTATCCTTTGTTTAGAAATGGCTTTTGCAGTTGCTCACAGCTACAACTTAGATCCTGGTCTCGCTCTCATCTAGCAGAAAATCCTATTTCTCCTCCTCCACATCGCTGATGTGATCAGTGGCTGAAGAAGCCCACAGAACAGCAGTAAAACATGATTCCTGCTGGGAAAACCCTGGCACAGCGTTCTGGAATCTCAGATAGCACTGCAGTGAGCACAGTCACCAGCACAGTGTTCTCCCAGGGCTGGGAATGCAGATCCCTGTGTGCCACCACCGAGAGTGGTGCTTCCCAAGGCAGGCCAACAAATGGCATGCTTACAGGGGGATGCAGCCTGGAATTTATTAATACACTGCCTCATCCCATTTTGCTCCTCTTGGGGCTATTTCCAATAGAATTGGGTTAGAACAAATTCCTGCTCTGAGCAGTTTCAAAATTCTGCCTTCTTTATTACACAGAATCCAGGGGAAATGGTTAGTAATTTCAAAAAAAAAAATCCAAGTGAAACAGGAACAAATGGTCCTTTACTGTTACAAAGTGCTAAACCTTCAGGCCACGTTCAAACTTTGGAGTGTTTGTTTTGCAACTCGTGTCCAGGACAATTGGTCATTTTATTTTGTCTTGCTCTACTCATGTGCTTGTTCTTTCATTTACCTCTTGTATTTAATTATCCTGCTTCATTATGCTCCCTTTTGGGTCCAAAGTAATTTGAAACAACTGCAGCAACTGTTAGCAAGTTTCTACTACATTTAGAATCACAAAAGGGAAAAAAGTAATCATACAACCATTTCACTGAAGTCAATAAGGCCATTCTTGGCATGAAGTGTTACTTAGGATTAAAGGTAGCAGATGTCTGCCTTAAGTCACAGTCCCTATTAAATACTGCACACGAGTACTAAATATTGCAAAGGTTAAAGACTTGAATTTAGCACAAGTTTATTATGGGAGTATGAATACTTTTACTACTGTAACCCCACAACAATAAACACAGTATATTGAGTATTAAAGCTACAGTGCTGCAAGTGTCAATTGGCTCATGAATAATAGAAAACGATTTCATATATACATGAATTTAACTATTCAGACTGCTCCAATTTCACCAATAGGCTGATTTATAAAGTGAAATAAGGTGCTGGCTCAAAATATGTCCCTGCCCATTGCAGTCAAGAACAGTTCTAAATGACATATTTTGAAATATTTAAGTCAGGGGTCAGAAGAGAAACAGAAATCCCCCTGCCAGCAGATAAAGGGGAGCCTGGAGGGTTGACAGCCCTGGTGGGGTGGGATGCCCGGGGTGCAGGTGCCATGGCCAGGCGTGTCCATGCCCTGGGATGTTCAGTGCATTGTAGTTCTGTTCCACCAGATGGCTCCAAGCACATACATTCATCCCCAAAAATTCCCAGCGAAAATAATTGACACGATTTCATTAAATGGCAACTACTGAACTTTCGCATTGAAGTTCGTAAGAACTGTTTAATTAGGTACAATCAGGAGCCAATTGAACTTTGTTCATCCAGACGTGGCTTAGTGTTTGATCTGAATGGATCTGAACCCACATCAGTTTTATGCCCTGTGACAAATCTGAGTGTAAAAAACTCCAAAATGAAAGTTGGCTGCCAGCTATACCTGATTTTGCATCAGAACTACAAAAGTTAACAAAATTGTCAAGTTTTGGTCAACAGCACTTGAACCCTTCTTAAAACACACCAAGTTATTTCCCATATATGTGTTGGGTTGAGATCCTTACCTGGCTGCAGGGCTCATATCAAATTCCCCACATGGATGTCCAAGGAATCAATGCTCTGCCTCCTTTGTCCTATAGCAATCTGCATCACTTACAGGTAGCACTACATTTAGGCTATATAGTACATCCTACCTGATATTTGCATAAGTTATTATATCCTAAAGGCAGAATTCTTGTTTTCTGGAAGACTCCTTCTGAAAGTCCACTTCCTGCTGACTTCAGCAGTGGTGGGGTCATTGTACAGAAGTATAAACCAAAGTTTTCTGCTCTCAGATACACCCCTTTGTGCACAAGGTAATAATAACAATCAGTGGTTTCATGGTTTCAACAGTGAAAGCCTCAGTGAAGTTATAAAGGGTAAGAGAAAGAGTGTTTGGTCCATGGACAACATGCTTGTTGCAGGTATTTTAGACAAATTTCTCTGCACAGTATTTAAAAATTCTAGGTTTGGCTTTCTTTTCTGGGGAATCTTTCAGATCTCAAGGAGTCCTAATTTCATTAGTAATAACAGTAATTACTGGTAATAACTGTAATTTAATAATAAGACAAAATAATGGTTACTTTTAACCGTTAAGTTCTGAAGTATTTGTGTACCTCTGACCCATCCAGTGTACTGCAAACCTGTCACTTAATGTCTCTCTGGGTAACCAGCTAAAGCATTCTGTAGATTTGCCTTTTACCACAGAAATTAAGAAAACAAAATTAAAAAAAATAGGCTTGTTGTTTCTGGATTGAGCTCTAGTAATTAAGATATGATTCATGCAGATCTAGGAGTTTCCCATGAGGTACTCATACGTATACACAGAGATTTTCTCAGGAATAAATTATGTGCTTAGACATGTTATTCTCTCCATTCCTCATAATTTTGGCTCAGGGTAAGTAACCTTAAAATAGTCAACGACACTCAGAGGATGGCTGTGGAACTACAGTATTTTGGGGAGAAGTTCAGGGAGGAAAAGTCTTCTTCCCTGGCTCATGTGAACTTACTGGAAGAGTTTCACATGGTTAATAATGTCACCTCAGACTCAAGGTCAGGTGCCTAAACCTGTACAAAGGTTCAGGCACACCAAAGGGTCTCTCTGCACAGCATGAAGTGCTTGGCCTGTGTTTGTGTCCTTGGGCTGCCCCTTTCAGTCTTATTGCTCAGCAGGGCTGTGACATCCCTCTCTCCCACCCTCAGTGCATCACTTGAGTAGCACAGGGACATTGGTGCTGTCAGGGGACATTGAAACTGTCATTGTCCCTTTGCTGTGGGTAAAAGAGCTGACTGGACACGTGTGTCACCCAAACCCCTGTGTAAGGTTTGCTCAGGGTGCAGCTCAATCACCTTCCACTGCATTTTGCCAAACCTGACAGAGTTGGGAAGGCTGAGGAAACCTTTACTTGGGAAATGGATTCATTTTACGGTAGGGATGGGCTCCAAGTTTGCAAGTGCTGAGCCTTACAGTGACAACTTGAACTTCCATAAAGTGCCTAGATACATAAAATTCTTTTTTTGAGAAAAAAACTAACACCCTTCCCCCAAAAAAACCCCTCCAACCTCTCCCACAATTTAAAATATTCCACTTTGACATATTTTAAAGCAACAGGTACACTTTTGAGATCTAAATGGGTTTTCCATTTGAAATTTATTTCTTACATTATGATTTATGATTTTGTAAAAAATACTCCAAAGTATTTATATTTATATTCATAGATTAGGCACTAATGCTAAGCATTGAAAGAACAACGAAAAAAAGACTTTACCCCCCAAAGTGTAAAAACAGAATGAATGTAATAACTACTTTAAATGATTCAAGAACGAACAAATGTAACACCCTAACAGTAAACATCCTTTGTTTTCTATCAATCATAATAATGAGTTATTTTGTGAAATTTAGTTTTAAATGGAACTTCTTGAGAAGGCACAATGATAGGAATTTTTCAGGGTAATTGTGCCCTGAATGTTTTATTTTAGGAGATATATGACATGTTTAGACATCCTGGATCAGTAGGAAGATTTCCATCAGCTTCAATGGGGTTTAAATATGACTTTCAATCTTCTACGATCCTCTTTCAATTTTTTGCAGTCATATGACAAACAGAGATTGTTTAAAAGTATTAATCTGAAGTCTGAAATAATTGAACTATACTCTTGTTTTAAAATTAATTCTGTTATCACTTCCCTTCCTGAATTTTATGAATTCTTCAAGTGATGATGAGTTCCTAAGGATTGTAATATCTGTCTCGAACTTTTGAAACACTAGTGATTCTACACAGGTTGTTTTTTCTTCAACTGTGCAGCCTGGGAATGCTTGATGCCTCAGTTTTTATAGGTAATACTTTTCTCTGATACAAACCTGTACAAAATGCATTGATAGAGATGGTAGGTTTGTCTAATAAATGTTTGGGGATGGATCTGTGGTTTTTCATTGACTAACCACTGCACGTAGCCACATAACAGCAAAAAAAGTTAGACTTTCATGCAACCTTTTAAAGAATCCTTTATATGGAACAAAACCTGTGAAACTCCATGGCCTTGGGAGATTCCATAACTGCAAGACCTAAGAATTGCACAGACAATATTATTTCTAGTGAGTTTTTTTTGTCTTTAAATATCAGGAGCATTATGTCTCTTTGGAAACAGACAGGAAAAAAAACAACTTCTGCAATTTCAGTTCTTACTACCACTTGATTTTTTTTGTCATGTCCCTTTTGCTGCAAGCTTTTTGATAGGATAAAGTTTATCTGCTTTGCTAGAAAAATAAGGGGGTTCTAAGATCAGTTGACCAAAAGCTGCAAGATTTTGCCCCAAGGCAGGTAAGACACATCCTGCTACACTGGGAAAGAGCTGTAACCTCCAGAAAAGCCATATGAGCTGTGCAGCTCTTTCTGCCTGTGAATATCTCTTTGTGGACTGAAAGCTGGCTGCAGGTGGCTCAAACAGAAACTAATTCTTGTAAGAGAAAAGTAATGAGAACCCAAGCTGGACACCTGAAAAGCTTGATAGCTACCTCCATCTGAGTGGGATCAGTTCTCTTTGCAGTCACACCTAGGAAAATAAATAGCATTGAGAGCACCTGCTGTGCCTGATGTAGGGAAGGGATGAACAGGAAATTGAGATGTTCCAGGGTCATTGTGGTTTGCTCTGAGAATCTGCTGTAGTGCAGTGACTCTGCCGCACCTACTGCTGGGTTGTAGCTCGATTCCACAATGTAGCCTAAAATCTGTCCCTTGCTAATTATCCCTATAACTCATATTTGGTTTAGGAGTCAAAGCAAGTTTTGTTCAGCAGACAGCTGCAAGCTGGGTCTCGTTTAAAAAAAAATAAAAAAAATCAATCTGATGTATTTATGCTTCATAAATCACCATCAGCTGATACATATTGGAGAATCAGAACACTGCAAGCAAATAGCTGCAGCAGGACAAATTTTGTTTAATTTCTAACTAGCATTATTAGCTCTGCTGGTAACAGTTGAGTGATTCCAAACACTAATAGAAACCTGTGAGAAAAATCCCCTTTTCTGTAGAAGGATGGGAGCAAAGTCAAAGAAGCTGAAGAATCTTTTGAGAAACTTGGTCTAGTGGAAGGTGTCTCAGCCTATGGCAGGGGGTGGAATGAGAGGATCTTTAAGGGTCTTCCAAGCCAAACCACTCTATGATTTTAAGATCCATTTGCCAAGACAACACAGTTGAAGAGATAGATGCAATTCCAGGACAAAAACAAAAAGGCAGAACTGGGAACTGGTAACTGTTTTCCCAGATGCTCAAGTATAGCAAAAGCAACCACTTCTGTCACTGTATTTCCCCCAGTTTGTGTGGATCTGGGAACTGCAGTACAGACTGATGTCATTATCTGATAGTCTTTGCAACTCCTTGTTTCGTGGCTGGCTTGAGTCACACCAATTTTGAGGCTGTTTCTGTAAGGAAAGACTATTAATGAAAACAAAGATTATTCTTGTATGCACCTAGCAACAATGTAGATACACATTGAGTCATTGGGGGCACAAATGAGAGGAAGTACAAATATTTGACAATAGAACACAAACCAACTGAGTGTCCTCAAAGGAAGGTGACATGTCCTTTACCACCACCACCAGTTTAGTGTGGAGTTTTCACCATCTAGTTTTGTTTCCTGAAAGAGAATCACACGTTTCAAAATCCAGAATATCAGTAGTTGCCTAAGTTCTGTCTTGAAAATTAGTGAAATAAGGCATACAAGGGAGAAAGATCTCATTTAAGTAGCACTGATATTCTAAGTGCTCTCTCCAGTGCCAGTCACACACATGGATTTCCTGAGCTTCAGTAGTGCCCCTTGCAACAAATCTGGTGTACTTACCTATAGATGAGGTTAATATGGAAACTTATGCCTCTGTTCTTCCACAAACATGGTCAATAAAAGTTTTACTGCATGGCAGTTAATTCAGAGTTCAAAGCTTCCATTTTATGCCTGGTGCATATATTAAGCAGATAGGTTTAATAAAGCCTCTCTGGCATTAATTCCCCAGCAATAATCATGTAGTAAAGTGAGCTGGATCCCTACTGCAACCCTGATGGTTGTTTTGTAACTACGTGCAGTATTAAAAGCTATGTTCATAAAAGGTATGAACACTTTCCTGAAGGACATGCCTTCAAAGGCCCCAAAGAAAGCAGATAATTAAATTCATTTAAATGTGAATTAGTTTGCTGCATTTCATGACTTGAGGCTGAAAGTCTCTTCCACTAAAGATGCTCAGGATCCAGTCTCTCCATGCAGAGGAAGTCAAATGAACCCTGTGAAAAAGTAGGCTAAGCCAATACAGGGTTAGGGTGGCTCAGAGCCTGCCATTGGAAGGAATGGAGGATGGATTGGAGGAAACACAGGAATGAACCAAGGCCATGGTTCTTTTGCTGCCTTTCTCCCACCTCAGCAATTTGAGGTCCCACATAATTACAATCTCTGCCTGCTTGTTGAGCTGGCCCCAGGTCTGAACTACTGACATATTTAGGCTATAATATCACATATTGGGCAGAATCAAACCAAGTGACACGGGACTGACATGCTGGGTTATCTGCATTAACAATGAAAAGTAGGGTTTAAAATGGCACGCATGTCTAAATGGCTGGAAAACCTATTATAGAAATCCATATTGTAGAATGCGTGCAAATTGTTAATCCTTTACGCAAAGATAAAGCAAATGGGCCGAGCTCAGTGCCGGCACGGGTGCTCTGCTGTGTAATTGCCCTTTGCACAGCGAACCGGCTGCAAGAGTGATTCTTTTAATGAACACCTGATATTATTACCTGTGCGTGTGGTGCTCCCTCCCCCCGGGCCCCCTCTAATGGCTTTTTCCTCCATCTTTTCGGAGCGCAGGGATCAATACCAGTCCGGGATGAAGAGCGGAACGCCAGCGCAGCCCCGGACCGGAGCTGTGCCGATGCCAGCCCCTCGCGTCGGTGGGCGGTGGGTTACGGCTGTCGGGCCGAGGATGCGGGAGCGCCGCGTTAAACGGGGATGGAAAAAGCGCTCTCTACGCTCCATGGAGCTCCTTCCCAGCGTTAGGCGGGGATGCGGATGGCGATGCCCCCGCCCAGGGCCGCCCCGCTCCGGCGGGACGCCGTGCGGGTGTCGGGGCGGGTGGGACGGCGCGGCCGCGGCTCCGGCAGCGCTGCGGGGGCGTGGAGCGGGGAGGAGGGGAGGGGAAATCCCCAGGATCCCCGGCCCCCGCAGGGGGGGCGCACCGCGTTAGGCAGCGGGACCCTCCCCCGGTGGCGGCGCTCCCGCACAGCGCGGCGGCCGCGGGAGGATGCCGGGGATGGGGATGGGGATGGAGATGGGAATGGGGCTGAGTGCGGCCCCTCGGGGCGCCGGGCAGGGCTGCGGGAGGGCGGCGTGAGGCGGCAGAGCTGCCCCGGGTCCCCCCGCGCCGTGCGGGGCATGAGAGGCGGCGCTGCGGGGGCTGCGGGAGCGCGCCGGGACCCACCATGCGGGAGCTGGCGATCGAGATCGGCATACGGGTGCTGCTCTTCGGGGTCTTCGTGTGAGTACCCTGCGCCGGGCAGCGCGACTCGGCGCCGCGCTGTGCCCGCATCCCTCCGCGCAGCGGGTCGGGGCAGCGCGGAGAGGGATGCGGGATGCGGGGCTCGCCCCCGGGCGCTGCGATGCTCAGGTGGTGCCGGCCCTGTCGGGATGCCCGAGAGAGGGGCAGCTGCCCCGCCATGCGGGGATATTGCAGCGGGGAGCCCTCTCAGCCCCTCGGGGTTTTGCCCGGAGACCCGCGGGAATTTTTTTCTCGGAGAAACTAGTGTTGGTGAGAGGAGAGTGCGGAAAGTACCCAGCCAGAAAATAAACGCGAGACCTCCCCAAACCTGCCGCTGGTTCCGTTCGGAGGGTTGTGGTCTGTGCCGTGAGGTGTCGGCTGTAAATGTGCCCCAAGAGCTGGCTGGGCAGCAGCGGCAGCCCCGGGTTGGGAATCCTGAGCTGGAGGAGCTGCAGCGCCGGGGCTGGAGCTGAGCAGGGACCTCGGGCCGAACGGGAGGTGGAACGTGGCTGAGTGGGCTTGGGAGGCTTATCCGCACGCTGGTGTGTAGGGAGGAAAGTCATGAAAATCCGGTAGCTGAGAGATGTGCAGCTCTCGCGGCAGGAACGCGCTGCCGTTTTTAGGAGAAAGCAGTTTTGGGCTGTTTTGCTTTGTGCGCTTCAGGCAGGCTTCCCCCTTTCTTGTCGGAGCGGAACCCCTTTCTTTCTTTCAGGCAGTGTGGGTTCTGCGTGCTTTTGAACAATGAAAAGTTCCAGTCTATGTAAGTTTGCGTTTACATTGCTACATGTTTAAAGCTGAGCGTTCTCAGTCCTTGTGATCTCTCAGAAGTATCACAGAAATCAGGTTTTGCTGTCTGCTTGTTTGCTTTCTTAACGATGGATGCTGTTGGTCACAGGTGCCGGCAGTATAGGACATCTATTAAGCTGTGGTACTCACAGCTGGTGAATCCGAATGCTTTGATGCCAATCCTTTCTGAACCTCTCATGGTTAATTAACAACTTGCCTAATTTGCTCGTGTTTGATTTTTTTTTTTCCTCAGCGCTCATTTCTCTTGAATATTGATGCTAATCTTTTGATTTGCAACACGTTTTGTCAACTGTAATCATCTTCATTTGAGGCTAAATGATACCTTCAGAAACCTGTAAGGTACCTTTGATATCTGTCAGTTCAGCTGCATCTTACTTTGAAAGTAGACCTGTTCCTCTCAACAGAACTCCTTTATGGAATATATGGACTTACAGGGTGAGCCAAGACCTCAGAATCTGGTGCTACATCAGAACCTTTCTCTTTTTTAAGATTGTGTGTGTAATTCATTGCCTGCACCATCGAGTATGAGATCTCTTTATATAGCTTATATACTGTGATAGGTAAATCATGACCCATTTTAAACAGTAATTTCTTGGTTATGCTTGTCTTCTTTCTTTCTTTCTTCTCTGAAATATTCCTTAATTTTCACTACTCTGTGGTTCTAAAATTCCCTGAGGGGTAGCTAATTGAAAAGCTTTTGGTACAGTCACCATAATGGCAAATGCCTATGGTGAAAACTTCCAATGTTTTCATGTAGCTCAGCTCCTACCTTCTTGGAATTCTGGGGAATAATTTGGATATTTCAACAGGTCATTTAGATCATTCATTGACATCTAAAAGTACTGAGCACTGTAGTATTCTAAATTCACGTTGGTGTTTAGTTTCATGGAGAATTGCACTTTATTTGCTTGTAATTGTTGTAAGAATGTAATCTCTAGGTAGACCAAAAGAATAGCCTTTGCTTTCAGATATCTTAGCACCAAAGTAATCTTCTGCTATTGACATAGTATTCAATAGTTCTCTCAGTTTTCTAAAGCGACAATTGCTCATGTCTTGAAACTTTCATGTTCCAGAGGTTTAAACACTGTTTCCTGTGGTTTTGTAGACAGACAGTGCAAGGATTTTTGTGGAGCATAGAGTTCAGTGAAGTGCCTTTTCAAGAATGAACGTTTACTGGGGAATTTGGAAACCCTGGGACTGGGATCCAGGCAGCAGCAATCTGAGCTCTACTGCAAAAGAGTTTTCTAGGAATGAAAAAGCTACACAATTTCCACCTCCCTTGGAAAGGAATGCCATTAACATAAATGAGTCGAGGCTGAGTCTGAGCTCATTCCTATTGTGAGTGCCAGCTGTGACACAGATATTTGTCCACGAGGAACTGGACAGAAGAGAACGAGTTCATACTGATAAGGTGTTGATGACTTTGGGTCATTACCAACCTTTGTAGTGTTAAAAGGCTGACCTTGAAGGTAATGGTTCCACATCTATTTGATAGTCGTGAACCATCTGTGCTTCCCAGATGTCTTTTAGCTTCAGCCTAACAATTAATATAACTCAGAGTAAAATAGTGACATATTTTGTACCATAGAATGCAAAAGCAAAAGGTGCATATGCCATGTTGTAGCCTTGCTTGGTAATAAATGTCATTTCATAAAAATGGAGGTGTGAAAACTTCTGTTGATGATTGCTGAAATTGAATGAATTACCAATTGGAATGTGTTTTACAGCAACAACAACCATGTTTTCTATACTTAAGACTGGCAAGTCTTTTTTCCTCCACTTGTCATAATCATCAACTTTAGTCATTCCACCAAAAGCAGAAATATCTATTTGTTATTTAAGAATCTTCCACCATGCAAATGGACACCCTTAGAAGTGCTGCACGCTTTTGGTGGCTGTGCATTGGTTTGGTGGGATTCTACAGACATTTAGGGAGGATGATGATAACAACTGACATTCTTGGCAATTGCTAAGTGTTCACTTAGCTATTAAAGACCGGATTAGGTATTGAAATTTAGCAACTCAAGCTTCTGTGCATTTAGAGAGATCTGTGCTGAAGGGTGTTTTAGCCCTCAGGATTTACTGGTATTGAAGGAGGGATTAGTTAGTAGAGATTTATTAGAAGGACTACAGCTGCCTGAAATTGAGAGGCAGGAGTTAAAAAGACTCCAAACCCCAAATAACAAACAGGCAAAAGCCAAACAAAACTGGTTGCAATCAAAAATATAGTCAATATACACTTTACTGGGAAGGGAAATAGGTATTCTTTGAGTACCTTCAGCAAAATAGCTCTCAAAATGCAAGTTAGACACTGCAAGGAGGATAGTGACATTTCTGTTGTGCCCCACAGTTTTGCCCAGTTCCTTACCATTAACAAATTAATTTTCAGTTTTCAAAACATGTAGCTCTGCACCTTTTGACTGGGTTGAACTGATCTGATGGAGGGTAGATGGGTTTCTGTTTGTTAAGAAATATTTGTGGGTACATAATTGAATTTATTTTTTTTTAAGTGAATTTTTTCATGGAAGGTTTCAGAAGTAGAAATGGTCTATTGTTTAATATAACAGCTATGAGGATGTACTTCAGTTACATAAAATATCCAATGTTAATTTGAAGAATGATCGAATTAGAATCTTGCATCTCTGTTTTCTTCATTTTTGTACTTATTCCTATGACCTCAAGCAACTTAAGATGCCTTATTAATGCTAAAAAGTCTTTCATCTGTTCCATGTGCACAGTGGCATTTGTCACTTACAACATGATTGACAAAAGCAAATTGCTTTGACTGACTTGGTTTTTTCCAGATAAGCCAATGGTAAAAGGATTTGTGAGCATGTCTGATATTTTTACACAGTAGTGATGCCCTAAAAACAATGGGTTTCATCTGTCCTAAAAAGAATTCAATGAGTGATGGCTCAGAGTGAGCCTGAGGGATGTCTTTGTTTCTTAGCCAAATACACCATGTTCTCTTTTAGGTATCTCTTACAAGGAAAACTTTGTGCATCTCTTTTGGAAGTTTTAGGAGACCAAACCATTGCCTCTTGGTAGGAAGACAGGATTTGTGAGTACCATTTAACCCAATGACTTGTCAACAGCATATTGCTGATGTTTGGAAAGCTAATTGATCAAAAAGACAGCGTTTCAAGGATTGCTTCATCAAACCTCAAGCTCTTCAGTGCGTGTGATGTGATTAAAATATAAATGTCATTTAGAGTAATTGGATATCCTCCCTACAGCACAGTCTCATTAGCAGCCTCCCTTGGGAAAAAATGTTTATCTGCAGGGTAACACATGTATACATTACACACGTGTGAGTTTACAGTGTTGACTAATGCTGGCATCTTCTGTGTGTGTGCCTTGTGCAGATTCTGCTGTCAGTATATAAAAGCTGGGTTTGTGTATGTTGTGCTTCTTACAAGTTTACAATATTAAGATTTTAATCAAGTTATGAATATGCACGAAATAATTCAGCATGGAAAGTTCTTTCAAGTAGCTTTCTTTGTCATGGGGTGGTGATCTGGATATTCTGCATATGTCGCCTTTATAAATGGTAATATGTTTTGTCTTGTTAACACAGACAGAAAATCTATTACCTGAGGAAATTCTACAATGCTGCAGTTTTGCTTTGTTCTTCTCACAGATTGTACTTGCCTTTTCTTTCTAATATTGACTGGATTTTTGGAGGACAGACTGAGCTGAGAATCATGAGCAGTCAGAGATCTGTAGGGAACATAAGCAAAATTGATTGAGAAGAAATCATCAGTCAGAGACATTAAGATTTATTTCTTCACTGTGACTCAAACTGCAGAATTACAGAAATCAGTTGGACCAAGAATTCAAAGCACCTTCTAAGCCTGAGCTCTCTAGCTGAATGTTTCAAAGTGAAATGAACTTCTTGGTTCTTTTGTGTCCTACCTTCTCTATTTGAATATCTGATAATTCTGACTTTGGTTAGAACCTGATTTTTGGCTTCTGATCTTGGACTTCATTTCTGTGTACCCTAATTTCTCACCAAGAAAGCAAGAAGTAATATTAATTTGTCTCACACTTCCTTCACTTAATTGATAAATTCCCTGTTGTGAGGTAGCCAAACCCATCAAACTAGTTTGGAGCTTTTTCAGTGTTAGTTTCACAACTAGTAATGATAATAGGAAATGAGAGCATCAATCTGTTTGCTAACCTGTTTAAAAATGGGTGCATTGTTGTAAACCATAATTTCCATGTTATTAAAATGAGGGAAAGGATTAGCTTATGGCACAGGTTGGAGTCTAGTTCACTGACTTGGGATAAAGAACAGCTAAGGGAAAGACCTGCTATAAAAAAAGACAGCCTCTTTGGTGCCTAGGACCTGAGAACACATATCAAAGGTTGCATGTTGAGCTCCAGTGGCAAGCAACAGACCTGTTCCAGTGCTCAGCAGTCTGTCGGACCTTTGAAGTGATGGAGCTTCTGTAACTCCCTGAATGTAGCTGCTATATCACAAAGTAACCTGAATTTTAACTGTGCTCAGCATTGTGTCCTTGACAGGTTACTGTAAAAACAAAAGGCCCTAAATATTTATTACACCTGGTGTAATATATGAAGGACACAATAAAATAACTGTGTGCCTGTCCGAATGTGTATGAATTATCACCAAGTTCACATTCTGTGTTGGGTTTTGTGGCCAGGTTTTGTTAGTGGGAGGGCTGCAGGGGTGGCTTCTGTGAGAAGCTGCCAAAAGCTTCCCCCATGTCCTGTTGACTCCAAGATGGACCCACTGCTGGCCCAGGCTGAGCCCATCAGCGATGGTGGGAGCACCTCTGGGATAACAGGTTTGAGAAGGGGGGAAACCCTCATGCAATGGCAGCCAGAAAGGTTGAGAACATGAGAGAAGCAACTTTTCAGATCCCCTGGCTGGTGCAGGAGGTGTTCCAGGTACCAGAGCTGAGGTTCTCCTGCAGCCTGTGGTGCAGCCCAGGGTGAGGCAGATGTGCCCCTGCAGCCCAGGGAGGACCATGGGGGAGCAGAGACCCACCTGCAGCCCAGGGAGGTCCATGGGGAAGCAGAGACCC